>JBBBDQ010000178.1:5890000-6100000 GCA_037127315.1 Ascarosepion bandense
TAAATAGATAAATAGATAGATAGCATGCAAAATAAAACAGTACTAACTTTTCAGCTCATTAATCGAGATAATGAGAAGGATGTGCATTGTGGTGCATTGGATATCGGCTCGAAACGAGAATTTGGGGAGCTGAGTTCGAATTCCAGCCGAATTCATTGCATTCACTTACGCGCAAATACCCTTGAGAAATGTATTAATCCGTCTATTCCTTCCAGTTATGGGTTAGATAACAGGACAGATTGGGTTCTATAGCCTTGGTTGGCAACCAGTCTACCGCAGAAAGCAATGGCAACCTACTGCGAGATAATCTTCTGCCCAGTCAGTCATGTCTCTTCCGAGACATGATCGCCCAAGCGTGTATCACGTATGGCACTTAACTGACTGACTGAATCGAGATAAGAATTCAATTAACAACAGCAGACTTGTCGATATTGACAGAATATTATAGATATTTTTCACCCCACCCCACCCCAAATCATGCACATCCGTATACACCAACACATACAAAAATGACGTACTTATATATATATATATATATATATATATATATATATATATATATGTGTGTGTGTGTGTGTGTGTGTGTGTGTGTGTGTGTGTGTGTGTGTGTGTGTGTGTTCGTGTCTGTGCTTAGAAGCGGTGATTCAGGTCAGTACCCAGCGGCGACAGCCCATTTTAAGCTTAAATATAATAGATTCTTTCATAGTCTGTATATTATATTCAACATGAAACAAACTGTTACTGAAATGTACACTTTCATAACTTAAAATGCCCTCATTCACATTGTGCATTTTAACCCATAAATATAAAATGTATTAAAAGAAAATATATATTGTTGTGTATTCTTGTTTAGAAACCACAGAAAATAATACATAACAAAAACAGATATGGAGATAGAAAATGTAAGTTATATTAAACAAAAATATACAAACTGGAACACTGGTTAGTCACTTCAGGAATACTAGGAATTATGTTAGTAGGAATCAATATATACAGTATTGTAGTGAAGAAGTATGTCTGGTTGATGCGTCTATATCCTTACAGACCAACTAGCGGCGGTAAAACTACTCAACTCTACCACTGCTATTTGACAATCACTGCAGTTCTCTGTATAGGCAAAATTATGTGTAAACACCAGGCGAGTCCATTCTTATGTGCAATAAGGGGTGCTCCCAAGTATATATATATATATATATATATTTTATTAAAATAATTTATAAAACATCAAAAGTATTTTAAAAATTATCAATGGTTTGTTGTGGTTAGATTTTTTACTTAAAAAATGATGATTATATTGACAATCGAAAATTGAAATTATAATAAAAACCGTTTGGCATAAATATGTTTAAAATAATTTTTTTTTTTTTGTGTGTGTGTTTTTGAACTTTTTCCCTATTTATTAGAAAAAATTGTACAAATAAAAAAAATTGTACTTATAAACGCCATACACTTTTATTTTTATCAAGAACCTGTCAACAAATTCTTGATATATTGGACAGGTCAAAATTCTAAATTTAACGCTATAAATAAGTAATACTTGTGTAAATCAGATTAATTTCACATACAATTTGCTAATTTCCAAAATATTGTGTCACAGATGTACATTTTATTTTTGCAAATATTTAAAACTGAAAATTTACTTTTATTTACAAATCTGACGTTCGCTAAAAAATGGCGTTAAAATACAAAAGTTGAAAAAAGTCTCAAAACTTTTATATTCCAATCAATATAATTTTTGTTTGAAATAAACCAGAGAGTATTTTGCTTACTGGAAATAGTAAATCTTATCATTTAGCTTTCAATCAAACTAAAATAAAAGTTTCAAGAATTTTTTTTCATTTTTAAAAATTCAGTTTAAAAGTAACTATGCAGTTTTGTTCGGGATTTAGTGGAGGTACCTACTCTAAATTTCAGAAGATTTATCAGTCAAATACTTGTGACAATATCAATAAAACAGAATCGATAATACAGAGACGGTTACTCTCAAGAGCAACCTTGTTTCTAAGAATGTGTACAATCACATTAGACTTGTTAGCTATCATCGCCCATGCTTGTACGGTTAACCGAAAGTAAGGTTGGTGTGCTTCTTAGAAAAAAATTGTTTATGGTTGGTTCCTTACAGAATGAACTAGGTAATTTGGAAAAAATGTCATTTTATCTCGTCTAATTATGACAACATTTTCTTTCAGATTGCTAAAAGATAAACAAAAACAAAACAGAAAACGCCTTCGTAACATTTGAAATCAAATCTTTGTTATCGAAACACTGCTCAACTATATATATATATATATATATATATATATATATATATATATATATATTGTGTATTTTGGCAGCATTTTAAGTTATGTCTATATTCCTTTTCTTTATAAAATTTGGCTTTAACGACGATATTGCAGGTAATGTATGTGCATATTTCGCATCTATATATATTAGTTCACCCACACACACACACACATACAAATATATATATATATATATATATATATATATATATATATATATATATTAATCCAGGTTTCATTGAATAATATAGACAAGTTCTGTCTATTAATTTTGTGTAGGATCCGTTCATACCGTCTGATATACTTGATGGTGATGTCGTTGAAAGACAACAAAAAATCACAGTAATTGTTGATTTTTTTATTGGGTCTAAGCTTTCGGCTCACATAAGCCATTATCAAAAAAAATATTAACACACAGTAAACATAGAACATTTAAGCTATTAACAATAAAGAGAATTAAATTGAAAATATAAGTCCATCCCTACCGTGGCGGATGTCCGAAGACAGTGACAAAATAGTGGCGTTGTGGTCCCTGATCTGATTACAGGCATTTCAGTACGTTATTGGAAATATCAAATATATATATATATATAGAATAAATTTCGTGAAAGTTTTGTTTAAAGTGTATATTTATTGTTGTTGTTATTATACATGTTATAATACATCAAGTACGCTTAATGGTAGCTTGTGGCGCTACACGTATTTCTAGTCTAAAGCTAACTCTCTTCAAGCGAATAAACTGTTGACTTTACGTATGGAATTCCTTTTCTCTCTGTTCGAGAAGGTATCGTTTATAAATAGATAAGTAAGGAAGTAAGTATATTGGGGGGGGGGTGGAATTAGTGTTTTTTCTTATCAGCATGTGTATAAGTCGATAAACAGATAGATAAATACATAAATAAATAAAATGCTGACCACCAAGTTAAAATGATTTTGGGGTGGGATTTTCACATTAGCACATTAATATTATCTTTGAGGCGCCTTGTTATTTAGGATTTTTTTTTATTGACTTGCGAAATTGTCTGTAATTGTATTCTATCGGTCATCTACATTTTTATATATTGTTTTGGCAATACTTTTTTAATTTAGTGTGTGTGTATATGTGTATACGTAATTATGTGTTTGAGAGCGTTTTTTGTTTAAGTCTTTATGCTTTAGAATTGTTTTTATTGGTCATCTGGTTCTATTTATTTTTTGGAGTTACTATTTGAATGTTGTATGTTTTTGTAAGTTCGTGTTTGTGTGTATGTGTGTGTGTTTCTTTTGTGTGTTTTTTTAAGTTTTTCAAGTTTTGTTGCGTAAAAGCATATATTTTTTAATATATTTATATATAGTAATGAACTTAATCACAGTCAACACTAATAATAACAGACTAAATGTCTGAAAATAATGCTAACAGTAATATAAACCGTCATTTAATTCGGCGAGGAAAAAAAAAACAAACAGCGTATAAGAACCATACGTCTAATGCTCGTTTGAAAGAAAAAAAACCCAAGACGAAACCATAACAGCAAAATGCTCGATACGAAAGTACGAAAGTAGAGCTGGAATACAATACAAAAAATCTAGAATAGAGCCACCACCTACCGCGGTTTCACACGAACGTTTCTTCAGGTTAAGAGGCTCTTACCCTGAAGAACCATTCGTGTGAAACCGCGGTAGGTGGCGGCTCAATTCTATAATTTTTGTATTGTATATATATATATATATATATATATATAATGTTTAATTCGATGTAATTCCTCGTTATCAAACTTTATATCTTTAACATTCTATAATATGATTTTAATTGATTTAGAACACACTCAATACTGCAATTATGTAAGAATAGGATGTTTTGCCTCACAATCCACTTCATCTTATTCAGCCTACTTATGTTATCATTATATACTGATATAATAAATATCAGGAATATTTCGAACAAAACTTTACTTCCGGTCACACAAGGAAATCTTTCATTATACGTCTTACCAGGAGCTGAAAAAGCCGGCTTTGAGAGGCTGTAAAAATGGCTATTCTTCAAATATAAATGTTGAATTTTATTTTATTTTATATATATATATATGAGTGCGTATTTACAAATGATATATATTTACAAATGATATATATATATATATGTATTTACAAATTATATATATATATATGAGTGCGTATTTACAAATGATATATATTTACAAATGATATATATATATATATTTATTTACAAATTATATATATATATATATATATATATATATATATATATATGAGTGCGTATTTACAAATGCAACAAATGATTTCTAATATGTATTTTCCTTTTTGTTATAGAATACTCTGTATCGTTTGTACACGAAGTAGAGATTTTAAGTGTCCATCCTTTTATCGACACATATTTATTCCTCTAAATTGAATCACTCAACTTGGTTGTTTGAGAAGAAACGAACAACCCGCTATCGTGTAATAATATCGGACATTTGCTTTGATGAAGGATTTCAAGGAGTATATTATTTTATGATGGTCGCACGCAAGTGGTAAGTAGGGAACCAAACAGTTGTAGAAGTTGTATATGAAAGATTTTGTTATTCATCTTGAAAATTTCTGTAAGTATTTACATGTTTCGGCCACATCAATCTATAAATATTTCCCCACGAAAAACGAATTTTTATTCTAACAACGCGTTTATGACCATTTTCACTATATTCAGGATTCACATCTCTCCTGTCTTTATTTTTAAGTAATTTCACTCGTATGTTTTTAGTTGATTAAATATTAACTCATATTTTACATTCCTTTTTTAATTTCTCTACCTATATTTCTGTCTTTCAGTCTAATTTTGAAAATTTCATTTTATATTCCTCTTATTATCTAATAATTTTCATATATGAATAACTAGCAGTATAGCGCGGCGTTGCTCGGGTGTAATGACAGCTTTAAAAGTAATCCATGGTCTTGTAGCTCAGACTCTTTGAATGTTGGCAAGAACGACTAAAAAGCAATAGTTGTTTCCAGTTAAGGCGAAAGCGTAGACTGAAAGAAAAATGAATGGATGTAAGTCAAATTGTGATTTTCTGGTATCGATATCCAATTTCCTGCACTATTGTAAGAACTGCAACCTTGAAACTTCTGAATATCGTTTCTTATGTCTTTGTCTATGAGTGTATCAAATTTGATTAAAATCGAACGACTCTTTCTCTAACCCGATTTTTTCGATTATCGATTTTCGATATTTATCTGGGGTACCTCGACATAAAACCTAGTTAATAACACTCGCAGACGCTTATAGTACAAGTGTGTAAATTTTCAAAAAAAATTGGTTCAGCCGTTTTGGCGTCAATAGGTAACGGATACACACACAGAGAGACACACACACACACAGACAAAGTTCTATTTATAAATAAGTTTAAATATGTCGCTGTCGACATTTTAGTTTAAGCACAGATCGCCAGACAACGAATATAATAGAACTCGTTTTGATGTTATTAGAGGAATCGAGCTGCTGGTAACCCTTGACGTTGAAAAAATCTATGTAAATCTAAATCTAAATTTATAGACTCCGAAACAGCTCAACCGATTTTCTTGAAAATTTACACAGTTGTACTATAAGCGTCTGCGAGTGTTCTTAGCTAGGTTTTGTGTCGAGGTACCCCAGTTAAATATCGAAAATCGATAATTGAAAAAATCGGGTTATAGAAGGAGTGGTCCGATTTTAATATAATTTGATGCACTGATAGACAAAGATATAAGAAACTATATTCAGAATTTTCAAGGTTGGAGTTATTACAATAGTGCAGAAAATCGATAATATATATTATTGATCATATATATATATATAAAACAAAATGTTTGTGTGCGTCTCTGTTTATCTGCCTGTATATATACATTTTTTCAGCCCTTTTATTTTAGTTTTTGCTCCGGGTTTGGCTCTATGTAGATATAATTGTAGTTCTTAGCTCCAGCCATGATACCATTTACTCAGAGGACTTACTTAGCCTTCAAAATTCAGTTTACGATGAAAAAATCTCATTTGATATCGATACCAGGAAATCAAAATTTGACTTACATCCATTCATTTTTCTTTCGGTCTTCAGTTTCGTTTTAACTGGAAACAACTATTGCTTTTTAGTCTTTCTTGCCAACGTCGAAAGTGTCTGAGCTCCAGGACCATGGGTTAGTTTTAAAGCTTTCATTATACCCGAGCGACGCCGGGCTATACTGCTAGTTCTCAATATAGAGAAAAGGTTAATAAATGTGCAGTTAGAAAAAAAATTCCACAGGCGAAGTGCGAGAAAAGAAGCTGTAGGAATTGAAGTTGCGTTTATATTTTATTGGTTTAACAGTAAAAGTGTGGGACCTAGTTGCTAATCTAGTGGGTCGAGTAAATTCCTGCATAGCGATGGGGTGGGGCACCAGTGAGCTAAGTTCATCGGAGCAGAAGCCGGAAACGTATTTGTAAAAGAGACACAGAAAACTCACATTTCGCTGGTGAGAAAGTGACTGTATCTGAGCTATCAAGTCACGATTGATCACATTACAGATTCTCCGTTGGATTTTGTCAAGGACCCCTAGATGGATAGCAAGGGAATCCGACCAGATATGGCAGCAGTATTCAATGCACGGGCTGATGGTAGATTTATATATGTGAAGGATGGTTTCAGACGGGAAAAACATCCTGGCCCTACACAGAGAACCGACCTTCTTAGCAGCGGATTTAACTATGGATTCGATATTGTCATTCCACTTGAGGTCTGATGTGAGAGTTAACCCGAAGAGGGGCAGTGTTGACTTTCAGGGAGACTAGCCTGATTCGTGCCAATGGGGTGTAGGAGCGATTTTCTGTGTTTGTTAATAGATAGCAGCTTCGTTTTGGAAGCATTAAAATTCACGAGTCATTTCTTACCCCAGTCCACCATGGATTTGAGGTCCTTTTCCAGATCGGCATCGAGGTTTGCTTTGTCAGCCTCGGCAGATTTTTGATCGAGGCGAGAGTTAACCGTAGTGTCGTCAGCGTATATGCCTACATGGGATCTTATTACATCGGGGAGATTGTTAATGTACACATGGAAGTGTAGGACTTAGAATAGAGCCTTGAGGAATACCTGCGTTCGTGTGATAGTATTGGGATAGTATTCAATACTACCTTCATTGTGCGATTTGAAAGGAATGACTTTTTGCTACTAACTGAAATACAAACATCTAAATGCAGATTATATGCTATTTGACGCTATATGACCATCCGGAAAGCAACTTTCTCCCGGTGGAAAGACGTCTCATTTTCAGTAAGCGACCAAAAACGTACACTTTTCTTTTATTAATGCAACTAATGAATGGTAGAACTGATGAATGTTTTAACCTTTCATCCGTTTGGGATCAGATTAAAATCTCGGTATGTGCAGAGAAAGGTTAACTGGTTCAATGTTCGTACGATTTACAGTTGATTTCTCTAATGTTCTGTTATCATGTCGGCACTGTTCCGATATTACTCAGCTTGATACTCTATTTTCTTTACTCTGTGATCTATTGAAACTAAACATTCTGTGGTGAACATTTTACCTTTTTTTTTGTTTCATTTACACTTCGATACTTTAAAATTTTGTAGTTTTATCACACTAACCACAGCACCCCGCTAAGTGATTTTTCTTTTGTTTTTCCTATTTTTTGCGAGGTTGTTAACTTAAAAAAAATAATCGTGCAGGTTAAATAATAGAAAAAAAAAGATAAAAAACAGTTTTTTATACCTATTTATGTATTACTTTCCAATTTTTGACACTGATTGATTTCCCTGTGCAAAGAATGTCGATTGAAAACTTGCCAATTTTGAAAAGTGCAAAAATTCCTACGTTTTAAGTAAATGGAAAAACTTTGTTTCTAGAAAAAGAAAAGTAATTACTAAATAATTAAATAAATACAAAAGAATACGTGTAAATACCGTCATAAAACTAAGTTACTACAGAAAGTATACTAACTTCGTAAAATGTGTGCACATATGAACAATAAAGGAAGTATTAGTCGATACTTGTGAGATGAGGAAGTATTTACATTTTTTTGTATTGTTTGGACTATTGTCCTCATTTTTGTTGCCAGGTTTACGACGTACCAGGCAATGTACGCTCCAGCCTTTTCAGGAACTAAAAATTTCGAACTGAACCCTTTATTATCTATCTATCTATCTATCTATCTATCTATCTATCTATCTATCTATCTATCTATCTCATTCATTCATTATTTATTCTATGTAGCCTATCTGTCTGTCTCTCTGTCTTTCTTTCTATCTATATCTATCTATCTATCTATCTATCTATCTATCTATCTATCTATCTATCTATCTATCTCAGTCATTTCATTATTTATCTATGTAGCTATCTATCTCAGCCTTTTTCTTTATCTATCTATCTATCTATCTATCTATATATCTATCTATCTATCTCAGTCTGTTCATTATTTGTCTATCTGTCTGTCTGTCTATGTCTTTCATATCTATCTATCTATCTATCTATCTATCTATCTATCTATCTATCTCAGTCTGTTCATTATTTGTCTATGTAGCTATCTATCTATCAGCCTTTTCATATCTATCTATCTATCTATCTATCTATCTATCTATCTATCTATCTATCTATCTATCCATTCATTCATTATTTGTCTATGTAGCTATCTATCTATGTCAGCCTTTCTATCTATCTATCTATCTATCTATCTATCTATCTATCTATCTATCTATCTATCTATCTATCTATCTATCTCAGTCTGTTCATTATTTGTCTATGTAGCTATTTATCTATCTCAACCTTTTGTATCTATCTATCTATCTATCTATCTATCTATCTATCTATCTATCTATCTATCTCCGTCTGTTCACTGTTTGTCTATGTAGCTATCTATCTCAGCCTTTTCATATCTATCTATCTATCTATCTATCTATCTATCTATCTATCTATCTCAGTCTGTTCATTATTTGTCTATGTAGCTATTTATCTATCTCAGCCTTTCTACCTATCTATCTATCTATCTATCTATCTATCTATCTATCTCAGTCTCATTCATTATTTGTCTATGTAGCTATCTATCTCAGCCTTTTCATATCTATCTATCTATCTATCTATCTATCTATCTATCTATCTATCTATCTATCTATCTATCTATCTCAGTCTGTTCATTATTTGTCTATGTAGCTATTTATCTATGTATGTATCTATCTATCTATCTATCTATCTATCTATCTCTCTCCCTTCTATCTATCTATCTATCTATCTATCTATCTAACCCAGTGGCTATAAGCAATGGTTAGTTCCAGTGACTTTGACCAAGGAATTGAGAGTACAATAACAGCCTGATATTGAAAAATTAACTTAGAGAATTAAGTTAAAGGAAGGTTTTATACATAGCTACAGGAAGTGGCATCGCAAATGAAATGAAAATAATATACACCAGTGACCGAAATATAGGGTTTGTTCGGAAATTTCTTGCTTCCGAAGAAGGCTGGAAGGTAAAAACAGCCGAAACGTCGTAAACATCCGAATAAAGATGAGTTAGAACAATATTCCGAACAATGTAAATAAAATAAATGAAATCCGTTTTTATACGAAAGCTTCCATAGTTGTTATTTTTATTCTTTCATGTGCAATCATGACTCTCCAAAATTATAAATTGTAAATATTCAGATTTTGGTATATATATGTCATATATATATATATATATATATATGATATGTATATATTTCGTATATATATATTTCAGTATTGGATATCGCCGCTATCACGGATTACCAAAACATCAATTAGCGCCCCAGATTTTTCCCATTCTCACCTTTACTTATGAAAAGTATACTAAAAAGTAAGTATACTAAACCAGGCTAACGTATATAAAAAAAAAGTTCAAAGAAAACGGTTGAATTCCCTTCATTTTAACATCTCGTGAATTTGCACTACACATGAAGGAACTCTAAAACAGACAAACACACGAAATAAACTGTTTTCAAAGAAAACGGTTAAATTTTCTTCATTTTAATATCTTCTGACTTTGCACTACACATGAAGAAATTCTAAAAACTAAAATATTCTGTTAATCGTTTGAAATGATTTGTGAGCGTCTTTGTGGTTGCCAACACTGTTTGTTTATAAATACGTAACTTAAAATACAGTTTCCCTCTTGTCTTCATATTAAATAACCATATATACACACATATATATATATATATATATATATATATATATATATATATATATATATAGTATATCGAGGCAGCATATAATTTTCTAAACATATGCTATTAAATATAAGAGACAATGAATGTCTATTATGTTTAATCATGAGCCGCTCTAAACGTCGTATTTTTGCTTTAATTTCAGTTGAAAATAAAGACAAAAATTCTCCAACATTTGGATAATTATTTATTGGTTTTCTTCTAAGCTTTCGGCTCACATGAGCTATCTTCAGAGAGGTTGTTTAAACTAAAATATTAAAAAATCCACCATCACCGACGAATTTATTTTGTTTTGGCAACGCTTGGCAACGGCAATAGTTACCAAAAATAATAAACGCAGTTCTTAAGTTTGCGATGCGGTTTTAATGACGTCACACCGCGGGATAGCGCGAAATGACAACAAAACCATGTAGTCAAATGCAATATGTTATTTCCTGTTTTAAAGTTGATTTTATTGAGTGTTGGTTGTTTTGATTTGATGTACATGGCCTCCAATATCTGCAGGTCCATCTTACTGTGTGTATGAGTAAGGATCACCGTATTGTTGACAAAAATCTGTCTGATATTACCTACATGTTTATGTTTTTCAGACAGATTTTGGTCAACAATACGGTGATCCTTACTCATACACATAGTAAGAGGAACTTGCAGATTTTGGAGGCCAAAATAAATAAATAATTATCCAAATGTTGGAGAATTTTTGTCTTTATTTTCAACTGAAATTAAAGCAAAAATACGACGTTTAGAACGGCTCATGATTAAACATAATAGACATTCATTGTTTCTTATATTTAATAGCCTATGTTTAGAAATATATATATATATATATATATATATATATATATATATATAGAGAGAGAGAGAGAGAGAGAGAGAGAGAGTCGCAGACTAAGGCCAATTCGGTCGTGTTTCAGTCCTGGGTTAAAAGGAATTGGATGTCTAACAGTACTGATGAGCTGCAAAACAGGTTTGTCTGAGGAAAACTATATATATATATATATATATATATATATATATATTATACTACGTCGATGGCACTATTTTGATTTTCAGGCACTAAGCAATTATTAAGTGCATATTACAAACTAAAGGTTTGAGAGGTATGAATTTAAGGTCACTCTCTGATCTTGGAAGTTAAATCTTTAAATTTTAGCGTAGCATTTTTTTAATTTATAGAGAGTAGATTATAAATGGTCGAAAATTACATGAAGATAAAACAATAAATTAAAACGAAATTAAAAGCAAACAAAATTAATTAAAAAAAGAATAAGTTTTGGGAGATGAATTAAAAGCGGACTTGAAAATATATACGGAAAAGAAAGAAAGAAAGAAAGAATCTGCGTTAATCTGGGTCTAAGTGTTTGAGTTAGTATTTTCTATGGCAGTATGTGGTCATTTTTTCCTTTTGTCCTTTAGTAAATTAGGTTTATTTATTTGAATTAAGAAGACAAGCTTTTCTAAATGAAATAAGTTATGTCTATATTCCTTTTCTTTATAAAATTTGGCTTTAACGACGATATTGCAGGTAATGTATGTGCATATTCCGCATCTATATATATTAGTTCACCCACACACACACATATAAATATATATATATATATATATATATATATATAATAATGCAAGTTTCACTGAATAATATAGACAAGTTTTGTCTATTAATTTTGTGTAGGATCCGTTCATACCGTCTGATATACTTGATGGTAATATCGTTGAAAGACAACAAAAAATCACAGTAATTGTTGATTTTTTATCGGGTCTAAGCTTTCGGCTCACATAAGCCATTATCAAAAATAATATTAACACACAGTAAACATAGAGCATTTAAGTTATTAACAATAAAGAGTATTAAATTGAAAATATAAGTCCATCCCTACCGTGGCGGATGTCCGAAGACAGTGACAAAATAGTGGCGTTGTGGTCCCTGATCTGATTACAGGCATTTGAGTACGTTATTGGAAATATCCAAACTGATTGTATTCAAACCAGGTTTAAATTGTTTAATGTAGATTGCTTCGAGGATTTTTAGTTTCTGTTTATTATTTTCTTGTTTGAGTATGTACGTGTTATCAACGAGCGTTTTTCTCAGAAGTGTGCGTTGATAACCGTGTTGTTTTAAATGACGGAATATATTTGCATTTTCATTTAAGTGCAACGTTCAAAGCCGTGAGAGCGAATTTGTAGTGTGGCCGATGTAGATATTATTGAGGTTGTTAGAGATACATTCTCTAAATCGACATATGAATTTATATACTACATTGGTTTTTTGCAAATCAGTAACGGTGTGGGAAGAGTCGTTGTAGTGCAAAGTCAGGAGATATTAAAATTAAGAGAATTTGATCGTTTTCTTTGAAAACGGTTTATTTCGTGTGTTAGTCTGTTTTAGAACTCCTTCATGTGTTGTGCAAAGTCACGAGATGTTAAAATGAAGGGAATTCAACAGTTTTCTTTGAACTTTTTATTATACATGTTAGCCTGTTTTAGTATACAAGGACAAGAAGCGAAACTATGCTCATCAATTGAATATAGTCTTAAAAAAATAAAAAGAATAAACTATCAGCAAGAGATACATTTAAAAGAATTTATTACATTTCGGCATAAAATAACTGATAAGAGGACGATTTACATTTAAACAACAACAGAAAAAAGTTGTTCTACAATCTTCTTGGTGTCATTTTCATTGAAACCTCTTTTTTTTTCTTGGAAGAAGCTTGTAAAATAATTTTTCGACAAATTGTACATATCCATTTTTTATCAATAGAATTGTTCCGTAAAGATAGAAACAAAAGAAAATTCGAAGAAGCCGAGTCAGAGGAATTCTGTGGTCGCTGGAGGGTTTCCAATTCAAACTCTTCAAACTTCTGCAAGGCCTATTTTTCAATATGCGGTCTAGTGTTGTTGTCTAAAATGACACCTTTTTGATTAGCCAAATTTGGCAATTTTCAAATGGCGGTTGGGATATAGATTTTCAAACTCTTAGCAATCTCCGTGGAAATCTTCGGTTTATTCGCCACGAATAGCAAGCCTGGAATCTTCCTCGAAATAGGAAGCTCACCCTAACTTTTAGGTTAAAATCACCCTGCGGAAATCTGCCAACACACTTATCGGCCACTCAAAGAGTACGATCCAAATAAGCTTTCTGAATGTTTATTTTCTTTTTTTTTTTTCGAAGTTATAATGTTTATTCCATTTAGTAATGCATAGAAAATAATATGGCGAAAGTGCCACTTTTCATTTTCATACTCTATCTTTAAGGCATTCAATTTTGGATAAATATGTCAACATAGAACAGAATTTGACCTGCAATGAGACCAAGAAAATATTATAATCTAGAACACATCGACACAAAATTTATGCCAGTTTCATGCTGCGATAATTTTTCTCTAACAAGGAAAATCGGGCCAGGAATTTTGCAAGAATTGAAAAAAAAGATTGATTTCACTGAAAGACACCATTCATATTTATTGGTATATTTCAAACTACATAGAAATTTTTTAACTGAATTTAAAGATTACACATAGTTTTTTTTTCTAGAGGTACAAAATATCTAAACTTATTTATAAATGGAACTTTGTCTGTGTGTGTGTGTATGTGTATGTGTCTGTGTGTGTGTCCGTTAACTATAGACTCCAAAACGGCTGAACCGATTTTCTTGAAAATTTACACATTTGTACTACAAGCGTCTGGGAGTGTTCTTAGCTAGATTTTCTTTCGAGGTACCCCAGATAAATATCGAAAATCGATAATCGAAAAATCGGGTTATAGAAGGAGTGGTCCGAATTTAATCAAATTTGATACACTCATAGACAAAGACATAAGAAACGATATTCAAAATTTGCAAGGTTGCAGTTCTATCCTTGGATGATTTATATGTCTCCGAGACTGGAAATCGATACCCCGATGTCCTACCGGGTCTGATCAAAATCAGTTTTTCAGCCCTTTTATTTAGTTTTTGCTTCCGGTTTGTCTCTAAGTAGGTATAATTGTAATTCTTAGTGTCATTTACTCAGAGAACTTATTTAGCCTTCAAAATTCAGTTTACGACGAAAAAAACTTATTTGATATCTATACCAGGAAATCAAAATTTGACTTACATCCATTCATTTTTCTTTCAGTCTACGGTTTCGCTTTAACTGGAAACAACTATTGCTTTTTAGTCTTTCGTGCCAACGTCCAAAGAGTCTGAGCTCAAGGACCATGGATTAGTTTTAAAGCTTTCGTTACACCTGAGCAACGCCGGCCTATACTGCTAGTAATATAAATAAAACTGAAGATATGTGCGCGTATTCGTGTTTGTATCCTGACTGATTTCTATTGAGATACACTTCCACATTTTTATCCGATTTGTTTCAAAACTTCCACATTCCTTAAATGTTATTCAAGAGAACATTCAGTTCGTTCCGCCAACCCAGAAGCAAACACTCATTTACCCAGCCCCGTTTTATCCTACTGCCTAGGCTGACATTGCACATCTCAACACTAAAAATAGGCACTGCTAAGCATCCATTTTCTGCATGGTTATACAGTTCCACTTAAATAGCTAATGGAGATTCTTACTCTTTCTATCACAAGCAACACCGGTTACTTACAAATAGTTATCAATAAAGTTAGAAGAAACCCCGAAAGAAATTAGAGTATATCAAAACAAACATAAAGCCTATAAAAACAAAAAAGACAAAAAAAGACGCAAAAAGAAAAAGGGGAGAGCAAACAAAGAAATGGCCTAACTTGTCAGCATTTTCTTCCTTTTTATTAATTTTAACCACTGCTTATACTTTCGAGTTGAATTAGTGCTTATTACATTGTTAGGATTGCTATTCTCATCTTTATTGTCATGTTCAGGATATTTTGTCTGTTGTACGCTCCGGCCTTCGTCACGTGGAATTTCGAACCGAATTATATTCACTAGATTCTATCGTTCTTTTTCCACGCGCCATGCTCCTACCGGATGTCTTAGTTATACCCCCTTAACACGACTCTCTAAACTATTTATTCACTACTATTGTAGCCACGAATTGAACTGATTACTTTTGACCAAAGCGTTGTGAAAACTAACTGTTAACTGCCTCGAGCCACCACTGCAATCCAACTGATTTTGGTCCCCAGAAAATGAGCCGAAAAATGTAAATATTTTTTTTTTACTTTTTAATTTTCTATTTCAGATTCTAAACATATCAAGTTACCGTAGGCCTTCAGTGAACACTTCCTTTCTACCTTCCGTTTATTGAATAGGCAAAGATAACATAGATTTAGACTAAGGAAGTCTTCCATACTACATCCGTTTAGTCGCCTTCTCAGCCGACATTTTATCGAATGGATACAATAATCGACGCTCGATAACATGAGTTCTCGGATTTCCTGTCTGTACATAGCCGTATTTTTTATTCGATTTAAGCACTCATACTTTGTGGTTGGCTTTTGTAACTCCCTCTAGTAAAAATTATATCAGGCCTCTTCTTCTTCTT
The DNA here is from genome assembly GCA_037127315.1 of Ascarosepion bandense. Classification (NCBI taxonomy): domain Eukaryota; kingdom Metazoa; phylum Mollusca; class Cephalopoda; order Sepiida; family Sepiidae; genus Ascarosepion; species Ascarosepion bandense. The sequence continues at coordinate 5,905,930 of JBBBDQ010000178.1, forward strand.
CTTCTTCTTCTTCTTCTTCTATATGCCCTGTCCCTTCAGGACGTAGGCGATCATGGATCTCCACGTCTCCCTATCCCTTGTGGCTCTTAGTATGTTTGCTCCTGTTGCTCCTGGCACCCCCCGTTCCGTCATCCACCTGATCAGACTCTGCAGATATGTTATCCGCTGCCTTCCTCTGTCTCTCCTTCCTTCTATCTGTCCAGTCAGTATCAGGTTCTCCAGGCTCTCCTTCCTCATTGCATGTCCCAGGAACTTCAGTTGTCTCTTCCTGATGCTCAGCATCAATTTCCTTTTTGTTGCCATTCTTTCTAACACTTCGTCGTTGCTTGTATGCTCAGTCCACGATATCCGTAGCATCCTTCTGTAGAACCACATTTCGGCCGCTTCCAGTTTTTTCCTCATTTTCGATGATATTGTCCAGCATTCACAGCCGTACTGAAGAACTGACATCACTTAGCAGTCAGGCCTCAGTGAGTCTTAAAACGCGTACACATTTCATTACTTACAAATTACAGTCAGTCAGTCAGTCAGTCAGTTAAGTGCCATACGTCTAGAAAGAGACGCGACAGACTAGGAAGAAGATTACCTCTCAGTAGGTTGCCATTACTTTCTGTGGTAGACTGGTTGTCAGCCAAGGCTATAGAACCCAATCTCTCCTATTATTTGATTCATAGCTAGAGAAGGAAGAAATGTGATATATTATTAAGTAGTAATTAGTATGGGATCAGTGTATTACTTCATAACAATATAAAACTGATCCCCTTTTTATGCCGAGTAGAAGCCTTAATCATGTTTTCAATTATTATATTCAATCAGTTAGTAAAGTACCATATATGATACACACTTGGGCAATAATATCTCGAAAGAGATCTGTTCTGTTATTTAACCCATAATTGGAGGGAGAAACAGATTTATACATTTCCCAAAGGTGTTTCGACTTAAGTGAATGCAAGGAATTCGAACTCGTCTCCGTGATTTCTCATTCCGAGCCAATATCCATTCTGTCACGGATTTTCAGTTCTGTTCAAATCTGACGCCTTTCTACAAAACATCAATGGTGCCAATGTATCGTAATAAGAAAAAAAAATAGGAAACAAATGTTTCATGAAGTGTAAACAAGCCGTTAAACTAACCATTTTTCTGCGGCTCTAACAAGATCTGACGCATTATGATCGTTCGCAAATTCTATGTTCGCGATTGACGTAAGGTTTTCCTCATTTGTATCCCGTTTATTTCTATCTCAGAACATTTAATCTTCAACCTAAGTAAACCAAATGTCGAAAGAAAATAGTAAAAAGGGATTTAGAACAGCGGATTAACAAGAGATTTTGTGCAATGATTGGTAAATGTGTGAATGGTTTTAAATTGAAGTTTATCTGAAGATTTGCACAATGGCGCAGGATGTGAAATTCCCAAAACTCGAACACTGGTTTGCTCAGATTGAAAAGTAAATTGTCTACTGACAACGGAATACGAATAATGAAACCTTATGTGAAATGCGAGTTGAGGGTTTGCAAATGAACATAATTTTTTCAATGATGACGCGTCAATTCTTGTCAGTGAAACAAAAACAACACGATTCTCTCATCCGTCCGTGTATTGAATACTGCTTCCTTATTTGGTCTGGGGCCCCTGCTGTTCACCTCGTGGTTATTGACAAAATCCAACGGAGAATCGGTAATGTGATCGATACCGAATGGGCAGCTCGGCTGCAGTCGCTATCGCACCGGCGTGACGTGGCTTCCCTTTGCATATTCTATAAAAACTATCGAGACTTCTGCTCCAATGAACTTCGATTAATGTTGCCCCCTAGGTGTGAATTTACACGAGCTACTAGATTAGCTACTAGGTCCCACCCTTTTACAGTGAAACCGATTAAATATAAGCGCAATTTCACTCTAACTGCTTCTTTTTACGCAATTCCCGCCAGTGGAATTCCCTTCCGCATACTTGCTTCTCCGATAGCTAAAATCTCCAGGAATTTAAATGTAAAGTTCTATCCATCCTGCATATATACAAGTCAACCATCCATTCTCTCAAGTTCTTTTTTTCATTTACTCCACCCCATTCTCGGTATTCTCATACATCTATTACCCTCGTTCAGACACTTCCTATAACTAACCCCTCTTTCTCATCACTTTCTTCTATGTAACCCCCTGCGCAACAGTGGCAGTAGAATTCCTTGATTGGGGCGAAATGATTAAAAAAAAAGATTTCATAAGGCATAAGCTAATATATATATATATATGTATATATATATATATTTAATCATTTCACTCCGAGCAAGGCGGAAAAACTACTGCTGTGCAGGGGGTTACATAAATGTAAAAAGATTAATTAGAAAAGAGTGAGGAGTACAAACTAGTTAGAAAGGAACAATAGAAAGCTGAGAAAGCAGGTGCGATGACAGATACATAGGTGGAGAGAAAGGGAAGGTTATACAGGGGAGGGGAGAGAGCTAGAGTCCAGTGGTTAGTAGATGAGTATTGACTTTGCATTTAAATTTCTGGAGATTGTAGCCGTCAGGAAAGCAAGAATACGGGAGCGAGTTCCACAGGCGGGAAGTGCGAGAGAGGAAGCTGCAGGAGTAGAATTGTCGTCTGCATTTGGCTAACCTGACTGTGAATGGGTGGGACCCAGTTGCCAGTCTGGTTGCACGAGTAAACACCTGTTGAGGAGGCATCAGTGACTTAAGCTCGTCCGAGCAGAAGCCATGAAAGTATTTATAGAATAGACAAAGGGAGGCCACATTTCGACGATGGGAAAGTGGCTGCAGTCGAGTCGCCAGATCAGTACCTATCACATTACAGACTCTCCTTTGGGGCTTGTCAAGAACACTGAGGAGAACGGCAGGGGCACCTGACCATAAATGACAGCAGTACTCCATGCACGGACGGATGGTTGACTTGTATATATGCAGGATGGATTCAGGTGGAAAAAACTTCCTGGATCGACATAGTGACCCAATCTTCTTAGCAGTAGATTTTGCTATGGATTCAATATAGTGGTTCCATTTGAGGTCTGAGGACAGGGTAAGTCCGAGGAGGCGTAGTGTATTACTCTCAGGGAGAATCACTTGGTCCATGCTTATGGGAGGCAGAAGAGGTTGCCTGTAATGGTTGACAGACAACAGTTTGGTCTTAGACGCATTGAAATTGACAAGCCACTTCTTGCCCCAGTTCACCACAGATTGTAGATCCCGCTCAAGGTCAGCAGCGTTTCTTCTTGCTTGTAATAAAGTTCCCTAATTCATTTCTTTCAACAAACAGCTCAGTGCATGCAAACCAATTCAACACAAGTTCTCTATCACATTCGCACTATACTGGCGCATCGTTAAGCACTTTTCATAGAATATAATATGATATAATAAATTAATTAATAACATTAATATTATTATAAAAAGAGCTTTATCTTTCAATTGTTGTTCAAACTTCTGAACTTTCAAATTTATAGATGTTTGTCATAGACTGACATTGTTACAAAATATATGTTTTATTTTCCAATTATCATAAAAGTATACTCGAAAGTGCCTGGATAGGTACCACCACAAAATCGCTGAAAAAACAGCATAGTCAGAAGGGAAAAGGTCACAAACTAAATAAAACAAAGTTCTATCGGCAAAAGGTTTATATTGCCATTAAGAGGATAGAACAAAGCGTTTTTTAAATATTTTTAAAATTTTTTTACTTATTTCTAACACGTTCGAAATTGTTGTAGAAAGTTTTTTTTTCTTAGTTAAGTGCTATATATCCAAATTGCCGCTATTTTATTAAGTAAACAAACGTAATTGTTATGCAAATCTGATAATAAATTACAGGGAATTTTACTGAGAGTAAGCAGGCACAATTGTTTGAAATCAGATGAAGGTTAGTTTTTATTTAAAAATTGACTTCAATAACGTGTCAGCGACGTATATTTTATTTTTGCCAGATTTTTAAAACAGGAATGTGGCTACTGTTTTGAAATTTGACGATCAATTAAAAAGAATGGCGCTACTTTTAAATTTTTTTAAAAAAAGCTCTAAATTTTTAGATTCCAATCAATATAATTTCGCTTTAAAATACGCCAGTGTATTTTGTTTACTGGAATTACTAAATTTAATCTCTTGACTTTCAATTAAAGCTAATTTTAAAGCTTGACGATAACTTATTTATTTGTAAAATTTCAATTTAAATTTAGGTGTAGAAAATTTTGTGGCGGTACCTATGCTTGGATAACTAAAGCATTCCAATTATTTAATATAATTAATGTACTGAAAAAATGACTTATGAGATCACATGAAAGATTATATAAAATCTAAAGCACACATGAACAACAAATTGTCTGGGATTTCAAGGAAACGAAACGAAATGCACTGGTATTTCAACGAAACGAAACGAAACGAAATGCACAATATCTTTTTGATTATAATAAAGACCGTTGAGATATTTCTCAAGGTGGAGAAAGTGTCTTGTGAAAGTATCCAACTACAATCTATCTTTTTTTTTTAAATATACGTTTCGTAAAGTCGCCATGTTCTTTTTGCGATACTTAACTACGGGATGTGAGTTGCGGTGCATTGGATATCGGCTCGGAATAAGAAATCGGGGGTTGGGGGCGAGTTCGAATTCCAGCCGAATTCATTGCATTCACTTACTCGCAAATACCCTTGGGAAAGGTATTAATCCGTCTCTTCCTTCCAGTTACGGATTAAATAACAGGACAGATTGGGTTCTATAGCCTTGGTCGGCAACCAGTCTACCGCAGAAAGAAATGGCAGCCTACTGCGGGATAATTTTCTACCCAGTCAATCATGTCTCTTTCGAGACATGATCGCCCAAGCGTGTATCACGTATGGCACTTAACTGACTATCGGAACACGAGAGACACGTCCGAATCCGTTCTCCTCCAGGATGTTAGCCATTTCCTCTCGTGTTTCAGGGTCATCACAAAGTTGAAACCTTTTTACATTCTTTAAGACACACAGATATTGCTGATATCTCCCCATACGTTACTCCATTACTGAAATGTTAATGATAACTAATGATAAAATTAGGCCTTTCTCAAAATAAGGAATCATCCCGCACACATTGAACAAACAGTAGTACTTTTTCCGGTGGAAATTTATATAACATTCAATTAAAACAAATTATCAGTAAAAATGGATTTCCCAAATCCATTAACAGCTATTGATCATTCTAGCATTAATAAGGAACACCAACAGACTCATTAAATAAAAAATTTCTCTTCGAATTGAATGTGTTATCCTTTTTAACTGTCGTTCTTCAAAATCATCAAATGATATGGTTTCGGTTATTGGATACAATTATTTGTTACTGATTCTGTAGTCAGTCAATAGAATTCGAAGAAAAAAGTTACTTGCAAATACCTATAGACTTCATTCGCTGGTTGACATTTTTAAAATTGATCAGAGACAGCGATTGATAAAGATGACAGTTTAGATATTTCTGCGACATGTCTGATATCTATAATAATTTCTCGACCAAACAAGGCTATTTAGACAGATGGCTTGAGATTTAGTTTAATCTTTTCGTTGTGTTACAACTTACAGAATTGGGCAAAGGTCAAGCTACTTATGTTCACTTTTCTTACATCCTATAATAAATTTGTTATCCCAACGTTTAGGTAACTATATTTTTGAATTTTGTTCTATGGTTTTCGTCATTAAAAATGCAGAAACATTTAATTCAGTGGTTTTCGTCATTAAAAATGAAAACAACTAAAATGTGCCCTTCAGAAAATAATAATAATAATAAAATAATGATAATAATAATAAAAACTATTGAAAATCCGCAAACAAACACTGGTATGAACATCACCCAGCACCGTTTACAGAACTAGATGTCACCATTCTATGGGTTTACACCATCTATACAGACAGAAGAATTGTGCTTAATGACTGGAGGGATTTATAACTCTCTCATTTTTCTATTTTCTCCCCTCATCCAAATAAAGAAAAAAAAAAAGAAAAGTGAGAACGTAAACATAAAGCCCCAAAACATATGTTTGGGTTGTCAAAAAAGCAAACGATAAACATTGGATCTCTATCTATCTCTCTCCCTCACCTATACTTCCTTCCTTCCTCAAGGCAGTCCGGCAGTAATAAGAATCAACTCATTGAAATTTACTACTATTCAAGTGTGCACGTAGAAAAAACAAAAAAGCAAAAAAAAATTTCTTTTTAAATTTAAGAAACCGAACTCTTGGAAAATATTGTCATACAGCAAAAGCATCTGATGACTACATAACGTGACATAATAAATTAATTATTAACATCGTACATTATAATAAAAAGTGTTTTATCTTTCAATTGTTCAAATTTCTGAAATTTGAAAAGTGCTAAGTTGCATACTTTTGACATAGACTGACATTATTACAATAGAAATATTTTATTTTCCAATGGTTAGAAAACTAGAGTCGAAAGTCGTTGGATAATTAAAACATTAAGACAATTTAATATATTTAATATTATTTATGTACTGAAAAAAAAATAACTGATTAGATCACATGAAAGATGATATAAAATCTTAACCACACCATAACAACAACTTTTTTGGTATTTCTAACGGAACGAAATACACAATATCTTCTCTATTATAATAAAGACCGTTGTCTATTTATTTGTATGTGCGTTGTGGTGCAGTGGATATCGACACGGAACGACAAATCGAGGAACCGAGGAATCGAGGAACTGTAATCGAATTACAGCTGAATTCCTTGCATTCACTTACGCACAAATACCCATGAGAAAGGTATTAATCCGTCTCTTCCCTTAATTTATGGGTTAAATAATAGGACAAATTGGGTTCTATAGCCTTGGTTGGCAACCAGTCTACCGCAGAAAGCAATGGCAACCTACTGCGGGATAATCCTTCTGCCCAGTCAGTCATGTCTCTTTCGAGACATGATCGCCCAAAGCGTGTATCACATATGGCACTTAACTGACATATATTTCTCACCTGTCACGCTCATGGGAGAGAGTGATAATATCGAAGTAGCTTTAGCGCAATTCATTAGAGAGACAATAGCAAGCTAGCGTCGGTTCCTTCCTTCTGTTTACGAAAGTTCTAGACACGCGTTTGCTCTTTAAAAGTTTGCTGAATAACTATAATTTTAAATAGTTATGCCATCGAATAATGAAAGAATATATATGTAACACCTCTATTACAATAAAGACCATATATATATATATATATATATGTGTGTGTGTGTGTGTGTGTGTATATATATATATATACATATGTATATTTTAAAGTACGTATATTTTAGCAGAATCATAAATTTTTTAGGTGTTTAAAGATTTTAGAAGTACAACATATCAGAAGTAGAAAACCTCTAATCAATCGGACAGGTTACCAAGTTTCTGGACATATACCCAGTTGTGTTTAAAGGGTTTATTTAAAATATAATTAAAGTAAATAGTCCTCTGCCACTGTGTAATTTGAAATGTATATGTATATACATATGCATGCATTTATATATATATATATATATATATATATATATATATATATTTAATTTTTAATAAATATCTGTGTGTGCGTATATATATACATATATATATATATATATATATATATATATATATATATATATATATATATATATATATTTATATATATATATTAATTTTTAATAAATATCTGTGTGTGCGTATATATATACATATATATATATATATATATATATATATATATACGCACACATATTTATTAAAAATTAAAAATTAAATTTTCAGTGCCATTACACAACATCTGAAGTCACATACTGTTTCCCTTCTGCATTCTGACATTCGTAAAATTCTCATAGACAACACTAAAATTATTCATCAACACACAGACATTAGACGCCTAAAAATTTTAGAGGCACTACATCTCAGAAGTCAAAAAAACCTCTTATCAATCGCACAGCTTACCAGATTCCTTGACACGTACTTACTTGGGTTCAGAGGGTTTATTTGAAATATAATAAAGGTAAATAATTCTTTGCCTCTGAGTAATTGGATAATTTTACATAATTAATTCCTTCGAAGTTCAAATTTTCTAACGTATTTTTACAGCATTTAAAATCTTTAACAATCAAGTATTCCATAAAATTCACGCATCTACGTGAGCGTATATCTTCACGGGTGCATGTTGCTTATATTATTACTGCCTTTGAATTTAAAACATTTTCATAACGTTTATTTATTTTCTTTTTCAATGGTGTAATACCTTTCCTGATACAAGGCAATATTTGATTTTAAACTGTAATATAGTTCCTAATGATGAACGATCACGTTCGTAAATACTAGGACAACTTTTGGATAATTTTTATACAAATATAATTCGGAAATAAAAAGCCTAATCAGAAAATATGAACAATTTAAAAAGAAAATATATCCGACTATGTTGTCTCTATCGTGAACACAACTTGTTTAATACATATATATATATATATATATATATATATATATATACATATGTGTGTGTGTGTGTGAGAATATGTGTGTGACAAATCTGTTTCGCTGTATCACAGCTCATCTGTACTTTTGGCAGGACTGAAACTCGACCGAATTGACATCAGTCGGCGATTCTACCTCTGAGCTATGGACGCACAGTGAAAGAAGGCGAATTTTAGCGTGTTATATGCAATGTAAACACACGGCAGTAGCCGAGAGTGTTAAAATTCATAACTGAATAAACGATATGTATTACTGAATGAACGATATATAATACTCTCAAACATTTTACATTCACTTTTGACAGCAGAGGTTCACTCGTATATATATATATATATATATATATACCAGTGTGCCCGCCCGTGGCGTCAAAAGTGAAAGCAAAATGTTTGAGAGCATTATATATATATATATATATATATATATATATATATATATATATGTACATATATATATAAATTTATTATTTCTTATACTTTAGAACATGCACAAACTACAAAACTACTCCAAAATTTTACATTTTGTTTCGACATTGAAAAAACAATGTCTTATCAGGTACTTAATAATGAATTGTAATAAACATTTTATTGAAAAGGTTTTTAAAGAACACCACTTCTTTTTAGCTTTTTGAAACTTTTCGTACGAAGGAAGAAGATTTAAAAAAAAAGGGGAAAAAAAGAAAGAGGGTTAAAAAGATGAGAAATCAAGAAAGAGAAAGAAAGAGGAAAGGAAAGACACAGAGGAAACAAAAAGCGAAAAGAAAAACAATAAAAAAAACTGAATGAAAGAGCCAATAAAATCTGCAAAGAGAAGGAGATTTTAAATTTAGACAGGAAGTGAAATATGGACAAATATAATTTGAAGATATCCAACAAAAGGTAGATGAAGAGAGTGACAAGAAAATAAACTACAAGAAATCCGAATGCATGGTCATCAGCAAAAAGTGTATCCCAAAATGCCAAATTCAGGTGCGGGATACTAAAATCAAGCAAGTACAAAATTTAACAGAAGACGGAAAGTGCGACACAGAGATCCGAAAGCGAATTGGCATGACGAAGGAAGCATTCCAGAAGTTGAGTAAAGTATTAAGAAACAGGACAGTTTCGCTAGAAAAAAAGAAAAGAGTACTGGATTGCTATGTGATGTCAGTTCTTCAATATAGCAGTGAATGTTGGACAAAATCTTCAAAGATGAAGGAAAAACTTGAAGCAGCTGAAATTTGGTTCTACAAAAGAATGTTGCGAATATCATGGATCGAGCATGTGAAGAATGAGGAGGTTTTGGAAAGGATAGAGACGAAATGGAGGTTAATACTGAGCATCAGGAAGAGACAACTAAAGTTTCTGGAACATGCAATGAGGATGGAATGCTAAGAGAACATGATATTAACAGGCCAAATAGAGGGAAAAAGAGAAAGGGGAAAGCAGCAGATAACATATTTGAAGAAGTTGACCAGGTGGAGATGTAACAGGAGAAAGGGTGCTAAGAGCCACCAGGGATAGGGAGACACGGAAACTACGATCGCCTGTCATGAAAGAAGAGGGCACGTATAAGAAGAATCTATATAAACATGTTGCCATCAATTTTGGCGGCACCGTCCCACTCGTATATATATATATATATATATATATATATAGATTTAATTTGAGCATAATTTGTATATATCTTTCTCTCTCTCTCTCTCTCTCTATATATATATATATATATATATATATAGAGAGAGAGAGAGAGAAAGAAATATATATACAAATTATGCTCAAATCAAATCTAAACAAACAAATGAAATTGATTTTTTCACCTAAAGAAACGAATTAAAAATACAAGAAGAAATTCAATCCAATTATTATGTGGCCGATCATTTAATGGTATATTTAAAAGTATAGACGTCCACTGAGTGACAGAGATTCGAACAGTGATGACGCAGTCTCGGCTTCCACTTACCACGTTGCCTGAGAGAAATATGATATTATGAACACGTGAATAAATCGAACTAATTGACTATTTTCGGTTCGACTCCCATTAATACAAGACATCACTTAACAACTTTCATGTCAAAAAGGCAACCTACTTTGAATGTTTCCGGAACAAGGTCATTACACTTAACAATGGGCACCTCAACGCGGTGTAATGGTTAGCAGGTTTCTCTCGCTAGAATTGAGTAGGTGCTCCATAATTTCTACCTTGTACCACATCTTGAATTAATTGCACCCACTTAAGCGCAAATACTCTTGGGAAAGATATTAATCCGGATTTTCCTTCCAGTTATGGATTAAATAACAGGACAGATTGGGTTCTATAGCCTTGGGTGGCAAACAGTCTAACGCAAAAAGCAATTGCACCCTACTGCGGGCCAGTCAGCCATATCTCTTTCGAGACATAATCGCCCAAGCGTGTTTCACGTGTGGCACTTAACTGACTGACCATCACCATAACTCGTACAAAACGATTTCTTCCAAAATGTATACTTTTCGCATGATAGTGTTTACTCGCTTCCCCGACAGCTACAATTTCCAAGAATTTAAATGTAAAATCAATAGTCATCTCCTATCTCACTAACCTGCATCCGCACTCTCTCTCTCTCTTTCTCTCATGCTTCTTTCTCCGTCCACGCCACTCTGATCAGTATTCTCATCCATCTCTTACCCACATCCTGACACCCCTATAACCTGTCACTCTTTCTCATAACTTTCCGCTTATGTCACTCCCTGCAAAACAGTCGCAGTTAACTGCCTTTCTTGCGGTGATATGCTTATGAAAAAAATATTAAAAACGAAATTTAGCACAATATTCCCATGTTATGCGTGACTATATAAAAAGTTTTATTGACAAAACAAATAACTCACAACATAAACATCTAAAAGAGTTCAAATTAACCAGAAAAATCTTAACAAAAAACAAGTGAATATATATATATATATATATATATATATATATATATAAAAACGAAGCGGCTATCAATTAACCACCATAGACAACCGCACCTACCTCCCATTAGCATGGAACATGCTTGCCTTCCAGTGAATAAAACACTACCCCTGGTTGGCCTCACACTCTCAGCGGATCTCAAGTGGAATGACTATATCGAATCCATTGCTAAATCCGCTGCTATGAAAGTCGGTTCTCTGTGCAAGGCCCGGAAGTTCTTTCCGTATGAATCTATCCTGCACATATATAAATCTACCATCCGCCCGTGTATTGAATACTGCCGCCACATCTGTTCGGGTGCCTCTGCTATTCTCTTGACAAAATACAACAAAGAATCTGTCATGTGATCGACACCGACTTGGCTGACCGCCTGCAGTCACTCTCTCACCGGCGTGACGTGGCTTCCCTGTGCTTCTTCTATAAATACTTTCACAGCTTCTGTTCCGATGAACTTAGATCACTGGTGCCGCCTAGGTACGAATTTGCACGAGATACTAGATTAGCAACTAAGTCTCACCCTTTTACAGTGAAACCGACAAAATGTAACACAATTTCTACTTCAACAGCTTCTTTTCTCGCACTTCCAGACTGTGGAATTCCCTTCCACATGATTGTTTCCCCGACGGCTACAATCTCCAGGAGCTTAAATGTAAGATCAATAGACACCTCCTAACGCACTAACTGGCACCCATTCTCTCAAACACTCTTCCTATGTACCTCCTTACTCATCTATCACCCTCCTTCTGACATTTCTTATATCTAATCGCTCTCTCAGCACCTTCCCCTATGTAACCCCCTGCGCTATACTGGCAGTGGAATGCTTTGCTTGGAGTGAAATGATTAATATATATATATATATATATATATATATATATATACTACCTTAAACAATGCTGATGTCATTTTGCGAACTTGAAGAAGCTTTCGGCCGTAACTTTTCAAAAGTTTTCGTTGGCGTTTTTGTTAAAAATAAAGCTGGACACAGGAAAAAACAAAAGTTTACTTACAAAAAGAGAGAGGAAAGAAGGAGCTCGTTTAAAAGTAAATTTTAATCAAAGTAATTAAAATGTAAGTGAAGTGTAAAAACACAGCTCCAGAAGAGTGATAAAATTAAAAAAATAATACTCATAAAACGCTCCATTAGTTGTAAGGAGAGAATAAAACGTTCTTTCTGCCTGCACAAGCTCGGCTGATGAATGTTAAAATAAACACTCGTAAATGATAAGCTGAACGAGCAACGTGCTTGACAGAAAACGATGTGTGCTCGTAGCGAGAAGCACACTCTTGACTGTCGAGCAAATACTGACCTGTAGCTGATTCCAGAACCGCCTTACTTTTCTTTAGAGACCGTTGAGGACTACCAGAACGTATATTTGCGGGGACGTGCTGCGAAACTCGTTTCTCCAACCTAGGATAGGTTCGTCCTATGTAAACCGCGTCGCAACGGCATTTGAATTGATAAACAACAGAATTTCTACGAAAATAGGACAACCTAAAGAACGGAAACACAGAGGTTGAAAAACAGTACATAATGTTAATGAAAATTAACCTGGACGAAGGCCAGCTTCGTAAATGTCAATGGATTCTGACGAGATCTTTTTTTTCTGGCGTTGTCCTAAATTTATTTTTAGTAAATTTCAGCTGTTGTTATATTATAAAGAATTCAAATTGAGAATGAAATAGTCAAAGTAAGATTCGAATATTAGGTTGTCGCAAAAGTTCGTAAACAGTTGCGAAATGGGCCTATCTGGTCCAGCACAATCGAGACAAGCGATGGGTTCAGAAAGGGCAAGAGACGCCGTCGGTTCCAAAACAAGATCGATTAGGCAAGAAAGTCATGTTGTGCGTTTGGTGGAACTTTGAAGGAATCGTGCATTTTGAGTTGGTTCTGAATGGTCGTGGCATCAGTGCCGAACTTTACTGTTAGCAACTTGAGCGGGTCTACGAAAACTTTAAGCAAAAGTACCCGGCTCTGATCAACCGAAAGTGCGCTTTGATGCAGCAGGAAAATGCCAAGCCATACACCGCCAGGAAGACCAAAGACAAGTTTGAAAATCTGGACGGCGTTGAGGTTCTGCCACATTCAGCCTACAGTCCTGACTGTGCTCCATCAGATTACGGCCTTTTCCGCTCAATACAACACTTTCTGAAAAGCCGCCAATTCGACTCGTTTGATAAAGTCGAGGAAGCGTGCAAAGAATTCTTTGATTTGAAGCCAGTGAATGGTATTTGACAAAATCCAAAAGCTAGTAGATCGATGGGAGAAAGTCTTGGAAAATGATGGTCTTTATTTTGAGCAATAATCTTTGTTGTTTTTGCGAGTAAAATTTCAATTCTTTGAAAGTGTTTTCTGGTAACCTTAGATTAATAGTCGAGTAACATTTCAATTTTTGCAAGTGTTTTCGAACATTTGGGACAACCTAATAGTTAATTGTCCGATGGCTATACGTATTCTACCCATGATTGTTTTATAATAATAAATTAATTAAATGGTTAATATGTTATGACGTTAAAAAATATGATGTCGCTTATTTTTTATTTTTTTATTTTTTGTTAATCTTTTCACCCCAAATAAGGAGGTACTGCGACTGGTGCGCAGGAGCTTCAGAAAAAAGTAAAAGGCAAGAGCAGAGTGAAGAGAAAAACCGGTTACAGGCGGTGTCAGAGAAAGGGAAAAAGAAGAAGGAGAACACAGGTGTGAAGACAGTTACGAAGGTAAAGAGCAAGAAAAAAAACAAGATACACGGAGTGATGTAGAAAGGACGAAAGAAGGACTGAATTCAAGCAGATAAAAGATGTGATTTGACATAGCATTTAAATTTCTTAAGGTTGTAGCCGACAGGAAAGAAACTATACGGAAGTTCGACACGTTGGAAATGCGACGAAAGAAATTGCTGGAGAAGAATTGTTATATTGTAGGAATAAAATAAGTGCAAGGCTTCAAATGCTCGTGCAGGCTGTAACTATAAGACACTAACAGTGACTCTACAGATGACGTAAACCCGGAAAATTAGAAATATTCCTCCACTTAAAATGCATCTCTTCTTCAATGTGATGTATGAGTTCGGAAGGTTGGCAATAAAAGCTCACTACAATTTCCAGTTCTTTGTAACGTTTATGATTGTTTATTTTCTCTCTTGTATCCTACAACGCTATCTATTTACACAATGTAGGTCATGCCTTATTTTAATCAACAGAAGACGGAAAGTGCGACACAGAGATCCGAAGGCAAATTGGTATAGCAAAGAACGCGTTCCAGAAAATGAGTAGAGTATTAAGACACAGGAAAATTTTGCTAGAAATAAAGAAAAGAGTACTGGATTGAATACAAGTAAACCATCCGTCCGTGCAAGGAGTACCATTTATAGTCAGGCGCCTCTGCCGTTCTCCTCAGTATTCTAGACAGGCTCCAAAGGAGAGTCTGCAATGTGATATGTACTGATCTGGCGGCTCGACTGCAGCCAATTCTCCACTGTCGAAATGTGGCCTCCCTTTGTCTGTTCTATAAATACTTTCATGGTTTTAAGTCACTGATGCCTCCTCAACAGACTGGCAACTGGGTCCCACCCATTCACAGTCAGGTTAGACAAATGCAGACGACAATTCTACTCCTCCAGCTTCTTCTCTCGCACTTCCCGCCTGTGGAATTCGCTCCCATATTCTTGCTTTCCTGACGGTTACAACCTCCAGAAATTTAAATGCAATGTCAATACTCATCTATTAACCACTGGACTCTAGCTCTCTCCCCACCCACTATATCCTTCCCTTTCTCTCCACCTATGTATCTGTCATCACACCTGCTTTCTCAGCTTTCTATTGCTCCTTTCTAACTAGTTTGTACTCCTCACTCTTTTCTAATTAATATTTTTACAGTTATGTAGCCCCCGGCTCATCAGTAGCATTTCTGCTTTGCTCGGGGTGAAATGATTAAAAAAAAAAGAAATAGAAGAAAAACCGCTCCGGATTTAACAACTGAAATTAATTCTACTCGGCAACATCCAGTATATGTTACTACTGTTAAGAGACGACTTCATTCTGCTGGGCTTAAAGGCTGTGTAGCAGTTAAGAAACCACTATTAAAGAAGGAGAATTAGATGAAATTGATCGTACAGTTCAAAATTAATTTCCTAAAAATGAACAAATGTTGTTTAAATGCTTGGAAATCACTTTCACCAACTTATTTTTATAAGTTATTAGAAAGAATGCCAAGGATTTGCTCTGCAGTAATAAAGGCTCGTGGTAGTTTCTTTGATGAAAAACATATAAATTACTTTTAATAAAATTTGAAATTACTCGATGTTAATTTTGGTTTTAATTATTGTACAAATGTGACCAACAATGAAATATCTATATTTATTCTTCTAAGACATAAAATTTGTTATTACTTTCTCCTAGGAGAATAAATCTAAGTGGTCCCAAACTTATGGTTGGTAGTGTATATATATATATTCTTCACTATTCGAGGAAATTTTCATTGCAAGAAAAAAGAATGATGATAACGCACAGTTCAAGAGCAAACACAGGACAAAACTTTCAGAATCAGTTTTATTGTTTTTATGACTCTTAGACCAAAATATCAGCTTAATGATTCACATTAAAAAGCTGATTTTCCGAATTCTGATGAATAGAAGGTAAATGAAAATCAGGCCAGAGATAGGGCAGGAACAGTGCGAGTTTGTCAAAGACACTGGAACAAGAAACGCCATATTTATGATTAAGATGCTCTCCAACAAAGCAATAGAAATAAAGAAGGAACTTTACCAATGTTTTATTGATTATGCGAAAGCATTCGACTGATGGAGATGCTCAGCAGCCTCGACACAATTGGGAACGACATTAGAGTAATTAAGAATCTCTACTGGCCGCAAACTGCTTGGATATCGACGGGTAACGAATTCAGCAGATATTCAAAGATAGAAAGAAGCGTAAGACAAGGATGTGTCTTTTCACCGGATATCTTCAACTTGTACAGCCAGAATATTTTCAGGATCCTACATGCTATGACAGGATTTGTCATCGGAGGCCACAGTTTAAACAACATAAGATAAGCAGATGATACAGTGCTGATTGCAGACACGGAGAGGTAACTACAAGGCCTCCTACAGAAGGTAGCTGAAGAGAGTGACAAAAAAGGATTACAAATAAACTGCAAGAAAACGGAATGCATGGTCATCAACTAAAAGTGCAACCCAAAATGCCAAATACAGTTGGGGGATACTAGAATCAAGCAAATTTCTAGGAAGTGGTTTATCAAAAGATGGAAAGTGAGACACAGAGAACCGAAGGCGAATTGTCATGGCGAATGACACGTTCCAGAAGTTGAATATTAAGTCAGGAAAAGTTCACTAGAAACAAATAAGAGAGTGCTAGATTGCTATGTGATGTCAGTCCTTCAATATGGCAGTGAATGTTGGACAATATCATCGAAGGTGAAGGAAAAACTCGAATCAGCGGAAATGTGGCTCTACAGAAAGATGCTGAGGATATCAGTGACCGAACATGTGAGCAATGATGAGATGTTGGAAAGAATGACTACGAAAAGAATATTAATAGTGAGAATCAGGAAAAGATAATTGAAGTTCCTGGGACATGCAATGAGGATGGAGAGCTTGGAGAACCTGATACTAACAGGCCAGATATTGGGAAAAAGAAACAGAGAAAGACAGCATTTAGCATATTTGAAGTGCTTGAGCAGGTGGATGACAGAACGGGTGTTGCGTAGTGTAACAGAAGAAAGCGTGTTAAGAGCTAGTATGGATAGAGAGACGTGGAAATCCATGATCGCCTACGTCCTGAAATGACAAGACCCATTGAAGAAGAGCAAAGAAAATGGACTGAGTCGACATTGCCTAATTATTGTCTCGTTAATGAACTGAGCCAACACTGCTTCGTTATTTTCTCTCTCAAAAGAGACAATAAATGTCTATCATGTTTAATCATGAGCCGTTCTAAACATCAAATTGTGGCTTTAATTTCAGGTAATTAAAACCAACAAAATAAAAAATATCCAAATGTTGGACAGTTTTTGTCTTTATTTTCACCTGAAATTAAAGCCAAAATACGATGTTTAGAACGGCTCATGATTAAACGTAACAGACATTCATTGTCTGTTATATTTAACAATATATGTTTAGAAAAAATATATATATTACTTCAAAAACAAGGAATTTATTACAAGTCTCAAGAGCCATTTCTTCCAACCTCTCATCAGGAGAAAATCGTTGGAATTATAAATCAAACGAAAAGAACAGCAACGAAAATGAAGAACAAAAAGAGGGGGAACGCTAAAATAAATATATATATATATATATATATATATATATATATATATATATATATATAACAAGGAGAGGAGAGATCGCGTGTAAATAATTATTGAGGGTCATTTAAAATATAATATTCCCCCACAAATGAAGACTTCACAAAAAACTTCAAAAGTCAAAGAGGTTTACGTAAAGATATACAGACTGATTCCAAATTGAAATGGTTATTTGAATCAGCTACATGTGTGCGTTGTGGTACAGTGGATATCGGCTCGGAACGAGAAACCGGGGAGCCGAGTTCAAATTCCAGCTGAATCCATTGTATTCACTTACGCTCAAATACCCTTGGGAAAGGTATTAATGCGTCTCTTCCTTCCAGTTATGGGTTAAATAACAGGATAGATTGGGTTCTATAGCCTTGGTCGGCAACCAGTCTACCGCAGAAAGCAATGACAACCTACTGCGGGATAATCTTCTGCCCAGTCAGTGATGTCTCTTTCGAGACATGATCGCCCAAGCGTGTATCACGTATGGCACCTAAACTGACTGACATATAAAATATTGAATTACTCTTTCTTATACGACTTGGCACAGGCTATATTCTCTACTCGGTGTTGAGCAACAGCCGATTCCATATTTGTGCATGGAAGATAACATATGTTATATATTTTGCCAAATCATATTTTGGAAGTTACATGTTGATTATTTCTTCTTTCTCAATATCAGGTTGTACGCCCCACATAACCACCAGGGCACTGGCAATTAAATTAACATATCATCATTTATCCATCTCAGCACATTTTGTTGCTGTAACAAACTGTTTTTACGGGGCAGGGTTGTTCGTTCTGCACCCGACCCCCAAATCTCCAAACCTCCAAACCTCCAAGACCGGTGGATCATTCTTAGTCCTTACGTTTAGCAGCACCTGGTATTTTCAAATGGTCACCCATTTAAGTACTGACCAGGATCGACGTTGCTTAACTCCGGTGATCGGACACGAAGTCGTGTATTCAACACGATGTAGCCGTAGACTAAATTCATATATCAAATTACTTTATTTGATGTAGAGCAATTCATCCTTATGTAAAGACGGAAACGCAGACCATGTCCGAAATATACAACGCAGAGCAACAGACGGAAAACAACCAGAAACCGACTTGCTGACCGGCTTAACAAAGCTTTGGTCCTTATCCCCAATCCAAGGAACCTTCAAATAATCCAGACACTTAGAAGGCCCCATTATTTAAGTATAATAAAATTCCCTCGTTTTATTATTAATAATATAATTAATGAAAGCTTCCGGGTAGCCATTACTAAGAAAGATCTCCCTGATATTCCTAAATTCAGTGTTCATATATATATATATATATTGTAAGAAAGTTATAGAACACGTAGGTTTTAAAACCACTGTTCATGCATTTAATTTTATAAAGAGTGCTCAATACAATGTAGAGCTTTGTATTGTAATGGTTGTTACAATGGTTTATAAAAGCATATCACTACACAAAAATCTTCGCGTTTCGGAGCTACGTTTGCTCCTCATCTGGTGATAAGTGGAAATGAAAAATAAATGGTGAAAACGATTTATATGATATGTAGGTGAATGTGGGATGGGCGTTCAGTATGATTTAACCGGTAGTTTGCAACCATAGAGATATATTCTTGCATTAGGAGAGGGGTGCGGAGTAGCCTAGTATGGGACAGGTGACTTTTTAGATTTGTCTGTGCAATTCTTAAGTTAGGATGTAAGGTTTCTTAAGAAAGGGTAGATACTTTTTATTTTACTACTATTTATGAGTGGATGCTATTGATGTTGTGTGAGTTTATTTTCTTTTATTTATACGATGATCGTTTTTTTTATTTTGAGGATGAAACATGCGTATTAATTACCTTTTCGGAGGGGATTGTTTTATGTGAATGAGTTCATTTTTGGTTAATTAAATTTTAACGAAAAATATTTTACATAATACTGCTAATTCATCTCTAGGTTTCAAGCGTTCGCCATTAATTGGGTACTTTAGAATGTGCAGATTTTCACTTAGCCATAAAGGGCATTAAACACTATATATCGCACAAGTAAGAAACCTGTCATGGCGGACAGACATAATCTCGCTGCCGACCTTGAACGGGATCTACACTCTGTGGTGAATTGGGGCAAGAAATGGCTTGTCTACTTCAATACGTCCAAGACCAAGCTGTTGTCTGTCAACCATCACAGGCAACCTCTCCTGCCTCGCATAAGCATGGACCAAGCGATTCTCCCTGAGTGCAATACACTGCGCCTCCTCGGCCTCACCCTCTCTTCTGATCTCAAGTGCAACCGCTTCATCGAATCCATAGCTAAATCCACTGCTAAGAATGTTGGGTCACTGTGTCGATCTAGGATGTTTTTTCCGCCTGAATCTATCCTGTATATATACAAGTCTACCATTCGACCATACATAAGGTACTGCTGCCATTTATGGTCAGGCGCCCCTGCCGCTCAACTCAGTGTTCTCGACAGGCTCCAAAGGAGAGTTAGTAACGTGATAGGTGCTGACTTAGCTGCTCGACTACAGCCACTTCCCACCGACGAAATGTGGCCTCCCTTTTTC
This sequence comes from Ascarosepion bandense, assembly GCA_037127315.1. Taxonomy (NCBI): domain Eukaryota; kingdom Metazoa; phylum Mollusca; class Cephalopoda; order Sepiida; family Sepiidae; genus Ascarosepion; species Ascarosepion bandense. The sequence goes on from JBBBDQ010000178.1 coordinate 5,926,152, forward strand.
TGTTCTATAAGTACTTTCATGGCTTCTGCTCAGACGAACTTAAGTCACTGGTGCCTCCTCAACAGGGCAACTGGGTCCCACCCATTCACAGTGAGGTTAGCCAAATGCAGACGACAATGCTACTCCTGCAGCTTCTTCTCTCGCACTTCACGCATGTGGAACTCGCTCCCATATTCTTGCTTTCCTGACGGCTACAACCTCCAGAAATTGAAATGCAATGTCAATACTCATCTACTAACCACTTGACTCTAGCCCTTCCCCCACCCCGTATATCCTTCCCTTTCTCTCCCCCCTTGCAACTGTCATTACACCTGCATTTTCATCTTTCTATTGTTTCTTTCTAATTGGTTTGTAATCCTCTTCTCCCTCCTCTAATTAATTTTCTTCCGGTTATGTAGCCCCCCGCACATCGGTGGTATTTACGCCTTACCCGGGGCGAAATTATTAAAATATATATATATATAGAGACAAAGGTCTTTATTATAATGAAGAGGTTCCTTCCCATACATGTCAAGCATTTTAACAGTATTTGACCAAACAGTTTAATTATGCATAATGCATAAGTTAAGGTCTGGTTAAAAGCATCCTTGGATTAATTTACTTACATGTTCTAAACACTACGCAACTAGAATTAACTTTTAGACGTCACAGTTATTTTAGAATATATCAAATTTGAAAAAAGGAAATTCCACTAATAAACTTTTGCACCGTATTTTGTGTGAGCTTTATGAAAATAATTCTGGAATTTAAAATGCGCAGATAATTCTATGGTTGTAGACTTTAAAAAAAAGTGTCATATTCAATGAAACCCGATCCTTCATTCTACCTAATCCAGAACCGACCATCACACATTCACGTGATTATCAACCAGATCCGGATAACGAAAAAAAAAAAAAAATCGAAGAAAAAAAAATTTAATTATTGAAATAAAAAATGGAAAAGTAGTGAAAAAAATCAAGAAAGCGTTTGCCATTATTCTGGGATATTAAAATAATCCTACCCACAATTCCTTATGTGAACTTGTTTTAAAACAATGTCATAACAATAAAAGACTGAATAATGGCGCTGGCAGGTAGATTTATCGGCCAGTCAATTTGAATAGGGCATTGCTACTTGTTTAAAAAGAAATTATAATAGCCTCTAAAAACAAAGAGAAAGAAAGGAAATAATTAATTCCATGTTTTTTGCCGTTTCAATTATTACTATCCACTCCTTCAATTTACTTTCGCTCTGAATATTAATTTTCATTTTCACCATGATTGTTTCAGATCGAGGCTATCATTGATCATACAATTTCAGATTGAGGCTATTTTCAAACATTCAAAAAGGTGGTGTAAATTAAAGCGGTTGCTTCAAATTACATATCAGGTGAATAATAAAATAACAGATTTTCCTACTGATTAAAAGATAGTTCGCAAGTAAAACAAATAAACTATGTCTGTATTCATTATCAGAAACGTTCTTGGAAGACAAGACTTAAGGATGAGATCTGATGTGTAGGGTCACTATATCACGCTACTAATGTTCCTGCTGTTGGATTCTTATCATTTAGAATGGTGAACAAAGTGAATGACTGATATATATATATATATATATATATATATATATATATATATATATATATATATATGTTAAAATTACAACTCTGCAGTAGATTGTAATCTGAACGTGTTCTAAAGTATAATTAATATATATATATATAGTTGATGAACAAATACATTACTTTCTTAAAAAGCTTAACATGGAAAAAACAACACATAATACTAACCCAACCAATCCTAAACATATCACTCTCTTATACCGTAGCCAGATGCACTCCAACTACCAACTAGATGAAAACATCCTAAAAAAACTCATAAATACTAATATTTCTCCGACAGACTCTAACAAAAGAATTAAGTTCATTATATATTACACTAAATCCACTACATCTAATTCATTTGTCCGCAACGACTCTTCCCCCCACCGTTAGTGATTTGCAAAAAACCAATGTAGTATATAAATTCATATGTCCATTTAGAGAATGTATCTCTAACAACCTCAATAATATCTACATCGGCCACACCACAAATTCGCTCTCACGGCGTCTGACGTTGCACTTAAATAAAAATTCAAATATATTCCGTCATTTAGAACAACACGGTTATCAACGCACACTTCTGAGAAAAACGCTTGTTGATAACACGTACATACTCAAACAAGAAAATAATAAGCAGAAACTAAAAATCTTCGAAGCACTCTACATTAAACAATTTAAACCTGGTTTGAATACAATCAATTTCGATATTTCCAACAACGTACTCAAATGTCTGTAATCAGACCAGGGACCACAACACCACTATTTTGTCACTGTCTTCGGCCATCCGCCACGGTAGGGATGGACTTATATTTTCAATTCAATTATCTTTATTGTTAATAGCTTAAATGTTCTATGTTTACTGTGTGTTATTATTTACTCTTTGATAATGGCTTATGTGAGCCGAAAGCTTAGACCCGATAAAAAATTCAACAAATACTGTGATTTTTTGTTGTCTTTTAACGACATCACCATCAAGTATATATATATATATATATATATATATATATATATATATATATATATAAGTAATAATTTAATTATGGATTTGTGGGGAGTACGAAATAAAAATAACTCAATTTTCTTTACTGTTTGCAAATTTGCAAGTCACTGTGAAAATGTATTTTTCACCATAAAAAAATAAGATTGTCTCTCACCGTGTGAAAAAAAGACCCAGACAAAATTTCGCGAGCTAGTGTAAAATGTTTAATAACCAATGAAAAGTGGGTGATTTACAGAAAACAACAAGTTGAACTTTCATTGACCCTTGTCAAATTTCTTTCTGCCTCAAAATGAGTTTAGAGCCGTTCACGTGTTATGAATTGGTACATATTTCACGTTTGTCGGTCGGCCATTTGGAGAGTCGAGAGACTAGAGATGAGAAAATTTAATGTAGCAAGAAAATAATCAAGGCCGCCCTCTGCGACCAATATTCGCAATCTCTCATTTCGTCTCTCGTGCTCTTTTCTTCATAACTCATCATACCTCTTAAAATATTTGCCGTTTACAAAAAAAGGAGAGGAGCCAACATATTACTCCTACTTTGTTGGTGCACACAGCGGAAGAACGGACTTATCTTTTTCTGCACAAATCTCATTTGGCTACACAAACGACCTCTTAACTTTGTAAACTTATTTTTACTCTTTCCCTTAGTACCTTTTCAGTGATTAATAATTTCATAAATACAAGTTGAGGCTACATTGCTCGATGCATAGATTTTTATTTATTTATACAAAGGAAACACTTTTATCTTTTCAAACTTCTGATAACTTTAAATTGTGAAAAGTTTTGTTATGTTTGGCCCAAGCCCAATTTAGTGAATATATATATATATATATATATATATATATAAGGAACGAAGTAAATATTCGTACATGAATATTGCTTCGTGCAGGAAAAATCAAAGTTCTGCGCATCGTTAATGAAAATATGTAGATTTATTACATAACATATAGATCTTCCTCCTCCGAAATTATTTTTGCGAACGTTGCTGTATTTGATTTTCTAGCAATTAATAATGCAAGTCGAATTGATATGATTTTTCGACTTAGTACAGAAACAAACTTTATTACTGAATTTGCCCTATCGAAATGTTTACATTATAGAAAGCTAATAATATATGCAGGTTTATTTCAGAGTTGCAACAAATTCAGCTTCTCATATCGATGCATAATCAACTCTTGTATTTTATATATTTTTCTTCTCCTGCACATAAAATTCTATCCACAAAAATAATACTTTCCATTCTGCTATACAGAAATTTGTATAACATTATCTTTATAATATATATATAGTTATGTAAATTAATAAATAATACATATTGGAATACATATACGCATAAAAATATTATTCAGATGTTAATAAAATAGTTCTCAATGTAGTCTAAACAAAGCTGTTAATTATATATATTTATAATTATACATATCATTCGTTGATGACACGACTTGAACTTTAACGCATTACGCAATCATCAGGTGCATATTACAAACTGACTCTTTCTCTCTCTCTCTCTCTCTCTTTCTCTCTCTCTATATACATATATATATCTGAGAGTGCAGGAGCGTCTTATTGAAGTTGTGTCGAGTTCGATTTCCAGTTAAATTCATTGCGTTCACTTTCGCACAAATACTCTTGAAAAAAGTATTAATCCGTCTCTTTCCTCCAGTTATGGGCTAAATAATAGGACATATTGGGTTCTATAACCTTGGCTGGCAACCAATCTACCGCAGAAAGCAATAGCAACCTACTGCTGGATAATCTTCTGCCAAGTCAGTCATGTCTCTTTCGAGCGATGTTTGCCCAAAGTATGGCACTTAACTGACTGACTGAATATAATACTTAAAGACATGATTAAGGCTTCTATTTTGCTTTAAGTTGGGGATCAATTTTCTATTGCTATGAAGTAATAAACTGATTCCCCACTAATTACTACTTAATAATATAATACATCTCTTCCCCCTCTAGCTTTGTGTCAAGTAAGAAGGCAGATTGGGTTCTTTAGCCTTGGTCGGCAAACAGTCTACCACAGAAAGTAATGACTGCCCTGTGACACTGTCAGCACTCTGCCTTCGGGTAGAGGGCGCTCTCTGCTTCCGAGCAGAGAGCACAAACCCAGTCGTGATTCCGCCGAAGGGTAGAACCACGACTGGGGAAAAATAGACAGACATTTTTTGGCCCGGCTATATGGTCGGGAATACCCACTCTAAAATGACCATGTGTCACATCTGGACTTGCGTGGGAAGGCTAGTAAATACGAGAAAGTAATGACAACCTACTACGGGATAATCTTCTGCCCAGTCAGTCATATCTCTTTCGAGACATGATCGCCCAAAGAGAGTATCACGTCTGGCACTTAAATGACTGACTGAATAGATTTAAGCAATCAAAAATATTGTTCTACAGAAGAATGATAGGAATGACATGAACTGAACACTTGAGAAACGACAATTATATCGAAAAAAGACACTTATACATAACATCCGGGAGATTTGAAATATCTATGTCCGACAAAGAAGAAATAGTAATTGTAAATGCAACACTAACATGATATATTAACGTCAATAATAATCACAGAAAGAAACAGCGTATATCCTACTTAAAGATATTGTGTAAATGGTTGGAATGAGAGTGATTAGTAGAGATAACAAAATTCAGTCTTTCTGTGATTGACTCTGGAATGGCCTAATAGATAATATTTGAATGGTAATTGCTTTTGCAGGTATGACAGTCGAAGTTAGAATGTTAAATGAAAGTCTAAGAATGCTGTCTCTGCTTTCTGTTCCACTTTCTGATCCCCGAAACTTGGTCGGGTTTATCCCGTCATTCATAATTCCTCCTTGAACAGTATGGTGACAGAAGATGCAATCGTCTACTAGATGTTCTTTTATACATCGTAAAACATAGATCTATATACTGGACTATGTTTCGTGGTAAGCTCACTGTATATGTATTCAAACAAATAGATTAAAAATGTCGGTTGTTCATCCATTTCGTTAATCTCCGGAATTTTCCGTAACATTTCTGTTTACATCTTTTCATAATATGATACACTTTCAGAGCAGAGATGAATATTGACGAGAAATCGAAAATTACTGCTTATAAGAAATAATTCGGCTTCTTCTATTGTGTAATCATTCCTCTCTATCATAGAGCGCTTAAGACGCATCAGATCTATTCTTTCCATATGTTGTTAGGGGTCACAAGTTCAAATCCTGCCGAATGGCACCCATTTTTCTAAAAACAAAATTCTCAAAAGTATTCAAGATATGTTGGCTCAGAGCCTGAAAGAGTCTACGAGTATATATTTAAAGGATTATTTTTAATAAGTTGCGACAATATTCGAACTGATTAACTTCGTCTGCTATTCAGCATTTAGACGCTCCTCACTTTTGCTTGTAAGTTTTGTTTTGGAAACCTCTTCTGCCAATCTGTTGCTCCAGTTGGGATTTGTAGAATCCGTTTTTGCAAATCTGTCGTATCATCGAGGTGAATGATGCACAGAACAATAAATGCTTAATATATTCAAATCCCACAGGCCGTATCCGGCCAGCGAAGGGATTTTTAACCGACCCGCAAGCCTGATTACCAATGAACTTTTTTCAGATGAGAAACGAGGCTTTCGAACTCAACAAAAGGCCTGCTGTTATCTTTCTCTAATCCACCCAACCGAATTTGAATACTATTACCGCAAAAACACGATCAAAACCCAATCACTTCCATTTCAGCGTAAAGAATAAAAAAAGATGTTATGACAAGTGACGAAAAAACTGAGAGCTGAGTTGACCGACCGACCGGCGAAAGATATGAGGCGGGGACACCTTCAAAGGCACAGTGTTGTCTCAGTCGGCTTTCTATTTCATTCCTCCAACAGCGACCCCACCATCTTTTACCCCTGCTACCTAGCCTAAGTAAATTGCTGGAATCTTTCAATTGGCCATGTTCGTATCTTATCAAACGTAAGTGTATATGTTCGCAACTTTTTGTACTTGTATGTATGGGTATATGTGTGTCGTTTTTGCTTGATCTGTGTGTGTGGTCCGTTTGTGGTACAATTTTCAATAATATTTTAAAAAAACCTACACGTCATAATTTCACAAATTAATCATAATTTTTATATATATATATATATATATATATATATGTGTGTGTGTGTGTGTGTGTGTGTGTGTGTATGTGTGTGTGTGGCCTCCCTTTGTCTGTTCTATAAATACTTTCATGGCTTCTGCTGTACCGAACGTAAGTCACTGGTGCCTCTGCAACAGGTGTCTGCTCGTACAACCAGATTGGCAACTGGGTCCGACCCATTCACAGTTAGATTAACCAAATGCAGCCGACAATTCTACTCCTGCAGCTTCTTCTCTCGCACTTCCGACATGTGGAACTCGCTTCCATATTCTTGCTTTTCTGAAGGCTACAACATACAGGAATATAAATGCAATGCCAATACTCATCTATTAACCACTTGACTCTAGTTCTTTCACCACCCCGTATATCCTTTCTTTTCTCTCCACCTTTGCAACTGTCATCGCTCCTGTAATCCAATCCTCGTCTTGCTCCTTTCTAACTGGTTCGTCTTCCTCTTAGCTCTCTTCTACTTAATCGTTTTACTCTTATGTAGCCCCCTGCACATCAATGGCATAAACCGCCTTGCTCGGGCTGATACGATATATATATATATACATACACATATATATATATATATATATGTTGTTTTTATACACAATTTGATTTTCTTGTTTTATGCCTCTCTTATAGTGGGCTATCTACTAACAAGGCCAAATTCAGTTGATCTATTTCAACACATAACCCACTATGGTAGAAATAACACTAAGTGTTGCACAAACATCTACATTAACCATGTTATTGAATCTTTAAAATAAATAACTAAATGTATTGAAAACAGGCTGTAGACTGACATATCCGTTGCGGCCTGATTTTATTTTATTTTTATTTTGGTGTTTCTGTCATGTATTTTTCAAATTTTTTTTTCTTGTGAGACTGCACTGGTAAGAACGAGAATAGAGACGCCAGGTGAGTTAGTCATTAGCCCGTGGGTATAAAACTAGTTTACTGATCAGTTCAGTATTTACAGATAAGTGAATTGCCCATTTCTGCTAGGAATATCTTACGGTAAGTTATTATCTCTTAACGCAGGTGGAGAATCTATTTGTCAAATCAGTGTTAATTTTTTTCTGCTCCAATCAGATTTTCGTCACTTGTCACAACATCTAAAGAACCATTTTCATTTGTGCTTTTTTTTTTTTTTTGAGTGAACTATTCTCATCGGATCATATCAATATATACTATCTTCTTTTGAACTGATTGTGTCACGATACAAGATCAAATTTTCTTACCATGTTCACAGTAAGTTGTTATTAGAAAGCTAAAATTTCACTATTTTGAATTCATGTAATGCTCTTAAGATACGCCAGATTCCTGTTATTGATGTCAATGATACAGCATGAACTCATGCAACTAACTCCGTTTTATCGACAGGGGGACAGTCATTTAGTATATTTCCCCAAGAAAGCTGAAAGAGGAATATATCGGGCGTGTTTGCCTGACATTGTACCCTAGCGACATATAGAAATCAACTAAAAAATTAAACTAACACACCGCACTTGTATACTATTTACTAATATACTATTTAACTTAAATATGAAAACATTGTATTGTTTTTAAGATGTACGCTGGAGTGGAACGAATAAAGGTTAAAAAAAGTTTTGAACTTGAAGCAACTTAAGTTTTGTCCATTCATTTACGCGAAAATCTCCCTAAGAAAGCTACGAAAACAGTTCTAATTCCAACAGCTTTGGATTGAATTGCGGAATAAATGAAGATTTCATTACCAACCATACTACCACAGAAACAAACGGCATGGAACTGCGTGCAAATCTTCTGCCTCGTCCGCCATGAATCAAATGAGACACGATCGCTTCAGTCATTCAGTTAAGATACACGCTTGGGCGATCATATCTCGAAAGAGACTTGGCTGACTGAAAAAAAAATTACTACAGTAGTTTACTTTCTGCGAAAGACTGGTTGCCAGCCAAGGCTATAGAACCCAATCTATCCTGCCGTTTAATCCATAGCTGGAGGGAGAAGAGATGAATTAATAAGCTCGCCAAGTTTTTTGCGCGTAAGTGAATACAACGAATTCAACTGAATTTCGAAATCACCTCTCCGATTTCTCGTTCCGAGACGTCTGTTGAACTGGAGTAGAGGCTTGCCGCTTGTTTCCGGTTTAGGATGTGGCTCCCGGTTTTCTCTTCTCTCTCTTCAAACCTTAGTATTGTTGCTTCCGTGAGTTTCCTGCGATCTGGCTGGTTGGTGGCAACGGCTCATCACTGTGAGGGTACCGGGTTGGCAGTTTCCTGGTTGCTGCTTCCGAGTGGTAGTTAGGAGCCCTAACTCTTGCGCAGCGTCAAGAGCGGCTGCTCTGATCAACAGTTGTATAATATCGGGGTTCTTGTAGTGCCATGTCGGTCATGGATAGGTGTCCCTGCATGCGCTTTCGGTGGGCAACCCCGAGGCCACACCTTGTTGCAGCCCTAGCCAGTTTCCCTCCCAGCACAGATCGTGGATAATGACCGCCTGTATCCTCTACCCTAGGTCCCTTTCAATAAACAAAAACATGACGAAACAAATCAGAAACGACCCTAAACCAGTTAAATTCAAACCACCTAAACCCATTAACCTTTCTTTCACTAATATCCGGGGCATTCGTAGTAACTTTCCGAGTGTAGAAGCGTTCCTGCATGAAAAGTCCCCTGACATCCTTGCGCTCTGCGAAACTAACCTCAGCTAGTCCCTCCTCTGACATCTCCATCCCTGTGTGTGTGTGTGTGTGTGTGTGTGTGTGTGTGTGTGTGTGTGTGTGTGTGCGCGCGCGCTTGTTTTTCTGCACGCTTGTGTGTGTGTGTGTGTGTGTGTGTGTGTGTGTGTGTGTGTGTGTGTGTGTGTGTGTGTGTGTGTGTGCGCGCGCGCCCGCGCTTGTTTTTCTGCACGCTTGTGTGTGTGTGTGTGTGTGTGTGTGATATGCATGGAGTTAAATTTGTTTAGAGAATTATTATGTCAACTTTGCTATCATTTAATTCCATCTACTTTTTCCGACAGGAATAGTTTTCTTTTGTCTCTAATTTTTTAAACTTACGAATGACATTTTCGATATTTTTTCTGAGAAAATAAAGGTGTTATTGGAAAAATAAAATATTTAGCATATTTTTGTAATATTTTTCGGATTTCTTTTAAAAAACAAGAACTAAAATATTTCATTGACAATACTACACGGCCACCAGAATAGAAACATCTGCTTCTCATCTCTTGGAAAGTGTACTTCAAAGCTATTATTCCGACGAATATCTAGATTTGTTAGGTAAGTGTTTAACAACGTAAGGACTGGAGTAAGCCTGTGGACTCTATTATGTTGAACGAGGGTACTAAGTTGTTTTATTACATTTGTGGGTCGATGAACACACTCATGTTATCGATAGTTATTTATCCATTGTTCTCAATCTTTGAAAAGTTATTCAATACTGGCCATAAAAGAAAATTTCTTCACTGTATTTATATCTGCAAATACTTATCAATCTTTTCTTTATAGCTTTTCCGAATTTCTATACAGTTGTCCGGTATTTTCCTGCAGCTTCTGACTAAACAAATAAAAAAGCACCAAGTCAATCATCAAATTAAAAATATTTAAACACCAAAGTCAACCATCAAATTGAAAACACTGACATAAGCTATCAAATGAAACAGTTTGTGGGTTAGAAGTACTCCTCCACGAAAAGTCCACTGACATCCAAACGCTCTGTGAGACAAACCTCAACTCATCAATTCCCTCCTCTGACTTCTCGATCCTCTGACTTCCCCTCTTAAGAAAAGATTCCTCTGTCCACATGCATGGGCTGGGTGTCTAGTTTAGCGAACACTTTCCTGTATCTGGGCTGAAATCACTCGAATTCACTGTCCACCAATATGTTTGTCTCCGTCTATCATTTCCCAGTTCGGTTAGCTACCTTATCTTCCCTTACCGTTCACCCTCCTCTACCGACTGCTCCCTTCTAGATAGCATTTCTGACAATATAGATAAGGCTACTTCCTACTACCCATTCGCTTACACATTTATGTTCGGAGATCTTAACGCCCATCATGCCGAGTGGTTTAAAGACTCTGAAACTGATTCAGCTAGCATCCACGCCATGAACTTTGCCATTTCCCAATCCCTCACGCAAGTAGCGGACTTACCCACACGCTTTCCAAGCACTCCCTCTGGACACGCCTTTCTACTAAAATATATACTTTACCTCTGCACCTGAATCCTGCCAGGTCTCGCAGCTTTGCCCTCTCGGCAACTCTGACCATGCTGCTGTCTCTCTTCATATTTCTCTACACTCTCACTCCCCCCAGGAGCCTCCTACTTATAGGACCTCCTACTGCTGCCAAAGAGCTGACTTGGACGCCTTCCGCGATTTCCTTTGCGACGTCCCTTGGGGAAAATTGTTCGATCTCCCAGTTGATGACTGTGCCTCTGAGATTTCGTTCTGGGTGAAAGCTAGCATTGATTCCTTCATACCTACCAGGAAGTTTAGTCGCAAACCCCAGTCCGCCTCTTGGTTCTCTCCTGCCTGTTCGGCCGTCATTGCCCACAGAAATCACTACTTTCGACTATTTCGGATACAGTCATCAGACCATAATAGGCGCCTATTCACGTCTGCTCGTAATGAGTGCAAGAGAATCCTGAATGACGCCAAGCGGTTGTTTGCTAAGAGAATGAGACAGCGCATAGCTGACTGCAATTTCGGCTCCAAACACTATTGGTGTTTATGCAAACGGGTGTTGAACAATAGCAAATCCTCTATCCCTCCTTTAATCATTGAAGTTTAGGTCCTCACATCATCAGCAGACAAGGATCAGTGCTTTGCCCGCAGATTTTTATCCAACTCCACATTTGACTCATCTGTAGTACCCTCACCCGACTTCACTATTAGAACTGAGGTTCAACTGTATGATATATACATTACCCCGACAGTAGTATCCCGTGTAATATCAATAGTGGACCCCCATAAGGCGAGCGGTGGTGATGGTATCCAGGTGATTGTCCTTAAGAAATGTGCCTCTGAACTCTCCTCTGTCCTCTCTAATCTCTATAAATACTGCCTCTATGCTTCCTGTTTTTCTGCATGCTGGAAGTCCTCTTCTGTCGTTCCTGTATTTAAGTACTCTGTTGAACCATCGGAACAATCCAACTATCGCCCTACCAGCCTTCTACCAATTTTCGAGAAGGTGTTCGAGGACATTCTAACGACCATTACGGAGTACATGTTCCAGGCCCCTGAGGAGTCTGGTGAGGCTCGTGCTGTTGCTCTGGACATCTCCAAGGCTTTTGACAGGGTTTGGCACGATGGCCGTCTATACAAGCTACGGGGTTACGGTATTACCAAACGATTGCATGATCTGAAGGTCGTCCTGAATGGGCATGCCTTCACACCCTACTGCACAAACGCTGGTGTCCCTCAGGGTTCTATCCTAGGCCCGACGCTCTTTCTCATTCTCATAAATGACCACCCAGACGAGATCAAGATCCAAGTAGGCATTTACGCAGGTGACGCCACAATTTACTCCCGCATCAGTAAGAAACCCGGCGTGGCAGACAAACATAATCTCGCTGCTGATGTTGAGAGAGATCTACATTCTGTGGTGAGTTGGGTAAGAAGTTGCTTATAAATTTCAATGCCTCTAAGACCAAGCTGCTGTCTGTCAATCATCACAGGCAACCACTCCTGCCTCTCATAAGCATGGACCAAGCGAGTCTCCCTGAGAGCAATACACTGCGCCTACTCGGTCTTACCCTCTCTTCTGATCACAAGTGGAACCACTACATTGAGTCAATCCTAAATCCACTGCTAAGAAGGTTGGTCACTGTGTCGGGCCAGGATGTTTTTCTCGCCTGAAACCATCCTGCATATATAAAAATCAACCATTCGTCCGTGCATAAAGTACCGCTGCCATATATGGTCAGGTGCCCCTGCTGTTCATCTCCCTATTCTTGACAGGCTCCAAAGGAGAATCAGTAATAGGATAGATATCGACATTCCCACCGACGGGATGTGGCTTCCCTTTGTTCTATAAATACTTCAATGGCTTCTGCTCCAACGAACTTAAGTCACTGGTGCCTCTGCAACAAGTGTTTACTCGTGCAACTAGACTGGCAACTGGGTCTCACTCATTCACAGTTAGATCAACCAAATGCAGGCGACAATTCTACTCCTGCACCTTCTTTTCTCGCACTCTCCGCCTGTGGAACTCGCTTCCTTATTCTTGCTTTCTTGACGACTACAACCTGCAGTAATTTAAATTCAAGGTCAATACCCATCTCTTAACCACATGACTCTAGTTTATTCTTCAACACCCTGTATATACTTTCCTTCCTCTCCACCTTTGCAAATGTCATCACACCTGTATTCCCTCTTTTTCTTGCACCTTTCTAACTGCCTCTTCCTTCTCTTAACTCTGCTCTAATCTTTTTTACTCTTATGTAGCCCCATGCATATCAGTGGCGTTACCACCTTGCTCGAGGTTATATGATTAAAAAAAGTTTTATCAGTCAGCACAAAGTCAATCACCACATTAAAAACATTTAAACACTAAAGTCAACCATCAAATTGAAAACACTGGCATAAGCTATCAAATGAACCTTTAGTAAGAGCCTAAGCAGTCAGCACAAAGTCAATCATCAAATTAAAATTCAGATAGAATAATAAATGAACCTAGAGAAAGAGCCTTAGCCAGTAAGCATCAAAGTCAATCACATTGAAAACATTGAGATAAGCTACTTGGAGTATGAGTCTTATCCAGTAAGCTCTAAAGTCAACCATTGCATTAAGATAAGTCTTTACAGTTTATGTAATGTTTATATAAACGAAGTCAAATAAAATTCTCTTTCTCCGCAACTGGATTGAAAAGAAAATAAAGAAATTAGAGCTCATATGTGTTTAATATATTCCTATATTTTTGCATATAAGGACAGTTGTGAAGAGACGGATACTGATCATTTAAGCCTCATAAATAAAAATACCAACCGAAAACTATGTTCTGTTATTCTCTTCTGAAGCCAATATCATCCTAATGGGAGTATATAGGTATTCATACTTCCGATGAGAAAAATATTGAATAGAAATTCATCTTCTAGCAAGCTTTCAAAGAAACAGGATTCTCTTTCAAAAATAAAAACAAATTATAACCAGGAATTGCAATGACATAATTGATAGCAAATATTTTGAATCAGCGTCAAAGTCTACGATGCGGAAATAATAAGTCTTGAAACACTTATATCAAATTAAGTACAGGAGATAAGGAAATTGTGACAGAAAATATCTACTGCTAGGGTTGGTTCCAAAAGATATCCTGCATGGTGAGCTGGCCGCTGGAGGAAGATCCACAGCAGCGGTATCGTGTGTGTGTGTGTGTGTGTGTGTGTGTGTGTGTGTGTGTGTGTGTGAGAGAGAGAGAGAGAGAGAGAGAGAGAGTGAGAGATAGAGAGAGATAGAGAGATATAGAGAGAGAGATAGAGAGAGAGAAAGAGAGAGAGATAGAGATAGAGAGAGAGAGCAACAACTTTGGGGAAAATAAATTGCAAAAAGGAAATTCAGCATTCTTTGAGCGTTTGAGTTACATACTTGGTGGGAAAGACATCAAGAACCCATTGAAGGAGGAAATCATCAGTCACTTTGATCATTTGGGGGGTGAGTTCAAGCGCCATTTCCTTGGTATCAACACTGAAGACGTTTCAATGAGGCTAACAAAAACCAATTTATATGTCAGGTGGATGATGTCTCTGAAGACATGCAAAATGAGTGCTTGGAGCTCAAACATAACTCTTCTACCAAGGATGAGTTTCGTGCACAACATGAAGCGGGTAATCTGGATGAAACTTGGTGTAGGGCGAAATGACGGAAAAACGTTTGGGAACTACTGCTTTAGAAGAAGCCAGAAACCCAGTCATATCAAGAAACAAGATTCGTGTTTATTTAAACAAAATCAGCAACGAAAAGTGTTTTCACAGGTAACTAAAGAAGGGAAAACGCACCAATAATGTTATATAATATTCGCTATTGATAATTCTTCCTTTTTCAAGGTCATCAATGAACAAAATATCTAGCGCATCCTAGAATACGGAGACCAAACATTGCCTGCTGATATTTCCGTCTTTGGTGGCTTTGGACGATGTCCCCTGTCGCTGTCTACACGGCTGACTTTCGATTTGACTCCGGAATAAATGGTGACACCATGTTAGAGTTGTTGTCATATACCCTGAATAATTGTTTCGTTGTAGGGTACTGCTTATACTGACAATTTCCTGTACGTATAACTCTGGGTCACCACTTCCAATCGAGGTTTTACGCAAGGAATAAGGATGCTTTATCCCAGTGATTGTAATAACGAGTTTTATTCGATATTCTTAGCACCTGAAGAAGGCAAGAGCATTCAACGGCCGAGACGTCGTAAAAATGGCAATAGAGTTGTTGTGGATTCGGAGGAGGAACCACCAAAATAATGAACAACAAAAATTCTACGTATTTATAATCCTCGTTTACAGCAGAGGAGAGTTTCCTCACAAATAAAGAAGATAATTGGTAATAAATGTGTTTTTATAGAAAGATGCTTAGAGTAAAATAGTCAGAGAATGTGAATAAACAGGAAAATTGAAAAAAAATACATTCTTAATTAGAATAAAAAGTAAACATTTAGAATCACTAAAGAGTTTTATTTGACTTTCTTAACACCTGAAGAAGGCAAGAGCGTTCAACGGCCGAAACGTCGTACAAATGGCAATAAAAATGTTGTGGTTCCTTGAAGTTTATTTGTAGTCATTTCTTTCAGTTACCTTCAGTAGAATGTACTTTCCGTGTCTGTTATCAGCACTGTATCATCTGCGAATCTTATGTTGTTCAAATTGCGGCCGCTGATGACTAAACCTGGCATAATATCTAAGGTCCCCAGAAAAAAAGTAAAACAAAATAGACAATTACTCACAGTGAACCAATTCTCTTAGTAGCAGATTCAGAAAATACATAGAAAGAACACCAGAAAATATGTCACAGTGGTTTTCTAAGTATGGATGAATGGTAAACATATAACTCTGTAAGTTAAATACGGGTGAAAAAACATTTTCTAACACAACACAGAGAACCAATTTTCCTAGCATAAAACCCAGTAATGAATCCATTAGAACGTAAAGTGGCAATAAGTGAATCTCTTACAGATTACCATCACCCATTACAGGTGGTAAGACATTAACATTTGATCAGAAGATTACAGGAGATTATGAAATACACACATATATATATATATATATATATATATATATATATATATATATATATATATATATATATATATTGTCTTCGAAAGATGACAGCACGTAGCAGACAAGATATTGTCTACAATATTGGCAATTGGCAGTTGTTGATTAGTCAGTCTGAGATCATTCTAAGGAAAAAGCATGTAACAGCAAGTAATGTGAGTTTTGATGTAGTAAGATATATACAAGAAAATGATTATTTTTCTAATTGTCAATTACGTTAATGCATATAAGTAATTTTGTCAGTAAATTGAAAGAAATTATATATATATGTGTGTGTGAGTGTGTAATAGTTTAATTACTTGTTTTTTGTCATAATATAATTAAACCAGTGCACAGTGTTATTAAAAGTGTTCAATAAAATAATATTTTACAACTCTTGGATATTTATTTTGACTTTTTAAATGAATTAATACGCAAAACAGGTCTCTAACATCTGGTGTTTTCAGGCGATATATATCTTCGGTATATGCCAAAATATCAGATTTATAAAACAACAATCACTGCATTATATGTGTAAAGATCTATCTATGTAACTCTCTCTCTTTATATATATATATATATATATATATATATATATATATATATATATATACATATATGCAAAAATTATGATAAAAATATATTGTATATGTAAATATATATATATGATAAATATATGTACGCATATTTAAATATGTGTGATATGTATTTATACCTACAGTATATACTTTAATGTATATATATAAGTATAATGTATTTATATGTATAATATATATTTAATATATATATAATATATATAATATATATATATATAATATACATGCATAATATATATATATATATATATATATATATATATATAAATAATTCATATAAGTGTATATTATGTACTACAAGATATATGTACAATATATATGTACAATATATAAAAAGAATTTAAAATATATATATGTAAGTACAACATATATTATCTTATATATATATATATATATATATATATATATGTGTGTGTGTGTGTAGTGTATGTGTGTGTGTGTGTAAGTATGTATAATATATATGTGCATAAATTAATCCTATTTATTTCCATACAAGGAAAATGGATATATGTATCACGCATATATGAATTTATAAATATTTTTATAAATATATTTATAAAAAATATATCTACATCTATATATATATATATATATATATTAAATATATAAATGATATATATATATATATATATATATATGTATATACGCATAGTACATACATATGCTTTATAGATATATTTATAATATGTGTAGATAATATATACATATAGATAGGTATGTATAATACATATAATTATATATATATATATGTATATACATCACATACATATATATGTAATATATATGTAAAAAATAAAACCCCTATATGTATATATTTATTATCCTGATGCACATGACATATGATATCATATATGTAAATATATAAACACGTTATATATACGTAATATATTTTACATTTAGATGTGTATATATATATATATTTGTATATATATATATATATATATATATGTATGTATTGAATCTTAATATATGAACATATAATATTCATGTGTATTATGTATATGCACAAAATTTTGTATGTATATTATATATGTATAAACATATTAATAAAATACTTATATATACATATATATGTGTGTAGAAAGCATTAAATTTAATGTATATATATTTATATATATATATTTTATATACGTATAATATTTATATGTATAATATATATTATATATTATATATATATATATATATATATAGCTTTGAAAATACACACATTCTGTAGCGCAGGATGATGTCGTCAGTGATGTAATTTACTCAGGTCACTGGGCAGTTTCGGGTCTTGCAACATCATACTACCCTCGCTGATTTGACCCCGTCAGAGCTGATCAGATTCCGACGCACCCTCCTTCTGTTCTATGCTATACGACACTGATTTATTTTCTAAGCCGACTTGTGTTTAATACTGTCAGGAAACACATTAGAAGAGACCATAGCGTATAAATATATATGGTATATGTAAGTATAATGTATATATTGTTACGAGTATGGGTTTATAAATAAATAATAATGTCTAAAAAGTTAGAGCAAGTGACTCTATTGAGTCCTACTTGTCAGTACAAAACATTTTTTATTCATGAAATAGTCGTAAAAACAGAGGAATTAGAAATAGACCATTTGGAAAATTGTGGTATGTTCCAGTAAAATTTAGAGAGTTCCAAGTGATTCTAGAATATGCAAATTATGTGTTAGTCCCTATAAAAATATGTTCTGGGAAGAGAGTATTCGGTTGATAACAGGATGGGCTACCTTCACAGCTCCGGCTTTGATTCATGGATTTATATCAAGCCGAAAGAATCTCATGAAAAAAGTTGTACCAACTAAAATCTGAAAGAGTTGTTAACAGGATGTGCTGAACTTATCAGCTCCGGTTTTGATTCATGGATTTGTATCCAGCCAAAAGAATCTCTCTAAGCAAAAATCAACGACAAACTAAAACTTGAAAGATTTGTTAAAAGGATTTGCTGACATTATCAACCCCGGTTCTGATTCAAGGATTTATATCCAGCCGAAAGAATCTCATAGAAATGTCCGACCAACTAAAATCTGAAAGGGAAACACATCGAACTATCAGGATAAATACATATTTTTGACTCTTTTATTGACCAAACAAATAATTAGTCTTTATATACATATTTAAGGATTTCAGAAAAGTATAGCTCTTAACTTCTTCGCCAACATAATTGGGTAAAGATATTTGACACCTTTCTTTTTCTCTCCTCGTAACACTCGCCAGTAGTAAATTCTATGTTTCTTATTTTGAATGCAACAACAATTGTATATTTTTAAATATGTTATTTGCTGTGTCATGTAAATTAAATATTTTTTACTCTGAGTTTTGGTCAATCATTATTTTTTCTTTTGTTACACTTAACACTTGTCACTATCTAATCATAAATTATATTTAGTTGCATATATGTATATATATATATATATATATATATATATATATATATATATATATATATATTGTGTGTATTTTGGCAGCATTTTTTCATTAATGCAGGTTTCATTGAATAATATAGACAAGTTCTGTCTATTAATTTTGTGTAGGATCCGTTAATACCGTCTGATGTACTTGATGGTGATGTCGTTGAAAGACAACAAAAAATCACAGTAATTGTTGATTTTTTTATCGGGTCTAAGCTTTCGACTCACATAAGCCATTATCAAAGAGTAAATATTAACACACAGTAAACATAGAACATTTAAGCTATTAACAATAAAGATAGATATTACTAAAAATCGGACCAAGCACTGAACCCATGGAGACTCCGTCACGTTGTATATATATATAGTGTTGTTTGGATAACGGAGTCTCCATGGGTTCAGTGCTTGGTCCGATTTTTAGTAATTTCTATCTTTATTGTTAATAGCTTAACTGTTCTATGTTTACTGTGTGTTAATATTTACTCTTTGATAATGGCTTATGTGAGCCGAAAGCTTAGACCCGATATATATATATATATATATATATATATATATATATATATATATATATATATATATATATTGTTGTGGGATCTCCCCTTTTTCTTTATAATAATGGAGTCAACCGAGGGTACATATAATTCTGCCTAACGAGAGAACCTCAGTAAGGAGGTGAATTGCAAGTTTGTGAGAGAGTCTAGTTTGTTGGATCTGGAAACACAGTTGCGTTGGTCTGAATTCCATTCAGCTAGAATCAGTTACACGGACCTACGATTTCACTTCAAGACTGTATAGATTTATTCTACTAATAGTATTCCTAAATTGACTAACCCGTGTTCCAGTTTGTATATTACCTTTAATATAGCTTACATTTTCTATTTCTATATCTGTTTTTGTTATTTATTATTTTTTGAGATTCTTCACCCGGAATTCACAATATATATATATATATATATATATATATATATATATATATATATGTGTGTGTGTGTGTGTGTGTGTGTGTAAAACGTATATATTGCATTGAATATTGCTGCCATATCTGGTCGGGTGATCCTGCTATCCACTTAGGTGTGCTCGACCAAATCCAACGAAGAATCTGTAATGTGATCGATCCCGACTTGGCTGCTAGGACATAGTTGTTTACTTACCGACACAGTGTGGCTTCCCTTTGTCTCTTCTACAAATACTTTCACGGCTTCTGCTCACTGGTAACACCTATATATGAATTTCTTCGAGCCACAAGATTAGCAACTAGATCACACCAATTTACAGTGAAACCAATAAATTGTAAACGCAAATTCTACTCCAGTAGCTTCTTTTCTCGCACTTCCCGCCTGTGGAATTCTCTTCCGCATACTTGCTTTCCCGACAGCTATAATCTCCAAGAATGTAAATGTAAAGTCAATAGTCATCTCCTGTCTCACTAATTGCATCCTCTCTCTCATGCTTTTTTCTCAGTCCACACCACTCTCATCAGTATTCACATCCTTCTTTTACCCACTTCCTGACATCCCCTGCATCCTCTCATTCCTTCTCATAACATTCCGCCTATGTAACCTCCTACACAACAGTGGCTGTAAAATGCCTTGCTTGGGGCGACACGATTATAAAAAAATATTGGTATAAAATATCTGTATATGTATAAAATACATACAAACATGTGTATATGTGCTTTAGATTGGATTCACACAACATTAGAAATGGATAAAAATTGGCAGATTTAATTTCTGTCCTGGTCACGTGATGGTACTAAAGTAAGCAAAGATTCGGACTGATTTAAACTAAACCGAAATTGAACTTCCGCTTGTAACATTCTATCAAGTGACTCTACTAAGCATCTTTGATGTGATGTACGTGACTTATCTCCACCAATCTCAGATAATCCATTTCTGCTTACCTACATTATATATAATGTAAAACAAGGCTATGTCTTTTCACCGGAACTATTCAACTTTTACCGCGAGACGATTATGAGGACCCTAGAAGTTATGCCAGGATTCGTAATCCGAGGCCTCAATTTAAACAACACAAGGTACGCAACGAGGTATGTGATGTTCATGATCAGAATGTTATCTGAACGAGCAATACAATTGCAGAAGGACATTTATCTGTGATTTGTGAACTATGCAAAGGCATTTGACAAAGTATGACACAGGGACTTGATAGAGATGCTTGACAACCACGACATGTTCGGAAAATCGTTAGTACGAGGGTCATTCAATAAATAAGGTGAAATGGCGAATAGATTTTCGTATAAATTAGCGAGTAATACAATTGCAGAAGGACATTTATCTGTGATTTGTGAACTACGCAAAGGCATTTGACAAAGTACGACACTGAGACTTGATAGAGATGCTTGACAAACTCGACATGTTCGGAAAATCGTTAGTACGAGGGTCATTCAATAAATAAGGTGAAATGGCGAATAGATTTTCGTATAAATTAGCGAGTAATACAATTGCAGAAGGACATTTATCTGTGATTTGTGGACTACACAAAGGCGTTTGACAAAGTACGACACAGAGACTTGGTAGAGATGCTTGACAACCTCGACATTTTCGGAAAAAGTGTTAGTACGAGAGTCATTCAATAATAAGGTGAAGACGTTTTCAGCAAAGTGAAATAAATGGCTAATAGATGTTAGTATAAATTAGCGAGCAATACAAATGCAGAAGGACATTTATCTGTGCTTTGTGGACTACGCAAAGGCATTTGACAAAACAAAGTACGACACAGGGACTTGGTAGAGATGCTTGACAACCTCGACATGTTCGGATACGACTTTAGGATAATCAAGAACCTATACTGGCAGCAAATCGCTAGTATAATTACGGAGATGAACTCAGCAGGTATACAAAAATAGAAAGGAGCGTAAGATGAGAATGAGTTTTCTCGCCGGATCTTTTCAACCTGCACAGCGAAGCAATTATGAGAGAAATTAAAGCTTTGCCAGGATTCGACATTGGCGGCCACAATCTCAACAATATCATATACGCGGATGACACAGAGCTGATAGCAGAAACGGAACGGAAAATGCAGGACCAAATGCAGGACCTTCTACAGAAGCTCGCAAAACAAAGTGAAAAGAAAGGGTTGAGCATGAACCTCAATAAAACTGAATGTATGGTCATCAGCAAAAAGAGAAAACCAATACGCCAACTGCAAGTTAGAGAATCTAAAATATAACAATTAAAAATTTCAAATACCTAGGAAGTGTCTTGACAAAGGATGTTAAATGCGACAAGGAGAACCAAAGAAGCATTGGTACGGCCAAAGACGCATTTCAAAAGCTAACCAGATTACTGAAAGACAGGTAAATCTTATTAGAAACAAAGGAAAGAGTGCTGGACTGTTACATGATATATGTCTTTCTGTATGAAAGTGAGTGCTGGACGATATCATCAAAGCTGAAGGAGAGGCTTGAGGTAGCAGAAATGTGGTTTTAAAAAAGGATGGTGAAGATACCATGGACAGAGCACATGTGCAACGATGAGGTGTTGGAAAGGATGCAAACTAAAAGAAAACTGATAATAAATATCAAGAAGAGAGAAATGAGGTTTCTGGGGCACGTAGTGAGAAAGGAGGGCTTGAAGAACTTGATACTCACTGGTCGTATAAATGAAAGAAGATACATGTTAAGTCTGAGCAAAAGGCTGACGGAGCGGGGCTTGGAAGAGATACCAAGGGAAAAATTACCGAGAGCGACAAGAGACAGAGCCAAGTGGAAGCCCATGATCACCTACGTCCTGAAAAGACAGGGCACATGAAGAAGAAGAACGGTAATAGGGTCGGACCTAATTGCCAAATGAATGAATTCGTGTGGTAGGGGCACTAAGTAGGTAGCTCTTTCGTGCAGAAGGCATGATAATATTTGTGGAAAACAGAGAGGGTAGCTACATCTCATCGGTGAGAATAGGACTGTGATTGAGTTCTTATATAGCGATTGATTACATTGCATATCCTTGTTTGGATAGTGTCGAAAACCCTGCATAGGCATTAAACCAAATATGACAACATTATTCAATATATGGACGAGTGGTATATTTATAAATATGCAATATGGATTCTGGCGAAAAAGTGCTTTTTTATTCATTCTGAAACCAAAAGAAAATAAAAAAGCCTTTCACTAAAAATAAATTTAAACAAATATAATGGAAACCGAGCATTTAACAGAATACCAAACATAATCTCTCTATCAGGAGAATTTGGACAATAGACATTATTGTCAAAGAATCAAAACAAAGGTTGTTTTTTTTTAAATTATCGCCATATCGTAAACAAAAAAAAAAGTAATGTTGATAATAAAAAATATAACATAAAAAGCCAACTTAAGAATCAGGCATATCAGCATCAAACCGTCCTCCCCGACATTGATAGCTGTAGCGGCGCCAAAGTTTCTGTATGGATAGAGACTGTCTGCCTGCTTCGAGGCCGATCTTTGGCGTAACATCAAACGGGGGAGCGAGACAACGCAATAGAGAACACTCCAGTGCTTTCTATTCTCTGCTGCCTAATGTTCCCGGCAAATAAAACGAAAAAGTACACAATGGAACCGTTGGCCAGGAATGAGCGAGCCTTTCAGGAAAAACTGAACAATAGAAAAGACTCTATAAAACGCGGTGGGCCAGTTCAGGGGTCAGACAAAATTGGAAACTAACTTCTGCTCGTTGTACGTGATATTCTCAAGTTAAACAACAACAAAAATTCATTTGTTTGCTAGAAGAGATGATTTTTTTAAAACCTTTTTTTTCTATTGCGAATACTTTTGCCTCAGTTAATAAGCGTAGCGTGCCATAAGGCACGGGAATTTTGAATTAGATAACGTTCAAATTCTACCGAGTAACCAGAATTCGAATGCTGATTTTCAGGGCAGAATTTCTTCTTTTCTTAGTATATTGGAATAGTATAATTTCCAAGTGCTTTCTCTAATTAGCATGACGATTATAATTTACTCTGCGTTTGTAAACAAGCTCATGACAGGAATCAAAAAGAACATCGCTAAAGACTGGCACTGGAATATTTGACGGTATTATTCATTGATCAAGAATTATTCCTGCCTTTTTATATCGTTACAAGAGTCAGATCAGATCTAAAATTAAATATTGCTGTCATATAGGTACCTCCCCTAATTTTCGATATCTAAATTTTAAATTAAATTAAAAAAAAATTTAATTTTAATGAAATTTATTTATCTTTGCTTTATGACTTTATTTATGAAGATGCTTCCTGAAAAATAAAATTAAAAAAAATAATTCAATTTGAAATTTAATAAACTGGTATAATTAAATTAAATAACAGGGGTAAATAAAAATTGTTTCTTAATCACCGTAGCGGTGATATATGAGGTGGAGACAATTTTGTGTCAGCGAGACACGTAAAAAATAATGGATGATCAGAATTGATAGAAAGTCATATGACCTAAAAACGTTTTTTAACTACGTATTAAAATTAAGATATTTTCAGCAGTTAAGTAAGAGTTTTGGATATCTTTGCTGTATAACCTTACTTTTGAAGAAGCTTTATGTAAAATATAAATAATAATAATTTCGTTTTAAATTAAATTTGAAATTTAATATACTGAGAAAATTAGATTAAATGACAGAGATATATGAATAATATATTAAATGTTATAATTATTAATTTATAATTTTAATATATATTTTTCATATTTTTATTAACAATAACTGAATGCATGATATTATGACATGGCAAAATTTAATTATTTATAAAATTCTTATAGTATTTTACATTTTAATAAATACATAATTGTTTAAACTATTATTTTGTTTAATTATAACCTAATACCTTAAACACAGACACACACACACACACACACACACACACACATATATATATATATATATATATATAGATATATAGATATATAGATATATATATATTCTAAATATATACTGTTAAATATGAGAGACAATGAATGTCTATTATGTTCAATCATGAGACGTTATGAACGTCGTATTTTGGCTTAAATTTCAGTCGAAAATAAAGACAAAAATTCTCCAACATTTGGATATTTTTTTATTAATTTGCTTCTTTCCATTGAAATTTCTTGGTGTTAGGATCATTTAATGCTGCGGCATCATGTAACTTAAATTTAGTGTATTGAGGCAGCAAATAATTTTCTAAATTTCAAGTATTTGTTCAAGTATTTGTTCAAGTATTATAAGTGTTGTTATGTGGCTCATTAAACTGATTGTTCGATGGTGTTCACATTATATTGCACGTGGCTTTTTAGGTACTGTTATGAATATTGATCTACTTAGGTCCTCCAGTATATTGCCGCTGTTGTAGATTTCGGTTGTTATTTATGTTAGTCTGTCTACGCCAAATCATTCTAAAGACATCTACATCTTTATTACAATCCCGTCTGGTCTTGCTGCCGTGTTTATCTTTAACTAGCAGTGTAGCCCTGCGTTGCTCGGGTGTAATGAAAGCTTTAAAACTAATCCATAGTTCTGTAGCTCAGACTCTTTGGACGTTGGCCCGAAAGACTAAAATGCAATAATTGTTTCCAGTTAAAGCGAAACCGTTGACTGAAACAAAAATGAATGGATGTAAGTCAAATTGTGATTTCCTGGTATCGATATCAAATAAGTTTTTTTCGTCGTAAACTGAATTTCGAAGGCTAAATAAGTCCTCTGAGTAAATGGTGACATGGCTGAGACTAAGAAATACAATTATACATACTTAGAGCCAAACCTGAAGCAAAAACTAAAATAAAAGGGCTGAAAAAATACAGACATACAGGCAGATAAACAGACACACACACAAACATCTTGCCTTATATATATATATATATATATATATATATATATATATATATATATTATCGATTTTCTGCACTACTGTAAGAACTGCAACCTTGAAACTTCTGAATATCGTTTGTTATGTTTTTGTCTATGAGTGTATCAAATTTGATTAAAATCGGACCACTCCTACTATAACCCGATTTTTTCGATTATCGATTTTCGATATTTATCGGGGGTATCTCGACACAAAACCTAGCTACGAACACTCGCAGACGCGTATAGTACAACTGTGTAAATTTTTAAGAAAATCGGTTCAACCATTTCAGAGTCTATAGGTAACGGATACACACATATACCCACACACACACACAGAGACAAAGTTCCATTTATAAATAAGCTTAGATATGTGGCCCCACGATGGGCAATTATGTGCATCCGATTTCTACTGAGTCTAAAAAGGACAATGGAAGGCCTTTTTGGTGAAAAAATTTCATTGTGTTGACACTATATCTGAGAGAATTCTTGGCCACAATAATTTCCCATGGTAGGCATTCACATTTGTATTTCTCTTGTTGCTGGTCTCATAATCCCTCAGAACTTTCCTCGGCTTCACTGTGACTGCTTTCAATGGATGCAAATTACAAAATAATTCTTAAATTCCATCTTCCACTCTAGTTTTAATAAATAGATTGTTGTGTGATTAACAGGAGCCCGGTCATTAAAGCAGCATTTAATTTTGGACATACTTTGTTGTAAAATGACATCAACATTTTTGTAACACCCCAACGGACCCGTCCTAACATTTTCTCCGGCGGCCGTTCTCCACGCTGTGATGTTTGCCAGGAGTTTGTTGAAAATGTCGGAGTCTCAAGCTGGGGGTACAAGATTGAACTATAAGGAACGAACTTCCACAACTTGGATGAGTTGAAAGGATGCTTTATTTCGTTTAGAGTTAGCCTTTTCGGTTGGGGCAGGCGAATGTGACACACAGCTCTAACTCTAATTAATGGAGATCAACAAATCCGAGCTGACCGAAACAAGACGAACGGAGATTCTACTTCAAGCACACGCTCGGCGGAACTCACTTTAAACTCACTAACTAACTTCTATTTATTTAAAATGAATCCGGAAATCCGGAAATGCTTTAGACCACCGGTGATAAACATTGGCGACTGTAAGTCTGAAATTTCAGTTGTCTTTTTTTTTATCTTAATAAAGCTTCCGCCGGAAAATTCTTAATGTGCGGTCAAGATACAGTCAAAGACAGCCTTTGACCTTGTCATTCGAAAACCCACCTCCTGAACTTTTATCTCCTGAACTTATCTCTTTATAACATTAAATCACTGAGTCAAATATTTACCGGAAGAGTGGTAGGATTTAAAACAGTAATCGGATACCCTTGTCTCTTCCACAATTTTCTTCATAAAAGAAAAAGCGTTTATTTATTTTTTCCTCTTCTTTTTCACTGTTGTTAAATATGTTTTTAAACTATTTTCTATCCTTAACCATTTTCAATTTTAATCTATTATAATAAAATACATATATGCCTAGTTATCGCGTCACACTTTGACCTGTAGACAGCGAGCCTACTTTAGCAATATTGTTGATGCAATCACAAATATGCTGCTTGTAGTAGATGAAACTAGAGGAAAACCATTTGTGGCCCAGTCGGACATAATTCGTCTTGAATTAAAAGTTAGAAACTTCTTAAAGATTGGGCCACACAGAATTTGCTGTCCTCTTGTTACACTGCTGTACTGGTTTAAAATTTCTTTAAATGTCACCACTTAAAGAAAGCAGCTAATTGTTGGTTTTTAATAAAACTTTCAGGGCCTATCAACAAATGAATCAATTTATTTTTGGAATTTTAATTTTTAAAGATCTTGGCATTTTTTATTTTACCTCCACCCACACGCACCATTACTAGTTTCATGCAAATATAAGACATGTTTAGAAGAGTTTTCAATGTTAATACCAAGCAATAATTAAAACTTTACTATCAACATTCAATTTACTCATTTAAATCATACATTTTCCATTTCCGTCAATGTAAAAAAATGGCTTATAACATTTTTAATTAAAAAATAAATTAAATTTAGAGAAATATAATTTGTTTGAAATAAACAAGTCTATTTTGCTAAGTGGAAATAGTAATTTTAATGATTAAATCTTTACAATTTCTAATTAGAGAAAATAAATGGAAAGCTAAACTGAATGCATTTGATTTTTAATGAAAGCTAACTTTTTTATTAAACCTTAGTCATCACGAAGTAGTTGAGGAACCTACATTCACAATATTTAAAAATATGTGGAAACTAGTAATTAAGAAAACATATTAAATTTTCAGGGGATGATTTGCAAAACCTATTGAACTTAAAAAATGCATGTGAAACACGGACGTAAAATTAAAAGAACTGTAAGCAAAAATAAAAAAAAAATAGGAGGGTTTCTTTTTTTCTTTTTTATTTCTTTTTTTTTTTTTTGCTTTCAACAAAAAAAACTAAGAAAATGTAGCCTTTTTTCAATTTTTATCACGAGGTAGTGGACGAACCTTCACTATTTTGCAATAGCTATGGTTTTTCAAAATACCGAATATGTCTTGATTTTCTTACCATTTTTTTTATAATTTAAAATATGTACAATATTTTCATTTCACTTTCGTGTTTTCAAGTTTCAAGTTCAAAAGCCTTTACCACTTTGTTAATCATCCTTTCTAATTTTTTTTTAAATTTCTAGTTTCCTCATATCTTTAACAATTGTAAATCACAATTTTACAAAGTATGAGAAAACTAAGAATAAAAAAAGGTTGAGATTTTGAAGGAATGATTTGCAAAGACTGATGTACATGAAATATACACAAGAAACACGGAAATGAAATGAAAGAAATATTATAACCAAACAAAAAAGAAAGTTTTACCCTTTAGATTTGTATTAAAAATGCTAAAAAAAAGAGAAAAGCTTTTTTCTATTTAATTTTTAAAAATTTACTTAACACTCATTTTTGTAGTAGGAACGGTCAGCCATAACTGATAATATAATTTATAATAACATAATTTATCGTTTTCACTGTAAAAGGGTGGGATTAGCAACTAGATCCCACCCTTTTACAGTGAAACCGATAAAATGCAGCCGTAACTTCTACTCCAACAGTTTTTTTTCTCGCACTTCCCGACTGTGGAATTCTCTTCCAAACGATTGCTTCCCCGACGGCTACAATCTCCAGGAGTTTAAATGTGAGGTCAATAGACACCTCCTAAGACACCAACCTGCTCCCATTCTATCAAGCACTCTTCCCATCTGCCCAACCCTCATCCTCGCTATCCTTACTCATCTGTCACCTTCCTCCTGACATTCCCTATGTCTAACCACTCCTTCTCTTTACCTTCCCCTGTGTAGCCCCATGCGCAATAGTGGCAGTGGAATGCCTTGCTTGGGGTGAGATGATTAAAAAAACCAAAAAAAAATACACTTCATTGTAAAGGTTAAATTGCATTCAGCAAAAAAAAAAAAACAGAAAAAAGAAAAAAATTAGAACATGAAGGTTTTTTCAATTTTTCTGTCCCTTATTTAAAACGAGGAAGTGGAGGTACCTATATTTAAATATTTTAAAAATATGAGGAAAATAGGAATTAAAAAAAACTAAATTGCGAAGAGATGATTTGTAAAGCCTGTTGTATCATCTTAGGTTGTTTAAATTGTGGTCTCCGATTACTAATCCAGGCATAACTTCTAGGGTCTTCAAAATATTCTCGCTGTACAGGATGAACAGATCCGGTGAAAAGACACATCCTTGTCTTACACCCCTTTCTATCTTTGTATATCTACTCAATTCATTTCCTGTCCGTATGCAAGCGGTTTGCTGCCAGTAAAGATTCTTGATTAGTCTCAAGTCTTTCCCAAATATGTCCAGGCTGCCGAGCATCTCCATCAGTTCTTTGTGGCTTATTTTGTTAAACGCCTTCGCATAATCAATAAAGCACATGTTTAAGTCCTTCTTTATTTGTATTGCCCTTTAGGAGAGCATCCTAATTAAAATATGGCATTCCTTGTTCCCGTGTCTTTAAGGAAACCACACTATTCTTGTCCTATCTCTGGCCTGATTCTACTTCTCGCTCTATTCATCAGGATTCGGTCGATCAGTTTTGTTATATGGCTCATTAAACTGATGATTCTGTGAAGATCGCACTCGTTTGCTCCTGGCTTCTTAGGTAGTGCTATGAAGATAGACTTGCTGTGGTCATCTGGTATAACCCCATTATTATAAATTTCATTTATTATTTCAGTAATTTTTTCTCTACCAAATTCTTCCAGGGCCATCAGCAGCTATATGACTATGCCGTCTGGTCCCTCTGCTTTGTTTCTATTCAGTTTGGCTACTGCAGATTCCACTTCAGACTTTAATATTTCCGGTCCGTCCTCATCTTCGCGTATTATTCGTTGCAATCTTGTCGTGGAAAAGATCTTTTATATATTCTTCCCATCGT
This sequence comes from Ascarosepion bandense, assembly GCA_037127315.1. Lineage (NCBI taxonomy): Eukaryota > Metazoa > Mollusca > Cephalopoda > Sepiida > Sepiidae > Ascarosepion > Ascarosepion bandense. The sequence continues at coordinate 5,956,343 of JBBBDQ010000178.1, forward strand.
TGGAATATTTCCTCTTTCTCCAAAATGATTGTTCCATCCTTAGATTTTAACAATCCTGTTGAAGAGCAGGTTTTTTGTCCTGTCAGTTCTTTTATTTCCTTATGCATGTCTGCTTTATTATTCCTGCTCAATCTCTCTACTTCTGCACATTTGTCATTGAGCCATTTCTCTTTAGCCTGTCTTCTTATTTCCTTGTGTAGTTCCCTGTATTCCATTCCATGTCTTGATATCATTCCATTCCATGTCTTGGTTTCATTTTCTGCCTCCTTTGAATCATGTCCAGAATCTCTTCAGTCATCCACTCGTTTTTCTTTCTGCGCCTAATTTCCTTTGGACCAATGTTGTTTGCTGATGTCACTATTGCTTCCTTTAGCCCGTCCCATTTTGAGTGTCCTTTACCAGTTTGTTCTTCGTATTTGGTTTTCACACTGTTTTTTGCTCACCTTCTGATAAACCCTTAAGTTGTAGGAATTGTCGGCTATGTTTGTAAATTGGCCTTGTACCAGTTATGGCTGACCGTTCCTACTACAAAAATGAGCGAAAAACACATGAGCGTTTTTTCTTTTCCTTTTAGCTTTAAATTTAAAAGTGTTTTAAAAAATGAATGCTTTTTCTATTTGTTTAATTTTTTAAAAATTCTATAGGGGTGTTAGCCATGCCGGGGACAATGGCACTTAAAAACATAGCCGACAATCCCCGCATTTTTAGATATCATCATATTAAATGAATGGTTGGAAGAATAAATGTGATTTGTTTGTTCATTGAAGTAAAATTCTATTATCTCAACAGGATTGACGAATTGGTTAAAAGAAGTGAAATTCTATTTACGGGTCAGAATAACATAAATGTGTAAGAAGAAAATGTTCAAAGAGAAAATGCATTTGTTGTTAAAAGAAAAAAGGAAGTAGTTAAATGTTTCAAAGAAATTCAGAGTTTATAGCTGATAGTTATAGAATGTGGGTATGTAAAAAGATTAATCAGTCTACTTAACTAAAAAGATCTGTGTTCTTTTCTTTTTTATGGCAGGAGAAAAAGCAGAAAGGAAAATCAAGTAGTAAAGTATATTGTCCGTTGAAGTATCTTGTTATTTTCTTCAGCTGCGTGTCGGTAAAGATGAAGAAAGTACAATTTGAAGGAGAGGAAATACAACTGCGTGACACGTCCTTACATCCGGGTCTTCTAATTGAAATTTGTTCCTTACATTGTGATGAGATCCGTCGGACTAGCGATCCCAGCTCGAACTGACTTGACCTGACGAGGGACGGGGTTAAGTAGTGAAATTGAGTCACGTGGTTTTGATCAAACGACATACCCAATTTGTTTTAGATTTTAAGAAAATTTGTCAGTGGTCATAGATCAATTTGCTATTTCCTATCCAATCAGAATGAAGATTCTTAATTTTCACACTGACTTGTGAAATTTGCCTTGGTCTGGGTTTTTCGAAAATGTTTTTAGTCGTTTTGCTCTATTTCTGCCTCTGTGCAATTTTACTTTTTCTGTTTTGGTCAATTGTAGGATGATATAGGATTTCTATCCTACAAAACAAACTTTATAACGAATTTGTGGACTGTGGCGGTAACCAAATTTATCTCAACACTGTGAATAGGTACCGTTACAAGTTGTGAACGTCACAGTTACTTTTGGAAACAAGATAAGGAAACTAGGATTTAAAAATATAAAACTTACGTTAAATTTTGAAGGGATGGTTTGCAAAGCCCTTTGAATATTGAAACGTACAGGAAACACGGAAGGGAATACTAAAACAATTGTATATGCCAGAATATGTTTATATAAAGCCTAAATGTTTTTTACCCTGCAAGGGGTTCAAGACTTGAAACGCGTGACCTTTTGACGATATAGCTCTAACGAGATTCCATACTTACGAAATGAGTAATTGTTCAGAAAGAAAGATTAGATTATAATTTTTTTAACTCTTAATTATATATGATTTGTATTAACTTTTCAATTTTCGATGTATTGATATAGTATTAAATTTATTTGAAGACACAAAGTGAGTCGAAGAAATTTAAAATATTTTGAAACTGTATGATTCATCATAATTAGCAAAGAAAAAATGAAAACAATTCAATTAAAAATTCATTATTCATAATTTTTTTCTACATAATATGGTATACTTAATATTTATTATTTATAAAAGCAATTAAAGGTTTATTTAAATTAAAATTGCATAATTTTTATGCATTTTTAATTCTACATTTTTTTTTATCATATCACCCCGAGCAAGGCGGTAACGCCACTGATGTGCAAGGGGCTACGTAAGAGTGAAAAAATTGGAAAAGAGAAAGCCGGAAATCAGATCCTAAACAGGGAACAATAGATAAGCCTATTCACCTATTCAGTAGACTTGGGTGGAGTGTGAACCGGGCGATAGTTTAGTCTATCTACTCCAATTAAAGCAGATTATTGGAAAAATAGTCCCTTAATTAAAATACATGGTTTACATTCCCCAATGACTTCTGCATTTAAGTAAAAAAAGAATAGTTTGAATACATAATGAGCTTCATGTAATTAAGTGAAACGTGGATAACATATTTAACAAAAATGTTCCTATCAGAATTTTCTAAAAACAAAAATTGCATAAATACATGCATTTAATTGTAAATAGTTCCTGAAAGTTTCAGTCAATCAAACAATTAGTTGATATTTGCAATAATTTCCAAATTAATGTGTCTGCAACACTACAAACGACTTGCGTTGTATTACGTTTGATCTATTAGTAACCTTATGCAAACAGAAAGTGAATCGCTGATGGCAATAAAAAAAAGAAATTTTAACCAAAATTTCGAACGTGGTACAAAAATCTCTAAAAAATACTGACAACAATCTTTGATCATTCCCTTTAATAATAGCATTAGCATTTTGGAGATAAAAAATTGTTTTTATTAAAGTTGAGCTCTTTAAACATCATGCTATGCCGTTTTTTTAAGAGATTTAGTGGAGAGACCTACTGTCATATCAGCTACTCAATCTATTAAACATTCACAGAGTTGTAAAACGTTTAGGGCGATTTTGTGTGATCATTTCTCTCCCACTCTGCAGACCCTCGCCAAGAGATGAAATGTCATATTCCTGCCGTTGCTCAATCGCTATTTCTACGGAAAATGTTCTGTCGAGCGATAACCCTTAGTTCCACCAGATCAGATATTTATAGCTAAGGGGCACAATTGGATCTACACAGGATCGAATCCTCTACATTTTCTTCGCAAGGATCGATACATTGTGGAGCAGATTCTAGAGACGTTATATCTCCAAAATATACTCTTAAAGTCTATTGTCAACCATTATCCATATTATATAGCCGCCTCTTACGTCAACAAAAAAACTCGTACAGGAACTATGGCGGAGACTTACCTCGCAGAAGCAAAAGATGGTGGATAGTTTGCACATGCGTTTGTATACATCATGGAACCGCGAGGCGAGCTTCGGCAAGGCTGTGTTGAAATGACACTGCGCATGTATCATCGGCGAAAGCGAGGCCGTCACAAACGAGCGAAAGTGACTAAAATCAAAATGCCATGTCAGGATCTATTGCATTGCGGATCCTTCTCGGATTTTCTCAAGAAGCTCGAGATGAATAACAGGAGCACCCGACCAGACATGGAAAAGTATACAATGCACGGACGAATGGTAGATTTACAAATGTGCAAGAAGGATTCTCTCCCGGCTCGGTGATGTAACTTTTCTGTCAGTAGACGCAGTTATAGATTCGCTGTAGTTACTCATCAGGTCGGTTAAAACAAAAACCACTGAGGCGTTAGTCTTTTAACAAGATTCATCTTCAAACTTTATAAGATACTTTAAAGCAGTGTTCGAACGTACGCACTCTCTGCAAGTGCAACAGCGCTCTGATCCTGCTTTCTTTAATGACCTGCCTATGAAGAGCCTAGCATTTAAAAAGTAACCTATTTGCCCTTAAAGAACACTTTTTCGTTAAGATTTTAAAGAGAGCTCATTACTGTTCAATTTCATATCCAAAACATATTCAAAGCAATTTGTAATAAATCAATGATTTTTTTAAATTTTTATCCGATATATGTGTTTCAGTCAGTTAAATGCCATACGTTATACACGCTTTGGGCGATCATGTCTTGAAAGAGATGTGACTGACTGTGCAGAAGATTGTCCCGCAGTATGTTACAAATACTGTAGAACCCAATCTGTCCTGTTATTTAACCCATAACTAGAGGGAAGAGACAGATTAATACCTTCCCAATGGTATTTGTGCGTAAGTGAATGCAAGGAATTCAGCTGAACCACAGCGTATTCTACATATGTCGCCTGTACCTCTTTTTCTTTCAGGCACACACTTCGAGTGAAATCCGCAATGTTAGTCATTCACAGGCAAGCAATATGACCGCTTATCAGCAAAAAGAGCAGCCCAAAGTGCCAAATAAAGGTGGGGAGTGTTAAATCAAGCAGGTACGAAAATTTAAATATCTGGGAAGTCTTCTAAACTAAAGACGGAAAGTGCGACACAGATATCCAAAGGCCAATTGGCATGGCGAAAGACGCCTTCCAGAAGCTGATTAAAGTATTAAGACACAGGAAACGTTCACTAGAAACAAAGAAGAGCGTACTGGATGTCAGTTCTTCAATATGGCAACCAATGTTGGACAATATCAACAAAGATAAAGAGAACATTTGAAGCAGCTAAAATGTGGTTCTACAGAAGGTTGCTGCGGATATCATTGACCGAGCATGTGAGCAATGACGGGGTTTTGAAAATAAGAAATAATATTGAGCATCAGGAAGAGATAAATAAAGTTCCTGGGACATGCAATGAGGAAGGAGGGCTTAGAGAACCTGATACTAACAAGCCAGATAGAGGGAAAAAGAGACAGAGGAAAGCAGCGGATAAGATATTACAAAGCCTGAGCAGGTGGATGACAGAACGGAGACTGAGAGCCGCCAGGGATAGGGAGACGTCTAAGGCCATGATCCCCTACGTCCTGAAGGGACAAGGTACATAAAAGAAGAAGAATATAGCCTGCGGCAAGTGTTGATATAGTTCCATAGAAGTGGTTTTCATGTCTTTTTAACCCGAACGCTATTCTTGCATACGCGGTTCTCCCATCCCCGAAACGGGTATCCTGTTACATCAGTCGCAACTCGTACTAGGAAAGCCATGCTCAGCGTTATTGTAAAATATTCTTATTCCTTAAAACAATATTTTTAGAGAATGTACACATTTAATCAGAGGCTCTGTTTAAAATAGTATTTTGTTTTGTCCAGAAAACCTTTTAATGTTTTTTTAATATTTTTGTCAAGGAAACTTTTAAAGAAAACGGAAAATAGTTTTCTCGAGTGTGAAGACAGGCCGACGATATATATACAGTGCAAAATAATAAAAAAAACAAACATTTACTCATATACGTTATATATATAATCGTATCACCCCGAGCAAGGCGGTAACGCCACTGATGTGCAGGGGCTACATAAAAGTAAAAATGATTAGGTTAAAGAGAGTGAAGAGAAAAATGAACCAGTTAGAAAGGAGCAGGGAATACAGGTGTGATGGCGGTTGCAATGGTGAAGAGAAAGGAAAGGATATACAGGGTGGTGAAGAAAGAACTAAAGTCAAGTGGTTAAGATATATATATATATATATATATATATATATATATATATATATATATATATATATATCCGAGTAAATAAGGAACGAAGAAACATTAATTAAAACATTAAAATAGTGCTCGATATATAATTTAGAGCTGTGAATATGTATTACAAATTATATTTTAGAACATTTACAAATTTTTAGACCATGTACAAATATATATCAACTACAAATTGTATCTGTAGGAGAAATATTTAAAAGAAATTGTACATGTTCTAAAATATAATACATATAGTCATCCGTAGACATATCTGTTTCACAGCTCATCGGTACGGTTAGACCGCCGATTGCTTTTTACCCAGGATTGAGACCCGACCGAATTGGTATAAGTCGGTGATTCTACCTCTGAACTACGGGCGTTCGGTAGAAGGAGGCAGACTTTTTAGCGTGTATATTATCATTATGAAGGATGCTAGATGATTCACCTATATTTTCAGTTAAGCTACTGACTATTAATGAAGCTCTTTTTATTTAAAAAGATAATAACAACACTTTCAAATTTACTTATAAATCCTTTACACTAAGTACATATTTGCCTTGATGTTGTCCGTCAGATGACTCAACGCGTCAGTTTGATAAGCTTTCTTTTTGGCTTTTTATCTTATTTTTCTTTTACAGGTATATTTCAAGCATATCTGACGTATTCACAGACACACATATATATATGCCAATACACACACACAAACATATATATATATATATATATATATATATAGTGTGTCGAAGCAGCAAATAATTTTCTAAAAGATACTGTTAAATATAAGAGACAATGAATGTCTATTATGTTTAATCATGAGCCGTTCTAAACATTGTATTTTGGCTTTAATTTTAGGTGAAAATAAAGACAAATATTCTCCAATATTTGGATAATTTTTTATTAAGTTGGTTCTAAGCTTTCGGCTCACATGAGTCATCTTGAGGTTCCATTGAAATTTCTTGGTGTTAGGATCATTTAATTTCAACTGCAATTAAAGCCAAAATAATATGATATGTTTCGAAAATTATTTGCTGCCAATACACTAAATTTAAGTTACATGATGCCGCCATATTAAATGATACTATTTGTGAGCGTCTCTGTAAAAAAGGAAATTTGGTGGGGATAATTTGTAGGTCAACTGTTGTACTATTTGTGTCTGACGATCCGCAATGGGATCATTGTGCCGTGAAATATGTATTACCCATTGAAATTGTAGTATATCAAAACGTTTCTCTAAATTATATATATATATATATATATATATATATATATATATATATATATATAAAGGAATGGTTTTTCGTTCTTTGAGACAAAGTATCTACGTTCATGTAAATGTTGGTCAACAATGATCTAGTGCCTCTTCCCGAACATCAACAAACAAAAATTGATGTAGACACAATTGGGAGTTCGGCCATCATGTCGTCGAGCTGCTTAAACCGAAACTACAGCAACTGTTTCCACGTTTGCTAATCTTAGAAAAGCGCAAATCAATCGGTTTAGTTACTCTGTGATAGAAATAAATCATGGAAGGTTTTGGCGTAGATATTCTCAGCAGAAATAGACCAAATATAGTTCCGAATAATTCAATTATCATTTATATTCATTTAGAAATAAAGCCATTGGTTAAGGCAGAAACCAACTGATGATTATCAAGAGACATTTGTTAAAACTAGTATTCTCTCTATACAAGGCTCATGAGCCACTCAAGATAGTAGTTTGCTGAATGAGATATGTGAATGAATGTACTCCTACATATGATGATAAACTGCAACTGTGAGCGAGGCGTCTGTTCAGGAGATTGGATCTTTTTAAGAGCCTCGAAATACTTGTTAATTGCCGCCATTCACAGGCCTACCCAAGTCCAGCCTTGTAGCATTTGTTAGCGTCTTAGTTATGGGTAAATTGTGACCCTCAGAAAAATAAACCAAATATACAAATACATTTTAATTGTAGAAAAATATCAACAATACATTTTTAATTAAAAAATAACGAAAAATACCAGCAACAAATTTATCTGTAGTTGACGGCATAGAATTACTTTCAATATTTAGTGGAAGTCATAATTCTTTTTAGAATCTGTTTTAAATAATAAATCGTTGTTGATATGCCGCTAAAATATCAGTTATCCCTGATGTGAATGTAAGAATATAAAAAAGGAGTAAAGGTTTATAACGATTGACCCTTTACTTGAAGAGGTCAAAATTGGAGCATCTTGGTAAGCATTCCGTCGGCTTAAAATAACAACTTTTAAGAAGAAACTATCCTTGCAGAAAATCTTCTGTTATAGTGGAACATCCTGCTATCCCTGAAAATGGAATTCTCTAGACTATAAAGGACAGTGACAAGCGGTACGAGAGAGAGCAACCGTCTTAGAATGACTGCTCTATAACACTGTCAGCCCTCTGCCTTCGGGTAGAGGGCGCTCTCTGCTTCCGAGCAGAGAGCACAAACCCAGTCGTGGCTCCGCCGAAGGGTAGAGTCACGACTCGGTAATGATAGACAGATATTTTTGGCTCGGCTATATGGTCGGGAATACGCACTATAAAATGACCATGTGTCACATCCGGCCTTGCGTGGGAAGGCTCGTAAATACAGCAACCATCTTAGGATGACTGCTCTATAACACTGTCAGCCCTCTGCCTTCGGGTAGAGGGCTCTCTGCTTCCGAGCAGAGAGAACAAACCCAGTAGTGGTTCCGCCGAAGGGTAGAACCACGACTCAGTAAAAATTGACAGAAATTTTTTGGCCCGGCTATATGGCCGTGAATACACACTATAAAATGACCATGTGTCACATATGGCCTTGCGTGGGAAGGCTAGTAAATACAGCAAACGTCTTAAGCAAAGGCATTCTCTATTTGATAGCTTATTCCGCTCCTATACGTTGATTGCTTATCTGTATCTTATTGTTAATTGTACATTCGTACGATAAATCCGTTATATCGTATTTCTATGTCGAGTACCATTCTTCCACTAATCTTTACACTGATATTCCTTTCCGAGATATATCATCTTCTTTATCAATAGAATACCCAGTGCGTGAGGGTAGTTCAACTCCTTAGACACTACGTAGCGACGTCTTAGATCTACAGGTCTTGAAATGATCAACTAAAGAATAAAGATTCGAAAACTTTATTCGCTGTTAAATCCGAACGATAAGAGCGGCAGAGTGGAAAAATATCTTCATCCTCTTAGCTATGGATGAATAGAGAACCTCAAAATAATGAACAAAATATAAAAATATATTTTGATATTATAAAAAAATACCAACAATACATTTTTGTATAAAAATTACTGAAAATTCCAGCAATAAATTTTATATTTAGTTAAAGGCATACAAGTACATTCAATATTTAGTAGAAGTCATGATTTTTTTTAGAATACTTTATTAAATAACACGGTGGTTGATATGGCGGCAAAAAAAAAATGCCAAACCTGATGTGAATATAAGAATATAAAAAAGAGTTAAGGCTTATAACGATTGACACTTAAACTGAAGAGGTCAAAATTGTAGCATCTTGGTGAGCATTCCGGCGGCTTAAAATAACAGCTTCTCAGGAGAAACTATCTTTGTAGAAAATCTTCTTTATCAATAGAATAGCCAGTGCAAGAGGTTAGTTCAACTCCTTAGACGCCACTTAGCGATGTCTTACATCTACATGTTCTGAAATGATCAACTAAAAAATAAATATTCGAATCATTCATTCGCTGTAAATTTCGAGCGATAGGGGCGACAAATTTCAAAATATCTTCATCTTAATACCCGCATAAACCTTGATAGGTTCAATCAAGACGAAAAAGTTAATATTACAGAAATCCAATCAGATACGACAGATATAATCTGTGTAATATGGACAGCCGAATTCGAATATCGGAGTACCGAGTTCTAATATCGGAGACCCGAGTTCGAATATCGGTGAACAGAGCTCGAATATCCGAGAAGTGAGTTCAAATATCGGAGAGCCGAGTTTGAATCTCGGAGAACCGAGGTCAAAATCCAGTTTAATTTCTCGCATTCACTTACGCACAAATACCCTTGGGAAAGTTAAAAATCCGTCACTTCACGTCAGTTATGTGTTAAATAACAAGACAGATTGGGTTCTTTAGACTTGGATGGCAACCAGTCTACTCCAGAAAGCAATAGCAACCTACTTCGGGATAATACTTGTAAAAATATCCTTACATTTGCTTTGATAGAATCCCTCAAACGATTCGGCTAAGATAAGTTTTTCTTTTGTCTTTCTTATATAGTTTTTTACAGAGTTACTCTATCTAAAATTTTTATATCAATTTCAGTCAGTTACGTGTCATACGTGATACACGCTTGGGTGATCATGTCTCGAAAGCCTGGTAGAAGATTTTTCCCGCAGTAGGTTGCTATTACTTTCTGTGGTAGACTTGTTGCCAGCCAAGGCTATAGAACCTTGTTATTTATCCAATAACTGGGGGGAAGTGACGGCTTCCGATAGTTTAGGGGTAGGCCCTCTGAATGCCCCAAATCGGCGGAGTTACGATCCTGGTTGGAATCAATCTGATGTCTAGCTACAATGATGAACTGTGACACAGCGAAACAGGTTTAAAATTAGCAACAATCAAAATAAAAATATGAATTACAAAACAATAACCTTTTGTTGTATTCCATTATATCTGGAATTAAAATTGCTCACAAAAACATTGAAAGAAATCATAAGGAATATTAACCCATCTTCTTACAATTTGTAGTATATTGTAAGAATGAATTCCATAGGTCTTACCAGAGTTTTTTTTTTTATAAATTATGACTTGCACTGCACAATCACACACCAAAAATATTCTTAATAACAGAAACCCCATCAGTTGAAAACTTTTAACAACAGTAACAACTAAAATGGATTGCACATGTAACAATGACATAATCGAGATGAGGACGTTTCACACAGCTTCGAACAAAGTGTTAGAAACCCATCCTGACATCTATAGTGGGGACAAAAATTGAGTGAATCTGATTAAAATATTTTTAAAACGATGTTTTTATCAATTTTGTTTGAAATGGCTGCTCGGTCAGTGAATGAGGAATATTATTAAAAAAATGGTTTACGGTATTTACATTATTCGAACGATTGTCTCCATCTTTGTTGCCATTTGTACGACTTTTCGGTCGTTGTACGCTCCGGCCTTCTTCAGGTGCTAGGAATTTCAAACTGAAATTTCAAACTTATTACAATCACTGTTGGATATAATTCTCATTCCTTGCGTAATAGTCTCTTTTGAAACCATGAGTTATCTCCCTTTAACTCTGTATGTTACTTGTTCACAATAGTCCGTATAATTCAAATCATATAAATACTACCTCATCTCAGAAATATAGACAAATATTAAAGGAAATTGTTTATACGATAATCCAGTTAGTCATTTAAATGCCGAACGTGATACACGCTTGTGCAATCATAACTGTTTTGATTCATAACTGACAAGGCAGATAATTTTCCCGCGATAGTTTACTGTTGCTTTCTTTGATAGACTCAACGACACCATCTGTTGTGCGATTCAACACTGGTGAAGAGGTTGATATACCAAAGGTAATACGGTTTGAGGAATTATAAAGAACCCGTCTAGTATTAGAACGCGGTTCTCCTTTTTCTCATTCCGGAAATGAGAAAACGGAACGTCCAGTGGAATGTATTTTTCTTGACACTGTGCTTATTTTAACTACATTCACTATACGGCATTATTTTTAATAAGCGATGTAATAAAATTTAAATAAATGATTTTGTATACATATACACGCTTGGGCAATCATAACTCTTTTGATTTATAACTGACTCAATCAGTTAAGTGTCATACGTGATAAACGCTTGGGCGATCATGTCTCGAAAGAGACATGACTGACTGGCCAGAAGATTATCCTGCAGTAGATTTCCATTAATTTCTGCGGTAGAATGGTTGCCAGCCAAGGCTATAGAACCCAATCTGTCCTATTATTTAACCCATAAGTGGAAGAAAGAGACGGATTAATACCTTTACGAAGGTATTTGCTCGTAAGTGAATGCAAGCAACTCAACTGGATTTCGAACTCGGTTCCCCGATTTCTCGTTCTAAACTGGAAGGAAGAGACGGATTAATACCTTCCCAAGGGTATTTGCGCGTAAGTGAATGCAAGCAACTCAACTGGATTTCGAACTCGGTTCCCCGATTTCTCGTTCTAAACTGGAAGGAAGAGACGGATTAATACCTTCCCAAGGGTATTTGCTCGTAAGTGAATGCAAGCAACTCAACTGGATTTCGAACTCGGTTCCCCGATTTCTCTTTCTAAACTGGAAGGAAGAGACGGATTAATACCTTCCCAAGGGTATTTGCGCGTAAGTGAATGCAAGCAACTCAACTGGATTTCGAACTCGGTTCCCCGATTTCTCTTTCTAAACTGGAAGGAAGAGACGGATTAATACCTTCCCAAGGGTATTTGCTCGTAAGTGAATGCAAGCAACTCAACTGGATTTCGAACTCGGTTCCCCGATTTCTCGTTCTAAACTGGAAGGAAGAGACGGATTAATACCTTCCCAAGGGTATTTGCGCGTAAGTGAATGCAAGCAACTCAACTGGATTTCGAACTCGGTTCCCCGATTTCTTGTTCTAAACTGGAAGGAAGAGACGGATTAATACCTTCCCAAGGGTATTTGCTCGTAAGTGAATGCAAGCAACTCAACTGGATTTCGAACTCGGTTCCCCGATTTCTCGTTCTAAACTGGACGGAAGAGACGGATTAATACCTTCCCAAGGGTATTTGCGCGTAAGTGAATGCAAGCAACTCAACTGGATTTCGAACTCGGTTCCCCGATTTCTCGTTCTAAACTGGAAGGAAGAGACGGATTAATACCTTCCCAAGGGTATTTGCTCGTAAGTGAATGCAAGCAACTCAACTGGATTTCGAACTCGGTTCCCCGATTTCTCGTTCTAAACCTGGAAGGAAGAGACGGATTAATACCTTCCCAAGGGTATTTGCGCGTACGTGAATGCAAGCAACTCAACTGGATTTCGAACTCGGTTCCCCGATTTCTCGTTCTAAACTGGACGGAAGAGACGGATTAATACCTTCCCAAGGGTATTTGCGTAGTGAATACAAGCAACTCAAATGGATTTCGAACTCGGTTCCCCGATTTCTCGTTCTAAACTGGAAGAAGAGACAGTTAATACCTTCAAGGGTATTTGCGCGTAAGTGAATGCAAGCAACTCAAATGGATTTTCCGAACTCGGTTCCCCGATTTCTCGTTCTAAACTGGAAGGAAGAAATTTGGTTAATACCTTCCCAAGGGTATTTGCGCGTAAGTGAATGCAAGCAACTCAAATGGATTTCGAACTCGGTTCCCCGATTTCTCGTTCTAAACTGGACGGAAGAGACGGATTAATACCTTCCCAAGGGTATTTGCGCGTAAGTGAATGCAAGCAACTCAACTGGATTTCGAACTCGGTTCCCCGATTTCTCGTTCTAAACTGGAAGGAAGAGACGGATTAATACCTTCGGTGTTGCGTAAGTGAATGCAAGCAACTCAACTGGATTTCGAACTCGGTTCCCCGATTTCTCGTTCTAAACTGGAAGGAAGAGACGGATTAATACCTTCCCAAGGGTATTTGCGCGTAAGTGAATGCAAGCAACTCAACTGGTTCGAACTCGGTTCCCCGATTTCTCGTTCTAAACTGGAAGGAAGAGACGGATTCTTCTTCCCAAGGGTATTTGCGCGTAAGTGAATGCAAGCAACTCAACTGGATTTCGAACTCGGTTCCCCGATTTCTCGTTCTAAACTGGAAGGAAGAGACGGATTAATACCTTCCCAAGGGTATTTGCGCGTAAGTAGATGCAAGCAACTCAACTGGATTTCGAACTCGGTTCCCCGATTTCTCGTTCTAAACTGGACGGAGAGAACGGATTAATACCTTCCCAAGGGTATTTGCGCGTAAGTGAATGCAAGCAACTCAACTGGATTTCGAACTCGGTTCCCCGATTTCTCGTTCTAAACTGGAAGGAAGAGACGGATTAATACCTTCCCAAGGGTATTTGCGCGTAAGTGAATGCAAACAACTCAACTGGATTTCGAACTCGGTTCCCGATTTCTCGTTCTAACCCTGGAAGGAAGAGACGGATTAATACCTTCGGGTATTTGCGCGTAAAAGTGAATGCAAGCAACTCAACTGGATTTCGAACTCGGTTCCCCGATTTCTCGTTCTAACCTGGAAGGAAGAGACGGATTAATACCTTCCCAGGGTATTTGCGCGTAAGTGAATGCAAGCAACTCAACTGGATTTCGAACTCGGTTCCCCGATTTCTCGTTCTAAACTGGAAGGAAGAGACGAATTTAATACCTTCCCAAGAGGTATTTGCGCGTAAGTGAATGCAAGCAACTCAAATGGATTTCGAACTCGGTTCCCCGATTTCTCGTTCTAAACTGGACGGAAGAGACGGATTAATACCTTCCCAAGGGTATTTGCTCGTAAGTGAATGCAAGCAACTCAAATGGATTTCGAACTCGGTTCCCCGATTTCTCGTTCTAAACTGGACGGAAGAGACGGATTAATACCTTCCCAAGGGTATTTGCCCGGCGTGTGAATGCAAGCAACTCAAATGGTTCGAACTCGGTTCCCCGATTTCTCGTTCTAAACTGGAAGAAAAGGAACGGATTAATACCTTCCCAAAAATTATTTGCGCGTAAGTGAATGCAAGCAACTCAACTGGATTTCGAACTCGGTTCCCCGATTTCTCGTTCTAAACTGGAAGGAAGAGACGGATTAATACCTTCCAAGGGTATTTGCGCGTAAGTGAATACAAAAACGCCCAACTCAACTGGATTTCGAACTCGGTTCCCCGATTTCTTGTTCTAAACTGGAAGGAAGAGACGGATTAATACCTTCCCAAGGGTATTTGCGCGTAAGTGAATACAAGCAACTCAACTGGATTTCGAACTCGAGTTCCCCGATTTCTCGTTCTAAACTGGAAGAAAGAGACGGATTAATACCTTCCCAAGGGTATTTGCGCGTAAGTGAATGCAAGCAACTCAACTGGATTTCGAACTCGGTTCCCCGATTTCTCGTTCTAAACTGGAAGGAAGAGACGGATTAATACCTTTAAGGGTATTTGCGCGTAAGTGAATGCAAGCAACTCAACTGGATTTCGAACTCGGTTCCCCGATTTCTTGTTCTAAACTGGAAGGAAGAGACGGATTAATACCTTCCCAAAAATTGTTGCGCGTAAGTGAATGCAAGCAACTCAACTGGATTTCGAACTCGGTTCCCCGATTTCTTGTTCTAAACTGGAAGGAAGAGACGGATTAATACCTTCCCAAAAGTGTTTGCGCGTAAGTGAATGCAAGCAACTCAACTGGATTTTCGAACTCGGTTCCCGATTTCTCGTTCTAAACTGGACGGAAGAGACGGATTAATACCTTCCCAAGGGTATTTGCGCGTAAGTGAATGCAAGCAACTCAACTGGATTTCGAACTCGGTTCCCCGATTTCTCGTTCTAAACTGGACGGAAGAGACGGATTAATACCTTCCCAAGGGTATTTGCGCGTAAGTGAATACCAAGCAACTCAACTGGATTTCGAACTCGGTTCCCGAATTTCTCGTTCTAAACTGGAAGGAAGAGACGGATTAATACCTTCCCAAGGGTATTTGCGCGTAAGTGAATGCAAGCAACTCAACTGGATTTCGAACTCGGTTCCACGATTTCTCGTTCTAAACTGGACGGAAGAGACGGATTAATACCTTCCCAAGGGTATTTGCGCGTAAGTGAATGCAAGCAACTCAACTGGATTTCGAACTCGGTTCCCCGATTTCTCGTTCTAAACTGGAAGGAAGAGACGGATTAATACCTTCCCAAGGGTATTTGCGTAAGTGAATGCAAGCAACTCAACTGGATTTCGAACTCGGTTCCCCGATTTCTCGTTCTAAACTGGAAGGAAGAGACGGATTAATACCTTCCCAAGGGTATTTGCGCGTAAGTGAATGCAAGCAACTCAACTGGATTTCGAACTCGGTTCCCCGATTTCTTGTTCTAAACTGGAAGGAAGAGACGGATTAATACCTTCCCAAGGGTATTGCGCGTAAGTGAATGCAAGCAACTCAACTGGATTTCGAACTCGGTTCCCCGATTTCTCGTTCTAAACTGGAAGGAAGAGACGGATTAATACTTCCCAAGGGGTATTTGCGTGTAAGTGAATGCAAGCAACTCAACTGGATTTCGAACTCGGTTAACCGATTTCTTGTTCTAAACTGGAAGGAAGAGACGGTTAATACCTTCCCAAGGTTATTTGCGCGTAAGTGAATGCAAGCAACTCAACTGGATTTCGAACTCGGTTCCCCGATTTCTCGTTCTAAACTGGAAGGAAGAGACGGACACCTTCCCAAAGAACTGTTTGCGCGTAAGTGAATGCAAGCAACTCAACTGGATTTCGAACTCGGTTTGATTTCTCGTTCTAAACTGGAAGGAAGAGACGGATTATTACCTTCCCAAGGGTATTTGCGCGTAAGTGAATGCAAGCAACTCAACTGGATTTCGAACTCGGTTCCCGATTTCTTGTTCTAAACTGGAAGGAAGAGACGGATTAATACCTTCCCAAGGGTATTTGCGCGTAAGTGAATGCAAGCAACTCAACTGGATTTCGAACTCGGTTCCCCGATTTCTCGTTCTAAACTGGAAGGAAGAGACGGATTAATACCTTCCCAAGGTATTTGCGCGTAAGTGAATGCAAGCAACTCAACTGGTTCGAACTCGGTTCCCCGATTTCTTGTTCTAAACTGGAAGGAAGAGACTTCGGATTAATACCTTCCCAAGGGTATTTGCGCGTAAGTAGATACAAGCAACTCAACTTTGGATTTCGAACTCGGTTTCCCCGATTTCTCGTTCTAAACTGGAAGGAAGAATGATTGTGCCTTCCCAAGGGTATTTGCGCGCAGTGAATGCAAGCAACTCAACTGGATTTCGAACTCGGTTCCCCGATTTCTCGTTCTAAACTGGAAGGAAGAGACAGTTAATACCTTCCCAAGGGTATTTGCGCGTAAGTGAAGATGCAAGCAACTCAATAGTTTCGAACTCGGTTCCCCGATTTCTCGTTCTAAACTGGAAGGAAGAGACGGATTAATACCTTCCCAAGGGTATTTGCGCGTAAGTGAATGCAAGCAACTCAACTGGATTTTCGAACTCGGTTCCCCGATTTCTCGTTCTAAACTGGAAGGAAGAGACGGATTAATACCTTCCAAAGGGTATTTGCGTAAGTGAATGCAAGCAACTCAACTGGATTTCGAACTCGGTTCCCCGATTTCTCGTTCTAAACTGGAAGGAAGAGGCGGATTAATACCTTCCCAGGGTATTTGCGCGTAAGTGAATACAAGCAACTCCAACTGGATTTCGAACTCGGTTCCCCGATTTCTCGTTCTAAACTGGAAGGAAGAGACGGATTAATACCTTCCAAAGGGTATTTGCGCGTAAGTGAATGCAAGCAACTCAACTGGTTCGAACTCGGTTCCCCGATTTCTCGTTCTAAACTGGAAGGAATAGACGGATTAATACCTTCCCAAGGGTATTTGCGCGTAAGTGAATGCAAGCAACTCAACTGGTTCGAACTCGGTTCCCCGATTTCTCGTTCTAAACTGGAAGGAAGAGACGGATTAATACCTTCCCAAGGGTATTTGCGCGTAAGTGAATACAAGCAACTCAACTGGATTTCGAACTCGGTTCCCCGACTTCTCGTTCTAAACTGGAAGAAGAGACGGTTAATACCTTCCAAGGTGTTGCGCGTAAGTGAATGCAAGCAACTCAACTGGATTTCGAACTCGGTTCCCCGATTTCTCGTTCTAAACTGGAAGAAGAGACAGATTAATACCTTCCCAAAGGGTATTTGCCGCGTAAGTGAATGCAAGCAACTCGGCTGGATTTCGAGCCGGTTAACCAAATTTCTTGTTCTAAACTGAAGGAAGAGACGGATTAATATAACCCAAGGGTTATTTGCGCGTAAGTGAATACAAGCAACTCAACTGGATTTCGAACTCGGTTCCCCGATTTCTCGTTCTAAACTGGAAGGAAGAGACGGATTAATACCTTCCCAAGGGTATTTGCGCGTAAGTGAATACAAGCAACTCAACTGGTTCGAACTCGGTTCCCCGATTTCTTGTTCTAAACTGGAAGGAAGAGACAGTTAATACCTTCCCCGAGAGTATTTGCGCGTAAGTGAATGCAAGCAACTCAACTGGATTTCGAACTCGGTTCCCCGATTTCTTGTTCTAAACTGGAAGGAAGAGACGGATTAATACCTTCCCGAAGATATTTGCGCGTAAGTGATACAAGCAACTCAACTGGATTTCGAACTCGGTTCCCCGATTTCTCGTTCTAAACTGGAAGGGAAAGACGGATTAATACGTATCCCAAGGGTATTTTTGTAAGTGAATGCAAGCAACTCAACTGGATTTCGAACTCGGTTCCCCGATTTCTCGTTCTGAACTGGAAGGAAGAGACGGATTAATACCTTCCCAAGGGTATTTGCGCGTAGGTGAATGCAAGCAACTCAACTGGTTCGAACTCGGTTCCCCGATTTGTTCTAAACTGGAAGGAAGAGACGGATTAATACCTTCGAGGTATTTGCGCGTAGGTGAATGCAAGCAACTCAACTGGTTCGAACTCGGTTCCCCGATTCTTGTTCTAAACTGGAAGGAAGAGACGGATTAATACCTTTCCAAGGGTATTTGCGCGTAAGTGAATGCAAGCAACTCAACTGGATTTCGAACTCGGTTCCCCGATTTCTTGTTCTAAACTGGAGAGAAGAGACGGATTAATACCTTCCCAAGGGTATTTGCGCGTAAGTGAATGCAAGCAACTCAACTGGATTTCGAACTCGGTTCCCCGATTTCTCGTTCTAAACTGGAAGGAAGAGGCGGATTAATACCTTCCCAAGGGTATTTGCGCGTAAGTACAGATGCAAGCAACTCAACTGGATTTCGAACTCGGTTCCCCGATTTCTCGTTCTAAACTGGAAGGAAGACGGATTAATACCTTCGAGGAGGTATTTTGCGTAAGTGAATGCAAGCAACTCAACTGGATTTCGAACTCGGTTCCCCGATTTCTCGTTCTAAACTGGAAGGAAGAGACGGATTAATACCTTCCCGAGGTATTTGCGTAGGCGTGCAAGCAACTCAACTGGTTCGAACTCGGTTCCCCGATTTCTCGTTCTAAACTGGAAGGAAGAGACGGATTAATACCTTCCCAGGAGTATTTGCGCGTAGGTGAATGCAAGCAACTCGCTGGTTCGAATACGGTTCCCGATTTTCTTGTTCTAAACTGGAAGGAAGAGACGGATTAATACCTTCCCGAGGGTATTTGCGCGTAAGTGAATACAAGCAACTCAACTGGATTTCGAACTCCGTTCCCCGATTTCTTGTTCTAAACTGGAAGGAAAGACGGATTAATACCTTCCCAAGGGTATTTGCGCGTAAGTGAATGCAAGCAACTCAACTGGATTTCGAACTCGGTTCCCCGATTTCTCGTTCTAAACTGGAAGAGACGGATTAATACTAACCCCGAGGTATTTGCGCGTAAGTGAATGCAAGCAACTCAGCTGGATTTCGAACTCGGTTCACCGATTTCTCGTTCTAAACTGGAAGGAAGAGACGGATTAATACCTTCCCGAGATGTTTGCGCGTAAGTGAATGCAAGCAACTCAACTGGATTTCGAACTCGGTTCCCCGATTTCTTGTTCTAAACTGGAAGGGAAGAGACGGATTAATACCTTCCAAGGGTATTTGCGCGTAAGTGAATGCAAGCAACTCAACTGGTTCGAACTCGGTTCCCCGATTTCTTGTTCTAAACTGGAAGAAGAGACGGATTAATACCTTCCCAAGAGGTGTTGCGCGTAAGTGTGAATGCAAGCAACTCAACTGGATTTTCGAACTCGGTTCCCCGATTTCTTGTTCTAAACTGGAAGGAAGAGACAGATTAATACCTTCCCAAGGGTATTTGCGCGTAAGTGAATGCAAGCAACTCAACTGGATTTCTGAACTCGGTTCCCCGATTTCTCGTTCTAAACTGGAAGGAAGAGGCGAGATTAATACCACCCCGGCGGGGGTATTTGCGCGTAAGTGGATACAAGCAACTCAACTGGATTTCGAACTCGGTTCCCCGATTTCTCGTTCTAAGCTGGAAGGAAGAGACGGATTAATACCTTCCAAGGTATTTGCGCGTAAGTGAATGCAAGCAACTCAGCTGGATTTCGAACTCGGTTCCCGGTTCTCGTTCTAAACTGGAAGGAAAGACGGATTATTATTCCCAAGGGTGTTTTGCGCGTAAGTGAATGCAAGCAACTCAACTGGTTCGAATGGTTCTGATTTCTCGTTCTAAACTGGAAGGAAGAGACGGATTATTGTCCCGAAGTGTTTGCGCGTAAGTGAATGCAAGCAACTCAACTGGATTTCGAACTCAGTTCCCCGATTTCTCGTTTCTAAACTGGAAGGAAGAGCGGATGTCACCGAGGTATTTGCGCGTAAGTGAATGCAAGCAACTCAACTGGTTCGAACTCCGTTTAAATTTCTCGTTCTAAACTGGAAGGAAGAGACAGTTAATACCTTCCCAAAGGTATTTGCGTAAGTGAATGCAAGCAACTCAACGGATTTCGAACTCAGTTCCCCGATTTCTCGTTCTAAACTGGAAGGAAGAGACGGATTAATACCTTCCAAAATTGTTGCGTAAGTGAATGCAAGCAACTCAACTGGTTCGAACAGTTTGATTTCTCATTCTAAACTGGAAGGAAGAGACGATTAATCGCCCCGGTGTTTGCGCGTAAGTGAATGCAAGCAACTCAACTGGATTTCGAACTCGGTTCCCCGATTTCTCGTTCTAAACTGGAAGAAAAGAGACAGTTAATACCACCTTCAAGAATGTTGCGCGCGTAAGTAGATACAAGCAACTCAACTGGTTCGAACTCGGTTCGATTTCTCGTTCTAAACTGGAAGGAAAGACGGATTAATACCTTCCCAAGGGTATTTGCGCGTAAGTGAATGCAAGGCGCTCGGCTGGATTTCGAACTCAGTTTGTTCTCGTTCTAAACTGGAAGAAAGAGACGGATTAATACCTTCCCAAGGTATTTGCGCGTAAGTGAATGCAAGCAACTCAACTGGATTTCGAACTCGGTTCCAATTTCTCGTTCTAAACTGGAAGGAAGAGACGGATTAATACCTTCCCAAGGGTGTTTTGCGCGTAAGTGAATACAAGCAACTCAACTGGATTTCGAACTCGGTTCCCCGATTTCTCGTTCTAAACTGGAAGTAAGAGACGGATTCGTACCTTCCCAAGGGTATTTGCGCGTAAGTGAATGCAAGCAACTCAACTGGTTCGAACTCGGTTCCCCGATTTCTCGTTCTAAACTGGAAGGAAGAGACGGATTAATACCTTCCCAAGGATATTTGCGCGTAAGTGAATGCAAGCAACTCAACTGGATTTCGAACTCGGTTCCCCGATTTCTCGTTCTAAACTGGAAGAAAGACAGATTAATACCTTCCAAAAATTGTTTGCGCGTAAGTGAATGCAAGCAACTCGGCTGGATTTCGAACTCGGTTCCCCGATTTCTCATTCTAAACTGGAAGGAAGAGACGGATTAATACCTTCCCAAAGGGTATTTGCGCGTAAGTGAATACAAGCAACTCAACTGGATTTCGAACTCGGTTCCCCGATTTCTCATTCTAAACTGGAAGAAGAGACGGATTAATACCTTCCGAGGTATTTGCGCGTAAGTGAATGCGGCCCAACTCCGCTGGATTTCGAACTCGGTTTCACCGATTTCTCTCGTTCTAAACTGGAAGGAAGAGGCCAGTTAATACCTTTCCAAGGAGTATTTGCGCGTAAGTGAATGCAAGCAACTCAACTGGATTTCGAACTCGGTTCCCCGATTTCTCGTTCTAAACTGGAAGGAAGAGACAGATTATTGTCCCAAGAAATGTTTGCCGCCGTAAGTGAATGCAAGCAACTCAACTGGATTTCGAACTCAGTTCCCCGATTTCTCGTTCTAAACTGGAAGGAAGAGACGGATTAATACCTTCAAGGGGTATTTGCGCGTAAGTGAATACAAGCAACTCAACTGGATTTCGAACTCGGTTCCCCGATTTCTCGTTCTAAACTGGAAGGAAGAGACGGATTAATACCTTCCCAGGGTGTTTACGCGTAAGTGAATGCAAGCAACTCAACTGGATTTCGAACTCGGTTCCCCGATTTCTCGTTCTAAACTGGAAGGAAGAGACGGATTAATACCTTCGAGGTATTTGCGCGTAAGTGAATACGAAGCAACTCAACTGGTTCGAACTCAGTTTCCCGATTTCTAATTCCTAAACTGGAAGGAAGAGACGGATTAATACCTTCCCAGGAAGTGTTTTTGCGCGTAAGTGAATGCAAGCAGCTCAACTGGTTCGAACTCCAGTTCCCCGATTTCTCGTTCTAAACTGGAAGAAAGAGACGGATTATTACCTTCCAAAATTATTTGCGCGTAAGTGAATACCAGCAACTCAACTGGATTTCGAACTCAGTTTCGATTTCTCATTCTAAACTGGAAGAAAGAGACAGTTAATACCTTCCCAGGGGTATTTGCGCGTAAGTGAATGCAAGCAACTCAACTGGATTTCGAACTCGGTTCCCCGATTTCTCGTTCTAAACTGGAAGGAAGAGACAGTTAATACCTTCCCAGGAGTATTTGCTGGTAGTGAACAACTCAACTGGTTCGAACTCGGTTCCCCGATTTCTCGTTCTAAACTGGAAGGAAGAGACGGATTAATACCTTCCCAAGGGTGTTTGCGCGTAAGTGAATACAAGCAACTCAACTTGGATTTCGAACTCAGTTTCCCCGATTTTCTCGTTCTAAACTGGAAAGACGGATTAATACCTTCCCAAGGAGTATTTGCGCGTAAGTGAATGCAAGCAACTCAACTGGATTTCGAACTCGGTTCCCCGATTTCTCGTTCTAAACTGGAAGGAAGAGACGGATTAATACGCTTCCAAGGGTATTTGCGCGTAAGTGAATGCAAGCAACTCCGCTGGATTTCGAACTCGGTTCCCCGATTTCTCGTTCTAAACTGGAAGGAAGAGACGGATGTCAACTTCCAGGGTGTTTGGCGGCAAACAGTTTTGAAAACGCTCAACTGGTTCGAACTCGGTTCCCAAATTCTCGTTCTAAACTGGAAGGAAGAGACGGATTAATACCTTCCCAAGGGTATTTGCGCGTAAGTGAATACAAGCAACTCAACTGGTTCGAACTCGGTTTGATTTCTCGTTCTAAACTGGAAGGAAGAGACGGATTAATATTCCAGAGGTATTTGCGCCTAAGTGAATGCAAGCAACTCAGCTGGATTTCGAACTCGGTTCCCCGATTTCTCGTTCTAAACTGGAAGGAAGAGACGGATTAATACCTTCCCAAGGGTATTTGCGCGTAAGTGAATGCAAGCAACTCAACTGGATTTCGAACTCGGTTCCCCGATTTCTCGTTCTAAACTGGAAGAAAAGAGACGGATTAATACCTTCCCAAGGGTATTTGCGCGTAAGTGAATGCCGCGACAACTCAACTGGATTTCGAACTCGGTTCCCCGATTTCTCGTTCTAAACTGAAGGAAAGAGACGGATTAATACCTTCCCAAGGGTATTTGCGCGTAAGTGAATGCAAGCAACTCAACTGGATTTCGAACTCGGTTCCCCGATTTCTCGTTCTAAACTGGAAGGAAGAGACGGATTAATACCTTCCCAAGGGTATTTGCGCGTAAGTGAATGCAAGCAACTCAACTGGTTCGAACTCGGTTCCCCGATTTCTCGTTCTAAACTGGAAGGAAGAGACGGATTAATACCTTCCAAAGGGTATTTGCGCGTAAGTGAATACGAAGCAACTCAACTGGATTTCGAACTCGGTTCCCCGATTTCTCGTTCTAAACTGGAAGGAAGAGACGGATTAATGCCTTCCCAAGGGTATTTGCGCGTAAGTGAAATGCAAGCAACTCAACTGGATTTCGAACTCGGTTCCCCGATTTCTCGTTCTAAACTGGAAGGAAGAGACGGATTAATACCTTCCCAGGGTATTTGCGCGTAAGTGAATGCAAGCAACTCCAACTGGTTCGAACTCGGTTCGATTTCTCGTTCTAAACTGGAAGGAAGAGACGGTTATTACCTTCCCAAGGGTATTTGCGCGTAAGTGAATGCAAGCAACTCAACTGGATTTCGAACTCGGTTCCCCGATTTCTCGTTCTAAACTGGAAGGAAGAGACGGATTAATACCTTCCCAAAGGTATTTGCGCGTAAGTGAATGCAAGCAACTCAACTGGTTCGAACTCGGTTCCCCGATTTCTCGTTCTAAACTGGAAGAAAGAGACAGTTAATACCTTTAAGAGGTATTTGCGCGTAAGTGAATGCGACAACTCAACTGGTTCGAACTCGGTTCCCCGATTTCTCGTTCTAAACTGGAAGGAAGAGACGGATTCCAATACTTCCCAAGGGTATTTGCGCGTAAGTGGATATGACAACTCAACTGGATTTCGAACTCGGTTCCCCGATTTCTCGTTCTAAACTGGAAGGAAGAGACGAGTTAATACCTTCCCAAGGGTATTTGCGCGTAAGTGAATGCAAGCAACTCAACTGGTTCGAACTCGGTTCCCCGATTTCTCGTTCTAAACTGGAAGGAAGGGCAGATTAATACCTTCAAAGGGTATTTGCGTAAGTGAATGCAAGCAACTCAACTGGATTTCGAACTCGGTTCCCGAATTTCTCGTTCTAAACTGGAAGGAAGAGACGGATTAATACCTTCCAAGGGTATTTGCGCGTAAGTGAATACAAGCAACTCAACTGGTTCGAACTCGGTTCCCCGATTTCTCGTTCTAAACTGGAAGGAAGAGACGGATTAATACCTTCCCAAGGGTATTTGCGCGTAAGTGAATGCAAGCAACTCAACTGGATTTCGAAACTCGGTTCCCCGATTTCTCGTTCTAAACTGGAAGGAAGAGACGGATTAATACCTTCCCAAAGAGGTATTTGCGCGTAAGTGAATGCAAGCAACTCAACTGGATTTCGAACTCGGTTCCCCGATTTCTCGTTCTAAACTGGAAGGAAGAGACGGATTAATACCTTCCCAAGGGTATTTGCGCGTAGAGAGTGAATGCAAGCAGCTCAACTGGATTTCGAACTCGGTTCCCCGATTTCTCGTTCTAAACTGGAAGGAAGAGACGGATTAATACCTTCCCAAGGGTATTTGCGCGTAAGTGAATGCAAGCAACTCAACTGGATTTCGAACTCGGATTCCCCGATTTCTCGTTCTAAACTGGAAGGAAGAGACGGATTAATACCTTCCCAAGGGTATTTGCGCGTAAGTGAATGCAAGCAACTCAACTGGATTTGAGACTCTGAGTTGCGAATTTCTCGTTCTAAACTGGAAGGAAGAGACGGATTAATACCTTCCCAAGGGTATTTGTGCGTAGTGGACAAAGCAACTCAACTGGTTCGAACTCGGTTCCCCGATTTTTTTTTTCTCGTTCTAAACTGGAAGGAAGAAGAGACGGATTAATACCTTCCCAAGGATATTTGCGCGTAAGTGAATGCAAGCAACTCAACTGGATTTCGAACTCGGTTCCCGATTTCTCGTTCTAAACTGGAAAAGACGGATTAATACCTTCCCAAGGGTATTTGCGCGTAAGTGAATGCAAGCAACTCAACTGGATTTCGAACTCGGTTCCCCGATTTCTCGTTCTAAACTGGAAGAAAGGAGACGGATTATTACTTCCAAGGGTATTTTTGCTGCTTATTGAATGCAAGCAACTCAGCGCTGGATTTCGAACTCGGTTCCCCGATTTCTCGTTCTAAACTGGAAGGAAGAGACGGATTAATACCTTCCCAAGGGTATTTGCGCGTAAGTGAATGCAAGCAACTCAGCTGGTTCGAACTCGGTTCCCCGTTTCTCGTTCTAAACTGGAAGGAAGAGGCGGATTAATACCTTCAAGGGTATTTGCGCGTAAGTGAATGCAAGCAACTCAACTGGATTTCGAACTCGGTTCCCCGATTTCTCGTTCTAAACTTGAAGGAAGAGACAGTTAATACATCCAAGGAGTATTTGCGCGTAAGTGAATGCAAGCAACTCAGCTGGTTCGAACTCGGTTCCCGATTTCTCGTTCTAAACTGGAAGGAAGAGACGGATTAATACCTTCCCAAGGGTATTTGCGCGTAGTGAATGCAAGCAACTCAACTGGATTTCGAACTCGGTTCCCCGATTTCTCGTTCTAAACTGGAAGAAAGAGACGGATTAATACCTTCCAAAGGGTATTTGCGCGTAAGTGAATGCAAGCAACTCAGCGCTGGATTTCGAACTCAGTTTCACAATTTATGAATTCTAAACTGGAAGGAAGAGACGGATTAATACCTTCCCAAGGGTATTTGCGCGTAAGTGAATGCAAGCAACTCAACTGGATTGAACTCGGTTCCCCGATTTCATCTTGTTCTAAACTGGAAGAAAGGGCAAGTTGTCCTACCTTCCCAAGGGTATTTGCGCGTAAGTGAATGCAAGCAACTCAACTGGTTCGAACTCGGTTCCCCATTCCTACGTTCTAAACTGGAAGGAAGAGACGGATTAATACCTCCAAGGAGCATTTGCACCGTAAGTGAATGCAAGCAACTCAACTGGATTTCGAACTCAGTTACACAGATTTCTTGTTCTAAACTGGAAGGAAGAGATAAGTTAATACGCCCAAGGTATTTGCGCGTAAGTGAATGCAAGCAACTCAACTGGATTTCGAACTCGGTTCCCCGATTTCTCTCGTTCTAAACTGGAAGGAAGAGACGGATTAATACCTTCCAAGGGTATTTGCGCGTAAGTGAATGCAGCAACTCAACTGGTTTCGGAGAAGCTCAGTTTCCCCGATTTCTCGTTCTAAACTGATCTCCACATCACATCGCACATCCTGACTAAGTAGGTGATTTCCCCGTAATAGGTTGCCGTTTCTTTGTCCGGTAGACTCAAGGACAACAAAAAACTATCTGTCGCGCGATTCAACACTGGTGAAGAGGTTGATATGCCAAGGGCATTACCGTGTAAGTGAATGCAAAGAAAGCATTCAGTTTTAGAACTCTCCAAAAATGAGAAAACCCAATGCCTAGCGGAATGTTTTTCTCTTGACATTGTGCTTATTTTAACTACCTTCATTATACGGCATCATTTATAATAAGTGATGTAATAAAACTTAAAAATATGAATGTGTATTCAAACAATTTTTCCCAAGAATTTTTTCTTCTTCTATGTGCCCTATCTCTTCAGGACGTAGGCGATCATGGCTTTCCACGTCATCCTATACCTGGCGGCTCTTAGCACGCCTTCTCCTGTTACACCATGCAACCCGCGTTCTATCATCCACCTGATTAGGTCCTTCAAATATGTTATCCGTTGCTTTCCCCAGTCTCTTTTTCCCTCTATCTGGCCTGTTAGTATCAGGTTCTCCAAGCCGTCTTTCCTCATTGCATATCCCAGGAACTTCAGCTGTCTCTTCCTGATGCTCAGTATTAATTTCCTTTTTGTTTCCATCATTTCTAAGACCTCATCATTGCTCACATGCTCGATCAATGATATCCGCAGCATCTTCTGTAGAACCACATTTCAGTTGCTTCAAGTTTTTTCTTCATCTTTGATGATATTAACAAAAATATCAAACATTATTTATTTGATATATTTTTATTATATAAAAAGGAACATTTGTGATGCAATATTTATCTTTCACCAATTTATAAAGAAATAAGTGAGAAAACAGTTTTTATTTATAAATTTAAAAGAAAATTAATAAATTGTTAAAAAAATTTCAACCAAATATTTTAAAATCACCAATTCCCATTTAGTTCGAATCGATTGTCAATTTGACGATATTTTAATAATTATTCCGATAAAGAATATAATAAATAGATAATATTTAATAGTTTTGCTTTCTCAAGTTCAAAGAAAATGTAAAATTAACTTGAATGTTTTAGGCTTAATTAAAATTATAATCATCTCTTTCTGAAACAATATTGCTGAGGTGTGAAGGTAGATGTGGTATTGGCGTTGTCAAGACAAAGTCTTCTTAAAACTATTTATTTGTGAGTATGGAGGCCCAAAACTGCCAAAAAACATTCAGATTTTATCATATGATAATAGTGTATATTACTTGCTTTTACTAGGATATTCATGTTTAGGTCTTTGATTGAAGAATAAGTTACTGTGGTATTTGTTTATACTTTTACGATAGGTAGTATTTACACTGTTCGAACTGTTGTCCTCATCTTTATTACGATGTTTACGATGTTTTGGGAGGTATTAGTAATTTTTAACCGAAGCATTTGTTTCGATCACTAGGGTATAACATTCTCATGGTATTTCCGGATGCCATGCAGTTGTTTCCTTTTAATTCAGATCAGCACTAGTGTAGTCAGTTATTGAACTCACAACACTTTGGATCAAGTCACTGTAGCTAACCAACTTGTATATCTATCAAGGACAGGAGATATAGTCGTTGGTAAGCTTTTAAATTCTGAACAAGGCAGGTATAGGATAGAAAACCTATATCATCCATCGGTTAACTGAAACGCAAAAAGCAAAATTGCACACTTTCAAAAATGGATGAATAACTGAAAACAATTTGAAAAAATCCAGAACAAGGCAAAACATCACAATCAAATGTGGAATTTAATTGTGTCAAATAGGTTTGACCCGTGCTGAAAAAAAAAAAGACGAGGTCAAATAGATAGATGTTAAAGATGCTTCAACTGACTCCTAAAAACTAAAGCTCTATAAGTGCAGTTTCCTGTATTGCTTCACCTTCTTTTTCACTTTCTCGCCGACTATAAAAAAGGAAAGGAATACAGACTTTTAATCTTTCTACATACACACATTCTGATACTATCAACCATAAGCTGGATTCATTTAACTCCTTTGCTACTATTTCTCTGGAGCATTGAACCACATATATTTTCTCTTTGAACAGTTAATTTTTACAGATTTGTTATTCAGTTTCGTTATAAAATTTTACTTTAACATAACAAGCAAAAAACCTTTATCCTTCCATATTCAATCAACCATTCCATCAACGTTTTGATATCTTTAAATTATGGGGACTTCAGTTGTGTTTGGCACAAGGATACTTTGACAAACATAGACGAGGCCCCTAAACAGGAGCGCACACGTCGTAAACTCAGCAATAAAGATGAGAACAACAGTGTAAATAATCTAGGTTACTGTGATTATTCGACAGTTGATTTTTTTGACACGGTCAAAGCGTCTTTGTATTTTTATTTTTTCCGATTATTTAACGATCTTTATCCTCTGTAAGTAAAGTTCATATTTTATGTTATTGACAACTGCTGCTTTTTGAATATGAATCGTTTAAAAATCATCTCTTGGCTCATAAAAGTCGGATAGATGTTAGAAATCTTTGACTGAAATAATATTGCAAGAAAGAAAACAGTAGTGAAGATTGAAGAGAAGTATTAATTTGCATGAGTTACTCAGATTGCTATCATTTTTCTATATTCTAATCTCATTTTACGACTTGCTTACTTTTGATTTTTCTCGAATCCGGTGAGGAATTTTTTTCCGCATAGCGGCTTAGTTCGCCATATATTTATTCCAGAGTTCATAATAGCTATGAGTATCGTTCACCAGTCCGTTGAACAAGAATCCATGCAGAACTGATCATTTCCGAAAGATAAAAATAAGAAAAAAAAAAACACAAAACAATCCAGGTTTACATGGCATTACTTTTCTGCTACTGTAGAAGGCGCCTCTTTATCAGGAAGCATAATTTTGCCGCGACTAACCGACAAAAAAATAGATAAAATATAAAATTCAGGCAAATATATCATATTATTGCTGTTCGTCCGCTTCAGATATTTTCCGGTTTAAACTTGAATCATTAAAAAAGAAGTATTGTTTTATTCGTGTCCATTAAAGAAAGCAACGGATCTTTCACACATTTTTTGCTAATACCTTTGGTTGTATATCAAATGATGGATAAATTCTCAGTGTTCTTACGCTCTCCAGGTTTGAGTAATTTCGACTATTTCGGGCATAATAAAAATTAAACATTTTGAATTTACTGAGAAAGACATAATTATTCCGAGGTTTATTTGTTGTTGGAACGCAAACAGAAGTTTATAACATTAATTTTTTTGTTTGATTTTCGATAGATTTAGCTGTATATCAATACCAGAACTTTTATTATGATATCGACAATATATATATATATATATATTGTAATTTTGGTTTCCGTTTTAAACTTTTTGAATGTTTGAGTTTATTTACAAGATCAATATTACAATGCAATATTGTTTTGCGAGGTGAATAAAACAAAATCTAGATTTAAAATTTCAGATGTTAGAAATAAATGAATTTACTCGAATTTATAAAACTTTTGCTTGACGCACACAAAACTTGCGAAATTTCACACCTCGATGCGAAATGTTTTTCGGCCAGTAAAAAACTAGGATACATCTAAAAACAAGATAGAAAGGACCGAATCACACCCGAAAGTGACATGTTCGAAGCCCCACAAAGAAAATAAAACACGGAACAAGCTGGACCGTCGCCAGAGAGAAATGAGACGAGCATAATTAAAACATCCCTTGACAAACGATCGCTATTATTGCCTCTATCTTTCTCTCTCACCTCTCACATCTCAACTCTCACCTTTTTCTTTTTCACCTTTCAACCAGAGCGATAACTTCAAAGACAATCCTACCCAACAATAAACGTTCATACATACATACATGCATACATACATACGTTCCTGCCTACGTACACACAAAGTCATTCTTGCCAGGACTACTACGAAATCTTGATCTTGAAGTTTCTCATTTAACATTAACTTCTACCAATTCATCTTATTATTTTCTATTAATAAATTTCTATTACAACATACAAAAAGTATACTTTTTCAGAAATCCAATTTCTCATGACCTGTGGCGGATAGGAAATGGAGAATTGAATCAACTTTGTTCTTTACTTTTCAAAAAGTCACAATGACGTGTGAAATACTAGTTTTGCCAAATAG
The DNA here is from genome assembly GCA_037127315.1 of Ascarosepion bandense. NCBI lineage: Eukaryota > Metazoa > Mollusca > Cephalopoda > Sepiida > Sepiidae > Ascarosepion > Ascarosepion bandense. The sequence continues at coordinate 5,986,995 of JBBBDQ010000178.1, forward strand.
AAAAGGATTGACCATATACTTGCGAGTGAATAAGGAACAAAGAAAATTTTACAACGTCCAAAATATTAATTTAAAACAGTGCTCGATATATAATATAGAGCTGTGAATATTTATTATAAATTATATTTTAGAACATGTACAAATTTTTTATATCCACTACACATTGTAATTTCAATGCCGAAACAAAATGTACAATGTCTCACCAGGTGTGGAAGTCCTTTCCACACCACCTGATGAGATATTGTAATTTCAATGTCAAAACAAAATGAGTATAGTGGATAAAAAAAAAAAATTGTACATGTTCTAAAATACAATTTATAATATATATATATATATATATATATATATATATATATATAGTCTTTGAGGTTTAACTAGCCCAGTCAACTCAGTCAATTAAAAACTTAATTGGGCAATTGAAGTTTATTGTTTTACTCACTCGCGGTAGATTAAAAATCTTTGCAATGATATAAAAAGTCGAAACGGGATTTCGCGAGTAGATGTTAAACTGATTTTCTGACCAATGGAAGCGATTTGAAAGAGTAAAATGATTCAGTGCCTAAAATCTAAATGACAATAAAATACTTCGGTCAGTGTCAGTCAGACAGTCAGATGTGAGCAGCGAGTCGACACAGTAAAATGTTGCGGGGGAAACTTCAAGTCGATCCGGACGTAAAGTCGCGTCGCATACTCGTTCTCTTTCTCCTTCTTTCTCGTGTGCTGACTCCATTTACTTCTTTTCTATTGAATGACATTACTACCAAACAAATGCTCGTATATACATACATACGTACGCATAAACCCTTTTCAATAGATTACTACCGCGAACCTTTCTACAACTAATACCCTTACCTTTCTCATTGAACATTAACTTCTACAATTCTTGTTGTTCTTTGCCATAAATAAATTTCTATTTTTACATACAAAATGTATATTTTTATTCTTTTCCCTAATCCACACATTCCAATCTCCAACCAACCTGATGAAAACCTTCTGATGATTACGAAAAACATATGGTGTAAGGAGTTCCGTTAGGTATGACACAAGGTCGAATTAAAAAACATTAACCATCTCCCTATAGTTTCAAACCTTCTGATATTTCTGGATAAATTCTGTATATTGTAGGAATTTTGGTTACGTTTGACACAATGCCAATTCAACAAACATTAACCATCTCCTACTTCTACAATGTATTTTTAAGCTTCATTTACACGTTTTGACACACTGATTGTTTAGGTAAAATATATTAGAAACGTGTAGGTTTAAGAAACTGTAAAACAAAAACATCGCTCATGATCGTTCTATTTGAGAGATTTTTTTCAACGCTTATGAACTGATTAAAGTGAAATCATATTTTATCTTCTCTTAATATATATATTTATAAGTCTACCATCCACCCGTGCATTGAGTATTGCTGCCATATCTGATCCGGGGCTACTGCAAGCACTTAGGTGTTCTCGACCGAATCCAACGGAAAATCTGTAATGTGATCGATCCCGACTTGGCAGCTAGGATACAGTCGCTTTCTCACCGACGCAGTGTGGCTTCTCTGTGTCTCTTCTACAAATACTTTCACGGCTTTTGCTCCGATGAACTTAACCCCCTGGTGCCCCCTATATATGAATTTCCTCGAGCTGCAAGATTAGCAACTTAGTCCTACCCTTTTACTGTGAAACAAATAAATTGTAAACGCAAATTCTACTCCATCAGCTTCTTTTCTCGCGCTTCACGCCTGTGGAATTCTCTTCCGCATACTTGCTTTCATGATAGTTACAATCTCCAAGAATTTAAATGTAAAGCCAATCGTCATCTCCTGTCTCAATAACTTACATCTTCTCTCCCATGCTTTTCTACATCCATTCCACTCTCATCAGTAATCTCTTCCCTCGCCTACTCTCTTCCTGACACACACTTCAACCTCTCAATCCTCATAACAATCCTCCTCGTCCACCCCATTCTCATCAGTAATCTCTTCCTTCTCTTACTCTCTTCCTGACACCCCCTACAACCTCTCACTCCTCAACATTCCTCCTATGTAACCCCCTGCAAAACAGTGACAGTAAAATGCCTTGCTTGGGGCGACACGATTAGAAAAAAGTAATAAATAAAAATAAGAATTTACACTCAGTCAGTTAAGTACCATGCGCGATACACGTTTTGGGCGATCATGTCTCCAAAGAGACATGACTGACTGGGCAGAACATTATCCCGCAGTAGGTTGCCATTGCTTTTTTGCGGTAGACTGGTTGCCGACCAAGGCTATAGAACCCAATCTGTCCTGTTATTTAACCCATAACTGGAAGGAAGAGACGGATTAATACCTTTCCCAAGGGTATTTGAGCGTAAGTGAATGCGAGGAATTCAACTGGAATTCGAACTCGGTTCCCCGATTTCTCATTCCGAGCCGATATCCACTGCGCCACAACGCACATACACTACCTGTCATAATTATTAGAACACCTCTAGTGCTTTAATAAATGATGTATTTCATACTATTTTTAAGTGTTTATTACGAAGTGAATAATTGTAAATGAAAATAGAATGGTTCTTTTATTAATACTGCACAATAACATGTGTATCAAATGAATTTATAAATATTTAATAATTATCTATATTGCTGTTTCGTCTATGAAAGAATGAAGAAAATTTAGGATTATTCGGACGAGTATATCTTTGCATCCTTGCCTTTTAAAATTTTAAAAATAATAATAACAAAAGAACCATTCTATTTTCATTTAGAATTATCCACTAAAAATAGTATGAAATACATCATTTCTTTTAAAAAAAATAAGATGGCCTAATGATTATGGCCGGTAGTGTATGCAATGTTAGTTGTGGTACAGTGAATATCACCTCGAAACGAGCGACCGGAGAGCCCAGTTCGAATGGAATTCACTGCGTTAACTTACGCACAATTAAACTTGGGGTAGATATTATTCTGTCTCTTTTTCCCCTCCAGCTATGGTTTAAATAACAGAACTGATTAGTTTATATAGCCTTAGTTATCAAACACTCTACTGCAGAAAGTAATGGCAAACCTTCTCCAAGAAATTTTTCTCTTCGGTGTATCTTTCGTGACATGATCACCCAACCCAAGCGTGGATCACGTATGACACTCAATTGACTAACTGATATAGTTATAAATATTCCACTAACATTTTTAAAAGAATTAATTATTTTTCTTCAGTTACATGTTATACTATCTAACCCCTAGCTGCGGGATAAAATGAATTCATATTTTCCTAAGTTTGTTTGAACGTATGCGATGAGATGAGCTACTATTTACAATATTTCCATTATTCGGAATATTGTCTCATCTTTGTTGCCATTTCGGCCGTTGTACGCTCCGGCATTCTTCTGGTTCTAGGAATTTCAAATAAAGAGTTCGGTTCGAAATTCTTAGCACCTGAAGAATGCCGGAGCGTACAGTGACCGAAACGTCGTAGAAATTACAACAAAGATGAGGACAATAGACGAAATAATGTAAGTAGTGTATGCGAATGTGTTGAACTATACTGAATTACGAACTCCGATTTCCTGTTCGGAGCCGTTTCTGACTAGACCGTCCGAATATTTGAAAATATAAATTACTATCTTAAAAGGGAAAATACATTTTTTTAAACCATTTTTTTTATTAATCTTCATGATGTTGGTTGGTTGGTTGTTTTGTTTTTATGGCATATCAACCTCGGTGGGTCATTTATTGCTGGTAATACCTTTGTCTTTCAACAATTTATTGCTGTTTTTATATAAGTTTTGTGTCTAGGATTACTTTTTTCTTTTCGAGTATCAAGTTTCATTAGGATTTGTTTGTAAGTGCAGGGTCCCCATGTCCTACCCTGTTATTTAACCCATAACTGGATGGAAGGGACGGGTTTATACCTTTCCCAAGAGTACCATCGCTTAAGTGAATACAGGGTATTCAATTGGAATTCGAACTCTGCTCACCGATTTCCCTTTCCGAGCCGATATCCACTACACCACAAGGCACAAGGCACATCCGTCACTAAACGCTTACAGTACATGGTATTCCCAAGCGGTTACCCATCTAAGTACTGACCAGGCTCAACGTTGCTTAACTTCGGTGATCGAGCGAGAACCGGTGTATTCATCGTGATATGGCCGTAAGCCTCTTCGTGATGTAAGTCAGTAATTGGAATAAATCCATAGATATAAAACATTCAGCGAGGATCAGATTTACCAAGTAAATCGTGATTGTTGGACAGACAAGGTTGCTAAGCATTGTATCATATCGAAGCATTCGGCATTTTACAGTTATGGAGGCCCACAATTCCTTTTGTTTGATATACAAGCGATGATTATTCCGAAGTGTGTTTTTTATCGTTTTGTGATAAAAACTTTACTTGTATGAAATTATTTGTACCGTTTAATATTAACTCGGGCAAAGGTAAAACGTTGCTCCTGTTTCATGAGTTAATTCAAACGAAAAATGCTCCTCATATATAATGCTGTACGTTAATATTAACCAACACACATTATTATTCAACCCAAACTAATAATTCAAAGATCAGAGAAGGTAATTTAATTTTTCGTAGATTGTGCTCGACAGAAAAGCAAGAGCCCGGAAGAGTTTATTCCAGAGAGAATCTAGAGAGAAGAAACACATTACACAGAACACTTGCAATTTAAACAGTAAATTGATGAGACCTATATTCCAAACAAGTAACAGTACTGGAAAAAATAAAAACAATAAAATAATATCGCGGGGTTGTAGAAATATCTCCCTCTTATATCTCTCAGAAATACCTACAATATTTGTAAGGTATTAGTTAGATAAAGATACTATTGCCACTAATGTATTACCATCTAACTAATACCGTAACATAATGGTACGATACTAGTTAGATCAAGATATTATTGGCACTAAAATCTTACTATTATGTGGGACGTATTTCTGCTGCACACTGTATAAATGGTTTTGATAAAAGTAGAAATATAACACGACCTAAAATATCAATAGTGACTACAATTAAAAAGAATATATCTAATATCCATATAAGTTTTGTTACAGCCACTTTAAAATAATTGGTATATAATTAACACAAAAAATTGATAACAACTTAAATACATTGTATTATATTAAATCTCAACGATTCCAATTGCATTAACAAATCTTGTAGGCTTATTCGAGAAATAATTATTATTAACTAGCAGTATAGTCCAGCGTTGCTCGGGTGTAATGAAAGCTTTAAAACTAATCCATGCTCCTGGAGCTCAGACTCTTTGGACCTTGGCACAAAAGACTAAAAATCAACAGTTGTTTCCAGTTAAAGCGAAACCGTAGACTTAAAGAAAAATAAATGGAGGTAAGTAAAATTTTGATTTCCTGGTATCGATATCAAATAAGATTTTTCGTCGTAAACTGAACTTGGAAGGCTAAATATTTCCTCTGAGTAAATGGTATCATGACTGAGAGTAAGAACTACAATTATACCTACGTAGAGCCAAACCCGAAGCAAAATCTAAAATAAAAGGGCTGAACAAATACAGTCATAGAGGCAGATAAACAGACACACACACACAAACGTCTTGCTTTATATATATATATATATATATATATATATATATATATATTATCGATTTTCTGCTCTATTGTAAGAACTGCAACCTTGAAAGTTCTGAATATCGTTTCTTATGTCTTTGTCTATGAGTGTATTAAATTTGATTAAAATCGCACCACTCCTTTTATAACCTGATTATCGATTTTCGATTATCGATTTTCCATATTTATCTGGGGTACATCGACACAAACCCTAGCTAAAAACACTCGCAGACGCTTATAGTACAACTGTGTAAACTTTCAAGAAAATCGGTTCAGCCGTTTCGGAGTCTATAGGTAAAGGGCACACACACACACAGACAGATACACACACATACACTCACACAATGTTCCATTTATAAAAAAGTTTAAATATTATGAGAGTCTTAGCTACACAATAATATTTTAGCTTTATTCACATCACTCACACAGACATTTAATACAGTATCATGGAATGCTTTTCCCTGTCTCTTTTTCCCTCTATCCGTCTTGTGACTGTCAGACTCTCCGAACCGTCCTTACTCATTACGTGTCCCGAAAACCCCATCTATTTCTTTCTGATGTTACGTATAATTTTTCTTCTGGTTTGCATTCTCTCCAAAACTTCGTAGCTACTCACATGCTTGGTCAATGATATCATTAACATCCTTCTGTAGAACCACATTTCTGCTGTCTCGAACGTCTCCTTTATCCTAGAAAAGATCGTCCAACATTTAATGTCATACAGAAGTACAGATATCACATGACAGTCTAGCACTCGTTTCTTTGTTTTAAATGTACTCTCAGTACTCTGGTTAGCTTTTGATATTCTGATTACATACCAAGTGTACTACGCTATATATATATATATATTAATAAAGATAGATATTATCCTTTGTCTATGGTACGACAGTTTGAAATATGCACTTGATGATTGCATGACGCATGAAACTCCGACCCTTGCCATAGACGTAGGATAACAGTTATATTTATTAATATATTTATAATACAGCTCTGTTCATACATTGAGCACTGTTTTATTAACACCAGAATTATAATACTATTCATATATGGACCATTATATGTGTATTTATTAATTTACGTCTCTCTCTCTCTCTCTCTCTCTCTCTCTATATATATATATATATATATATATATATATATATATATAGTTTTAAAGAAATATATATGCATAGATTAAAATGCCCAATAGAATTGTTAGAGCGTACATAATTATATAGTGACGATTGATGGCAACATATATATATATATATAAATATTGGATAATTATTTATTGGTTTTCTTCTAAGTTTTCGGCTCACATGAGCCATCTTCAGAGAGGTAGTTTAAACTGAAATATTATAAAATCCACCATCACCGACGATTTTATTTTGTGTTGACATAAAACTCCGCTTGGCAACGGCAATAGTTACCAAAAATAATAAACGCAGTTCTTAAGTTTGCGATGCGGTTTTAATTATCCAAATGTTGGAGAATTTTTGTCTTTATTTTCAACTGAAATTAAAGCAAAAATACGACGTTTAGAACGGCTCATGATTAAACATAATAGACATTCATTGTCTCTTATATTTAATAGCATATGTCTAGAAAATATATATATATATATATATATATATATATATATAATATTATTAGTGACCATATAGATAATAAGAATATATATATATATATATGTGTGTGTGTGTGTGTGTGTGTGTGTGTGTGTGTGTGTGTAATCGTTTTATTCATGACATTATCATTTCCATAATACTGTTTCTGTTGCATTAGTTAGCAAGGTATTCATTCTAGAATCTAAATTAATTTTTTATTTTATTTTAGGAATCAGGTTTTAATTATATATCTAGACACTATAAAAGCAAACGAAAATAAATGTAAACCTATTCCCCTCTGAAATCATCGGGCGTTATTTCTTGGTATAAATCTGGATATTGCTTTTCCAGTCGATTGTAAAAATTGAATCAAAACGTCACATGGCCTTCTTTAAAAACAACGGATATTCATCCTTGTCACAGTTCGATTTACACAAGGGAGAGGAATAAACTCCGAAAAAAATATTACGTTACCAATGTCACTGATACAGCATTTTCTTAGCTGAACTTGGGCCATGAATAATCTTTTAATAAATATTCGTTTATAAATATCCTGATATATTGCTATATTATTTGAAACCACAACATTTATATTTTACTAGGTAGGAAATTTTCAGATATATCCCAGTGTGTGGCATCGTTTGAAGATGCCATAAATCGATACCTCAATATGACCCAAGTCTAATTTAAATTATGGATACGGAACTCATTCGAGGCCGCAAATGGTTCTGCTACTACGAAGTTATAAGTCATGATGACCGTGAGTTTGCGTGTACTTGACAGTACCAAACTGGTAACCGAGCCATATAATTCTTTTTATCCTATAAAATTTAAGTATCGTCCGGTCTGCATAGTTGCAGTATAAAATACAATTGTTTTTCTGGGTTTTGAACAAATACAAATGAAAGATATATAGATGTAGGTAGAATCATCTATCATCTGATCCCCACAACATGTCTATTGAACATGAATAGAGGGACATACCTTTCCTCATTAGCAAGTGACAATTCTTTCTTTGATTTTTCTACCATGACCACATTGATTTAACTGCCTTAACTGGCTGTGACATTGGGGATAGAAGTTTAGCAGTTTGCTGGCTGCCGCTTCCGACTGGTAGTTAGGACCCTGAAATCTTTAGCCGCATATAAAAGCTGCTCTGATCATCTGTCTCATAATATCAGGAGATCGGTAGTGCTATGTCGCACATGGGTAGATGGCCCGGCATGCACTTCCGTTAGTCAAACCTGAGGTCAGATTATGCACTGATTCAAATGCACTCCGTGATTTAGTTCACGGCACACCTGTAATGAGATGAGTAGTCGTGCTGTTAAGAAATATGTCATTGAAGCCGTTTCCTGGAAACAATACGGCATCCAAACGTCTGTGGCAGCAGGGAAATATCAAGTAGATCCACAAACCTGTGCTTGGTTCATTCCTGCCAGTTCAGCCGATATACCCTAAAGAAACGACTATAGGAACACGTTAGTTAAGATAACAAAAGACGGCCCCCTTTTATCCTCTCATAATGAGTGACAAATTGTATCACAATAACCATGATTTACACTGCGTAAAAGACAAGATGTATAGTCAAATTAAATTATCCGCAAATTCACGACTGGAGTCACCTATATAAATAGTTTATCCAACCACCCCAAGAATATTATAAGACAAATACCCAAGATAGTAAATAATAGGGTTAACCAATTATCTTCCAATATAAAAATTTTCAACGCAAGCAAAGAAATTTACGATAAGGCCCTTCAGAAAAGCGGTTTTGTTAATAAGTTAAAGTATGATAAGCCTGCTATAAACCCAGAATCATCAAAAACTAAAAACACCCGAAAATGTAGAAAAAGGAAGATAATTTGGTTTAACCCTCCTTATTGTAAGCTAACTAATATAAATATTGGTAAGTATTTTCTCAAATTAATCGATAAACATTTTAATAATAATAACAATCCCTTAAATAAAATTTTTAATAGATTCACCCTAAAAATTAGTTATTCTTGCACCTCAAATATAGATAATATAATTAATTCCCACAATAAACAAGTTTTAATGAACCTAAATAATACGGAAGCTAAATCCGGAATTGTCGACAAATGCAATTGTTATTCTGTGGATGCCTGCCCGGTGCAAGGCAAATGTAAATCCACCCATGTAATTTATGAAGCCCGCATTTCTCCATCTAATAACAAGGACAATTACCGGACCTATATTGGCATGTCCGCGGGATCTTTCAAACAGAGGCTTTATAATCACAGGTACTCGTTTTCGAACTCTAAACAGAGATTCCAGAGGGCACTATCACGTAGGTTCTGGGAAATGAAGGAGGAAGGGCAGGACCCTATAATCAGCTGGAAATTAATAGGCTCAGCTTGTACTCCTAAAAGTTTTCGTGATAGGTGTGGTCTGTGTTTATTGGAGAAGATTCTGATTTTGAAGTATCCTCATCAGGACTTACTTTTGAACTTTAGAAGGGAATTTATAAACGAGTGCCGCCATAGGGCGGTTTTAAAATTTAACTTCTAATTTTTAATTTTTAAATTCTAAATTTTTCTATAATTTTTTTAATATTTTAAAAAAATTTTTAATTTTAATTTTAATTTTTTTTTTTTTTTTATGTATATGTGTATGTTTGTGTGTGGATGTGCATATTTGTATATATATGTATATATTTGTATTTATGTATGTGGGCTATATGTAATTTTGAAAAAAATTTTTTTTTTTTTTTTTTAGCTATTTAAATGCTCCTTTTCATAATATTCATTAATATGTATGTGTGAGTACATATGGAATATATATATATATATATATATATATATATATATGTGTGTGTGTGTGTGTGTGTGTGTGTGTGTGTGTGTATATGTGTGCATGTATGTGTACACATGTATATTATGTGTATATGAATTTTTTGTATATAGGTGTGTACACACATATATATGTGTGTATGCGCATGTATATGTATATAAGTGTGTAATAAATTGAATGTATGTGTGTGTATGTGTATGTATATATGTATTCTTATTCGTTAAATTGTGTGTGTATATATATGTATGTATGTGTGTACTTGTATAGGTATGTATATATAATAATTGTAATTCTTTTTTTTTTTTTTTTTTTTTTTACCTAGTGTTGTCTTTATTTAGTTTAATTTCAAATGACCTAATTTTTTAAAAAATAATTTTATTTTAAATCCTATATCTTTTTATTCCCTTTTATTAATAATTATGCCTTTTTAAGTAAAGGCCTTTTTCTAATACTTCAACGTTTTGGGGAAATTAGGTTTTTGAATTTGTCCAGCGTCTGTAATATTTAAAAATTTTTTTTTCTTTAGTTTCTTTCTTTATCCCTCCCTTCCTTCCTTTATCTCTCTTACCACCTTTTTTCCGTGTTGCTTTAACTGACGTCGGTTTAACACGGCTGTCTGTTAATTTTTAGTTACATTCTCCCCTTTTTTTTTTTTTTTTTTGCGAACCCAGACGATGTCAATTTTTTCTTTTCTTATTTATTTGATTTTATTCTATCTTTTTCTTTTTCTTTTTCCTTTTCTTTTTCTTTCCCTTTATTTTTATTTTTATTTTATTTTATTATTTATTTTTTAATTTCTTTGCAATCTATTTAAAAAGGAAAAGTAGTCTAATTTTTCTCCAGTTTCTGAAAGGTTTTTGTCTGTTGCTGAGGTGATGTGTCGTTCCCCGTGGGGATCTTCATATCGAAATGGCCATTCAACATCTTTGAATTAATCCTTTTTTAATATATATTTGCTCTGTAATATTTTATTACATGGAGCTCTCTTCCTGTATCATTTTCTAATATTAAAATAAATTTTTAATATTAATTAGGATCGGGTTTTTTGGAATTTACCTTCCTGCTTTTTTCCCTTGGATTGAAGTATCTGAATTAAAATATATATATATATATATATATACATGGTCAGTTGTGATAGACTTTAATGACAACGTTGTTGTTTTTAGTAATTTTACGGATAAAATGTATTTTGGGAAGCAGGTTTTATCGTAAATTGCTCGATATCAGAGTCGAGCGTTGACACACACACACACACACATATATATAGATATATATATATTGTAGAGAAGAGGACATATATAGAAGAAATTATGTACATGTTCTAAAACATAATTTATAATAAATAAATATATATATATCCGCAGACACATTTGTTTCACTGTATCATAGCTCATCATTGCTATGTGATGTCAGTTTTTTCAATATGGCAGTGAATGCTTTGATAATATCATCAAAGATGAGGCAAAACGAGAAACAATTGAAATGTGTTTGTAGAGAAGGATGCTGCGGATATCAGGATCGAGCATATGAGCAATGATGATATGTTGAAAAACAATGGAAACGAAAAGGAAATTAATACTGAGCATCAGGAACAGACAGCTAAAGTCCCTGGGACATGCAATCAGGAATTAAGGCTTGAATAACCTTATACAAACAGGCCAGATAGAGAGGAGACGAGGAAAGCAGCGGATAACATATTTGAAGGGCCTGATCAGGTTGATGTCAGAACGGAGGTTGGGTGGTGTAACAGGAAAAAGCTTGCCACCAGTGACAGGGAGACGTGGAAAGCCATGATCGCCTACGTCTTGAAAAGACAAGGCACCTAGAAGAAGAAGAAGAAGAAGAAGAAGAAGAAGAAGAAGAAGAAGAAGCCATCACAATAATGACTTCACAAAACTTTGAAGTCGGCATGATTGAAATAGCACTGCTTAAGTGGCAAACCTCTCCACAATAATTCTGTTAAGGCTCTATCCTTAACATAACATCAAGCACTTTATGAAAAAAAATATGCTTGCCTAAAATACCTTTCTACCAGTTAACTTCTAAAAACACAGCAATTTTGATACCATGCATATTTGACAGTAACCTCTACTAATTGCTGATAAAAAGAAAAAACAGCATAGTTTGAAGAAGAATGATTTCAAAAGAACTGTCTCCATCAAAATGTTTGTTATTATTAAAAGGAAAGATCAAAGTATTTTTAATTATATTTTAAAATTTTTTTAATCCTTTCAAAACTTTCGGAATTTTAGTAAATTTTTTGTTTTTAGTTTCGTTAGCAGGAACCCAAATCGTTAGGAGAGTTTACAAAACGCAATAAAATGTGTTAAGAGCAAAAAAGACATTATTTAGATAAGCTTTTAATTGTTTTAACACATTATATAAATTAAGGTTATTTTAGTCTAATGAAAAGAATTGCGTTTAATACCGACATTTTGAAAGAATTGTTTTCATCTTTTTCTAATTATGATAATTTTTTTTTACAGTTTTGGTGATGAATGAATCTTCGACAGTTGCCGTGAACTACACACACCCGTTGGGCGAACCTGTACCAGCTAAAGAGAAGAAAAGAACATAAGTGTTGAGAGAAAAAGAGAGAGAGAGAAAGTATTTCTCTGTCACTTTATTAGTAATGGGAAAAGAGAAAAAATTCGATACAATGTTCTGCTACTACATATAATTATAATTTAATTCTACTTTCTCTCATTTTTCTCTCTTTCTGTTTTTATATAGATATATATTTGCGCGCACACACACACACACGCATATATATATATAGAATTATCTATCATCTGATCCCCACAACATGTCTATTGAATATAAGTAGAGGGATATACCTTTCCTCATTAGCCAGTGACAATTCTTTCTTTGATTTTTCTACCATGACCACATTGATTTAACTGCCTTAACTGGCTGTGACATTGGGGATAGAAGTTTAGCAGTTTGCTGGCTACCGCTTCCGACTGGTATATATATATATATATATATATATATATAGGAAAAATACTAAAATGTTGTAAGTTAAAAAATGTATTTTTTTGACAATATTTATTTATTTCTGTTATTATATTTGATATTTCAGACCGTCCTCGGCCTTTCATCAGAAGCAAATGATTTTAAAATTTAAATTAGAAACGTTTTCGCTATGAGCGTTCGTCCGAGAGATTGCTTACATCACGTGACGCAGAAAGCGACAGATTGTTTTTAATATTTGTAAACGTAAACCTATCTTTAATAATACTTATAAATGTTGTTTTAAAGAAATTTTTTTAAGTGTATCTACAAAATATTTAACTATTGAAATATTTATAAAGATTCAAAACACCTAAGTCCCTATTTAACCCTAGCCTGTATGTATTTAATTTTCAAATCCAGTATTTTTCTTTCTTTCTGCGTGAGTATGTAGAACTACAATCAGAATATATTAGTAAACATTTACAGTTTTCTAACGTGTGTCTCGGTTGATTGAAGTGTACTGCTATGGGGGAATATATGTGTGTGAATTTATATATATATATATATATATATATATATATATATATATATGCACACACACACACACGCACACACACACACACACACACACACACATATATAGATATATATGTGTTTGTGTTATATCTAAATAAATAATGTCTATTTTGCTCTTAACACATGCATTATTTTCTTCTTTTTCGCAGGTTCGAATCCTGCCGAATGGCACACATTTTCGTAATAACAATTTATCGTAAATAATCAGGCCAGTATAAATAAATATATAATACTGTTTAATTTAAAAAAAACAGAATCTCTACTTAAATACGAGTATCGATAAAAAATAATGTTCAAACAATTCATTTCAAATTGTCGGTTGTTCGTAAGCAAGTTTCGTTAAAATTTGTTATTTTCCGTAACACACACACACACACATACACACACACACACACACACACACACACACACACACACACACACACACACACACACACATATATATATATATATACATATATATAAACTTATTTATGAATGGAAATTTGTCTGTGTCTGAGTCCGTTACCTATAGACTCCGAAAAGGCTGAACCGATTTTCTTGAAAATTGACACAGTTGTACTATAAGTGTCTGCGAGTGTTCTTAGCTAGGTTTTGTGTCGAGGTACCCCCGATAAAGTTCGAAAATCGATAATCGAGAAAATCAGGTCATAGAAAGAGTGGTCCGATTTTAATCAAATTTGTTCCACTCGGAGAAAAAGACATAAGAAACGATATTCAGAAGTTTCATGGTTGCAGTTCTTACAATAGTGCAGAAAATTTGATATCGATACCAGGAAATCGAAATTTGATTTACATCCATTCATTTTTCTTTCAGTCTACGGTTTCGCTTCAACTGGAAACAAATACTGCTTTTTAGTCTTTCGTGCCAACATCCAAAGAGCCTAAGCCCCAGTATCATGGATTAGTTTTAAAGCTTTCATTACACCCGAGCAACGCCGGGCTATACTGCTGGTATACGTATAAGTGTGTGTGTGTGTGTGTGTGTGTGTGTGTGTGTGTGTGTGTGTAGTTATATCTGTTACACACTCTGTCAACCAACAGTTGAATTATCTATGTAACAAAAGTTATGCAAACTCTGATGAAAAGAGCGTGCAGTACAACGAGATAGGAACGAGGACAAACATAATGCGTGTTCGTTAAAGACGATGGAACAAATAGGTTATATTGAACGTAAATATACAAACTGGAATGTAGGTTAGTAATCCAGGAATACGATAAGTAAGGAATATATATATATATACTAAGTCTTGAAGTGAAGCCGTGCTGGAAATAGCATATCCGTGAAATTATTCCGGCTGAGTGGAGCTCATAGCGATTATGACTACTGACGCAGTATTCTCTGTGTAACTTCGGTATCCCTCGGTAACTTACGGATCAGTTGCGTTCTCTAACGAGTCTCTCCGGTTCTCCCTATTGCAGGAATATATGTATACTCACGTCGAGTCCATTATCATAGAAAAAGGGTAGATCCCACTACATTTATATATTGTTAAAAAGCGTTTGTTGAGGAACAAATAAATTTTGAATCTTCTAATTAACTTGGTCATATATGAGGAAAATAGATTATCCTCGAACTATGGTGACAGCAAACTGCCTACATACAGATTGAAACTAAATTCATTAAATATAGAAAATTACAAAATTGTTTAATAAAAGAATTTCTCATATCAGTGGATATATTCAACCTACACTTTGATACGATTCTGAGAGAATTAGAAGTCGTAACAGGATTAATTCTTAGCCGCCAATTTAATATTACTGTGTCGAGCCAGTAAGTCTTTTCTCGTCATAATCCCTTTTTCACATTTATGAATCCTCTGTTCGTCCGTTCATTGACTACTGTTGCCCTATCTGGTCGGGTGCTCCTGTTATTCC
The DNA here is from genome assembly GCA_037127315.1 of Ascarosepion bandense. Lineage (NCBI taxonomy): Eukaryota > Metazoa > Mollusca > Cephalopoda > Sepiida > Sepiidae > Ascarosepion > Ascarosepion bandense. Next base: position 6,002,367 of record JBBBDQ010000178.1, read on the forward strand.
CTTTGAGTTTTTCGACAAACTCCCAAGGAGGATCTGCAATATAATCGATGTTAGGATCTCGGCATCAGTCCCTTTCCCACCGACGTGATGTGGTCTTCTTCTGCTTTTTTTTTAAATAAATATTTTCATGGCAAGTGCTCTAAGGAGCTTTTCTTCCTCTTGTATCTCGGCGACATCCATTTACTCGATTTAATAGATTGTCATCAAGGTCCCCACCCTTTTACCGTCGAAATAGTTCAATCCCACCGCTTTTTTTTTTACTTTAACATTTTTTCTCGCATTTTCCAACTGTGGACATTCCTACCGTTGGATTGCTTACGTGATAGATACAATTTCCAAAAGTTAAAATGCAATTTCAATGGCTATTTTCATATTTACTTGATTCTAACTCATCTCTTGTCCTTTCTTCGACATCACCTTTACCTTATTTTTTCTCTCACTCTAACCTCCAGCGCACTCACAGCTGTTTTACCTTGCTTGGGGTGAAATGATGATAAAAATGCATATAACAAGAAATGCTGGACAACCTCATAGCGGTTAAAAGGAATGGTAACACAGAAGGATGCTGGGGATAATAGTCGTTAGGCCTCCATCGGTCAGGGTTGACCATGGGTTGTATCCTAGTTGTTTGTTTAGCTGGATCATCGGCTTCTGTGACTGTAGAAATCGACGGGGACAGACATTCTTTGTTGCAGAGGCTGCATTTATGACTTGCTAGTCTGTCGGAGCTGTCATTTTACTTCCTGCGAACCCGTCTCTCCGTGGCAACTTGTGTTAGTTGCTGCTCCCTTGATTTAAGTTGTTGGGTCAGACGGTCGCATTCCAAAAGACTTTCTGTATGAAGACCCACTGGCCGGCCACAGCCGCAGTATCGTAAAACGTGATATGAAAGCTGTGGGTATCAACAGGGAGACATAGCAGTCGACCGGTTCAAATGGAGAGGAACCCTGGCTAGAGATAATATGAACCAAACAAGGACAATAGTTTAAAGAAAAGAAAAAAAAATCTTAACTAAGACGCTGTTGCAGTTTTTGACGCACATGAAAACTACATGGAAATTTTGATAGATTTAAAGCAAAAGAGAGACGTCAAAAATGACGCCAATCCCACCCAGCGGACTTTTGTAAATGGATTCCGGAAAAGGTTCAAGAGAGATAACAATAAGACGAAATTTCCTGTGGGGCTCATAATTTTGCCGACAACCGTATATTCTGATTCCTTCTACTGATTTACAATGATTTAATTTCATAACGGTCTTTCTATGATGCGGTAAAGTCAGGAAAGTATTATTTACAGGTGGGGAAAGAATCGAGAAAATAGAAATTGTTATAAAAAAAAGAATGCTGACAAAAAAGAGCTATGAAAATGTTGTAGAGAAGATGAACACAGAAAACGATATGCTTAAAATCAGATAGATACTTTAAAATGGGACCTGCGTAGTGGTGCAGTGGATATCAGCTCGGAACGAAAAATCGGATAGCCGAGTTGAATTCGTTGCATTCACTTACACGCAACGTTGGGAAAGGTATTAATCAGTCTCTTGCTTCTAGCTATGGATTAAATAACAGGACAGATTGGGTTCTATAGCATTGGTTGGCAACCAGTATACCGTAGAATGTAATGGCAACCTACTGCGGGATAATCTTCTGTCCGATAAGTCATGTCTCTTTAAAAACATTTGGCCATCATAGAAAGATGCTGCGGATATCGTCGACCGAGCATGTGAGCAATGAAGAGGTTTTCGAAAGGATGAAAACTAAAAGGGAATTTGAGCATCAGGAAGAGACAACTGAAGTTCTTGTTACATGCAATGAGGAAGGAGGGCTTGGAGAACCTGATACTAACAGGCCTGATGTAGGGGAAAAAAGTCAGGGAAAAGCAGCGGATAACATATTTGAAGGGCCTGAACAGATGGATATCAGAACGTGGGCTGCGAGACGTTACAGGAGAAAGCGTGCTAAGAGCCGCCAGGAATAGGGAGTGATGGAAGGCCGTTATCGCCTACGTTCTGAAATGACAAGGCACATAGAAGAAGAAAATATCCTAGTAAACAAAAATTTGTCAACACTTTGCAGTCAGTGAGTTAAGGGCCATACGTAAAACACGCTTGGGCGATCATGTCTCAAAAGAAATATGACTGACTGGGCAGATTATCCAGGAGTAGGTTGCCATTGCTTTCTGCGGTAGTTTGGTTGCCAGCCAAGGCTATACAACCCGATCTGTCCTATTATTTAACCCATAACTGTAAGAAAGAGACTGGTTAATACCTTCCCAAGGGTATTTGCGCGTGAGTGAATGCAATGAATTCAACTGGAATTCGAATCCCTGATTTCTCGTTCCGAGCCGATATCCACTGCACCACAACGCACATCAGTTTGTTGTATGTGGATTAAAAGATAGAGCTTACTAAGTTACTAATGGTTACAAAGGAGAGGATGCTATTGAAAGCTTGATGGTAAAGTACTAAAAACATGACTCATAGAAGATCTTTGCATTTTTTGCTTTAAATTAGAATAAAGTTTTTGACACGTTCTACTGTGAACTTTTACTATCCATTTAATATACATTAGATGTAGAATATAACTTTTTTTTCTTTTATATTTTATTAGTGTTTATTTGTCAAGTGAAATTGCAGTTGCCATTTCTTACATGTTGTGTTAATTCACTTCAAAATTGCGTTTGTCTACTTCTATCTTTCTGTATTTACATTATCTTAATGTCGTATCTGATGTGGAAAAGAAATTACACGGCAACAAAATTCGATAATAATTTCATGGCAATTGCAAATTTAAACAAAAGAATATTTGAAAATGCAAATATTTACAGAAAAATCTTCAATGTGAGAAAAATGTCCACGGGCGAAAGAATAGAATATTACTTGTATCACCTGTGGGAAATACATTTAAATGCGATTTGTAAATCCCTTACCTTCCATAACTGGTCATATATATATATATATATATATATATATATATATATATATATATATACGCATGTGTGTGTGTGTGCGCGCTCGCGTGTGTGTGTGTGTGCAGGTGAACGCGCATTCGATTAAAATTTCCTCACGAAAAATTGCACCAAGTCAATTTCACTTATGGAAATTCCACTCAAGCAATATATAATAATATCCAATCTTTTCACTCTTTTCAATTGGAGTAGATAGACTAAACTAAACTATCGCCCGGTTCACACTCCACCCACATCTATTGAACAGGTGAAGAGGCTCATCCCTTGTTTCCTGTTTAGGATGCGGTTACCGGTTTTCTCTTTTCCAATCTTTTCACTTTTTTTTTCTTTTTTTTTTTCAATTGGAGTAGATAGACTAAACTATCGCACGGTTCACACTCCACCCACGTCTATTGAACAGGTGTAGAGGCTCATCCATTGTTCCCTGTTTAGGATGTGGTTTTCCGGCTTTCTCTTTTCCATTCTTTTTACCATTACGTAGCCCCTTGCGCATCAGTGGCGTTATCGTCTTGCTTGGGGTCATATGATTAAAAAAAAATATATAAGCGATTGGCATCTAAATCACACAATTTTACTCTTGAAATATTTAAATGTAGCCGACACTTTTACTCTAAAAGGTTCTTTTCTCGCACTTCCCGCCCGAGGAACTCATTTCCGATTACTTCTTCCTCAAAAATTACAACCTAAAAAAATTAAGTGCAACGTCAATGTCCTTCTATATTTTTGAATTCTGCTCACTTTTTCTTCTTTCTTCTATACCCCATTTACCCAGCACTAGTGGCGGACCCGCCTATGTTGGGGTGAATTGATTAAAATAAAAAATTATGGCATTATATTTTTATATAAAAATAAAAAATATATTTAATTTATTTCTTTACCATTATTTTAATGGATACTCATAACTGAATAGATACTCTGTTTTTATAATTAAACAGTATATCTATATCTACCGGCCTTAATAATCGAGAAACCTTGTTAGGAAAATATGCGTCCTTCCGCATGATTCAAACCTATGTCCTCTACGGGCTGCAGCCAATTGACCTGCCGTGACTTAAACGGCTAGACCACGAAAAAGACCGCACTATATACTGCGGTCTTGCCACCAAGAACTTACAGTAAAACAACGAAATTATGACTGTAATTCCTTCGTGGTCGAGTGGCCTAAGACAATTGTATTACTGAGACATGTATTGTTTTACTGATGAAATCTTTTACTTTGGGACTAGTTGTTTCCTGCTATTTGGGGTGTGGAGGGTTTATAGATGACGCTTTGTGGACATTTCATTCAGTAAATTTAGTATACTTAAATAAATATATAAACATGGAATGAATGAATATATTTTATTTTTTAATATTATATATAAACTTATTTATAAATGGAACTTTCTCTGTGTGTGTTTGTGTCTCTGTGCGTGTGTATCCGTTACCTATAGTCTGGGAAACGGCTGAACCGATTTTCTTGAAAGTTTACACAGTTGTACTATAAGCGTCTGCGAGTGTTCTTAGCTAGGATTTGCGTCGAGGTACAATTAATATCGAAAATCGATAATCGAAAAAATTGGGTTATAGAAGGAGTGGTCTGATTTTAATCAAATTTGATACACGAATAGACAAAGACATAAGAAACGATATTCAGAAGTTTCAAGGTAGCAGTTCTTACAATAGTGCAGAAAATCGATAATATATATATATAAAAGGCAAGAAGTTTGTGTGTGTGTCTGTTTATTTGCCTGTATATCTGTATTTTTTCAGCCCTTTTATTTTAGTTTTTTCTTCGGGTTTGGCTCTAAGTAGGTATAATTGTAGTTCTTAGTCTCAGCCATGATACCATTTACTCACAGGACTTATTTAGCCTTCAAAATTCAGTTTACAACGAAAAAATCTGTTTGATATCGATACCAGGAAATCAAAATTTGACTTACATCCATTCATTTTTTCTTTCAGTCTACGGTTTCGCTTTAACTGGAAACAACTATTGATTTTTAGTCTTTCGTGCCAACGTCCAAAGGGCCTGAGCTCCAGGACCATGGATTAGTTTTAAAGATTTCATTACACCCGTGCAACGCCGGGCTATACTTCTAGTATATATATATATATATATATATATATATATATATATATATATATAAAAGAAAACTCACCACGTCATTTAGATTGGTTATAAATTATAGTTCATTTCTATGGGATAAATTAGCTTATCTTATCAATTCACACTATATTCGTTCCATTCGGTACAAATATTTTCCCGGAATAAGCATTATTTAATATGAAAAGGATAACAAGTAAAAGGATTGATAAGGAGAGACACAGGCCTTTTCTCAGTTGGGGATCTCAAGACCAGTTAAAGAAGATGTCATCCTCCTAGGATAGTGAGCACAGAGTCATTACATGCCCACGTATATACATGTAACCTTACTTGTTAACAGAGGCACATATACTTATTTATATCCACAGACACACCTGACCATACATCTGCATATGTACATATATATGCGCCTGTGTTTATACTTACATATACTCACTACTCACTATACTCATTATACTCTCATATACTCACTATAACCAATTTAAATGACGTGTTGAGTTTTCCTTCACAAATATCATATTGCTCTATATAACATCCATTGTGCTCTCTATATAGAGATATAACACTTAGTATTTTATATGAAGTTGGTCATGTTGGATTATCCTCGCCGTTTACGGACTGGACATCTCTCTCTCTCTCTCTCTTTCTCTCTCTCTATTTCTCTCATCTCTCTCTCTCTCTCTCTCTCTATATATATATATATATATATATATATATATATATATACGAAATGCAACAAATTTATTCGCCTGAAGAGAGTCAGTTTTTAGACTCGAAACACGTGTAGCGTCACAAATACCATTATGGACCTTTAATGCATCATAAAATGTATAATAACGAAAACAATAAATATAGACTTTAAAGGAAACTTTCACGGTTTCTCACACACACATATATATATATATATATATATATATATATATATATATATATATATATACTGTAATGGTTGTTACAATGTTTTTATAAATTCATAGTATCACTACACAAAAATTTTCATGTTTCGAAGCCAGCCCATTATGTTGTTGGCTTCATCCTTAGGTGATTTTTTTGGAAATTACAATTATCTAGTTGAAAAGCCAGTTTATTTGTGTTGGATTTGTTTTTTTTGGGTGGGGTGTTAGAGGGGTTGGTCTGTATTTTGAGTTCTGTTGACCTTTTAAGGTCTTATATATATACAAGATTCGATGGGTTATTATTCTTAATTTAGCCCATGTGGGTTATTTGTTCTTGGTTTTGTCGACTACACATAACGGTAGGACTTTTGGGAAGACCTCCATAAATTTGGTATGAGTAAACCGTATTGCTTCGAAAACGCACACGAAACTACAATACGAACATTGCAGAGTCTTTGGTTTGATTTTCCACCATGTCAATCTGAGGACAGTGCAGAAGATTCAGAAACACTTAGACGAGTCTAATGGAGATTTAAAAAATGTTTGGAGTGATAACTAGTGATGACGTCTATGCCATAGCCTCAAAGCGCAGCCCGACATCACAGGATCTGAGAAGGACTTACGTCTCGACTCCCAGAAGACACTATATCTGGCAACTGGACTCTATACAATGTCACACAAGCAGAAGAACCCGTTATGTCTAATACATACGGCTACTACATTTGGAGACAAACTGCCTTTCTTTCTGGTATTCGTCAGCACTTTTTACGCTTAAACTCTTGAAACTTCAACTTTAAATTATCATTATGTATTATAATATTGTTCATATATATATATATATATATATATATATATATATATATATATATATATATATAAATATAGTGAAGTTTTGTAATTTGCACGGACTCACTCGGACAGACACACGCTTTTCTGACATTCTGAAGATGAGATTTTGATCTCGAAATATTAATGTATAACAAATAGGTAAATCCCAAAAACTTCTTTACCTTCCTTTATTTTACTAAACGCATTGTGACAGCCTTCAAGACCTAACAATATATATATATATATATATATATATATATATATATATATATATATATTCAAAAGATTCTTTAGAGGGCAAACTTTAATAATAGCTAGGAATAATTGACATTTTGATGGCATACTAAAAAATAAAAAAAAACAAAAAACAACCGGTTTTGTCCAAAGCTTATTAAGTTTTTATTTCTGGGATTTTCTCAATCGTGAACTAAAAGATGAAATGAGAATTGAGGGGGAAAAGTTGCAAGTGAAACTAGAGCCCAATCACACACAGAACCAAAAGGTATTCTCTCTGCGTACAGAGGAAAGGCCTTCGGGATCTAATATATATGGATTCCAGCACCTTTAAATGAAACAGTGAGTTGGTCTTTGATAGAATTTTAAAGCTCTCACCACTCAATCCAACCACAAGATTCATGCTATTAATCACTTATGAATATATCCGGGTTTTCAATCGCACAGCATGTTATAAATAATGATTCGTATGTTGATGCTGAATTAAGAGACAATCTTCCTCTGAGACCTGTCGTACAAATGATTTCTGCTAATCCTTCAGCCTTCAAAGTAAAAAAAGGCATCAAACAGCTTTCGAAGTGAAAATCCCCCGGTGAAGATGGAATTCTAACAGAAATATACAAATGTGGCACTAATCTATTGAAACGCAAGCCTTGTGAATTTTTCAAACTTGTGTGGAAAATGGAAGAGATGCGACAGCAGTATTAGGATGCTTCACTTGTCCATTTGTATAAGAACAAAGGAAACCAATTTGAGTGTGGCAACCAGCGAGGAATATCTCTGTTTCGGTTGCTGGCAAAATTCCTGCTATTATTATCTTCAACAGGCTTAATGAATTTGTCTCAGTATCGGCACTGTTGGAGACCCAGTGCAGTTTTTGATCCAGTAGAGGACACGTGGATATGATGTTTTACCTTTCATTGATACAAGAAAAGGCACAGTAGCAAAATAAAGATTTGTTCGTTTTTAATAGTTTCACAAAAGCTCGATACTATATCTTGAACTGTTCTTTGGAAAGATTTGTCAAGACTAGGTGTTCCAGAAAAATGCTGTATTTTATTATCTCCTTTCACGAATAAATGAAAGCTTTGGTAAGATCAGGAAGTGAGCAATCGTACGCCTTTTTGTCTCCGACGGTACGAAATAAGGTTACGTTCTTCCTCCTCTTCTCTTTTCACTTTTATTTTCGGCTATACTTGAAAAAGCATTCTCTGAATAAAACAAAAGAATCAATGTTGAACTCCAAACAACTGGAGGTCTATACAATCAGCAAATTATTTAATAATAATATTGGTATCTAACTAAACAAATAAAACACCCGAACTAATAATTTTTTTAAATGCTAGAATATGTAAGTTTTTAAACGACTATGTCTCTTGTCTCTATATGAAAAACTTTATATTATTAATTTTCTTAAGAATAAAAATCAATTCAATAAATATAATGAAATCAATGTCATCTGTAAACATTGCAAAATGTTCACCTTAGAATATGGTTAAAAAGATTCTTCATAAAAATTTAAAAATGTTTATTAATTTACATATATCTTATAATGTGTCTTATATTAATAAAGGATAATAATTAAATATATAGTAAAATAATGAAATTGATATTTAAAGTTTTAATAATTAAATAGATATTAAAAATTTTACATACAAATTGAGAGTTTTAGGAAAAATTAGAAAAAATGAATTTGGAATGGAAATAAAAATACTATAATTACACTCAAATTTATTTTTAAGTTTGATCAAAAATATAAAACGTTATATTTCATTCTTTTCTTTTTTCTTTCTGAATATCGTTTCTTATATCTTTGTCTATGAGTGTATCAAATTTGATTAAAATCGGACCACTCCTTCTATAATCCGAATTTTTCGATTATCGATTTTCGATATTTATCGGGGATACCTCGACTCAAAATCTAGCTAAAAAAACTCGCAGACGCTTATAGTACAACTGTGTATATTTTCAAGAAAATCGGTTAGCCGTTTCGGAGTCTATAGGTAACGGATACACACATACAGACACACACACACACAAAGTTCCATGTATTAATATGTTTATATATATATATATATATATATATATATATATATATATATATATATATATTTATATATGTTGAGATACGATATATATACGATATATTACTTTGGTTTGTTTTTTTTGTTTTTTTCTATGAACGATGTTTAGCTGTACACTCGTTGCAGCTAAAGATATTTATTATCTAATTGTTTCATCTTTCCTTTCTAATTTAGTCTTTTAACAGGTCATTACTCGATGCGAACTGTATGCATTGTTTCTTTAACTTAGTATCTTAAATGATAGTTACCGAATATTGCTTTTTTATATATTTTATCAGTATTAAGTAGATCACCAGTTTCATACTGCTTTTCTTTTAATTTCGTTTAAACGTAGGCTGCCAGGGACGTTATAAATATTTACTAGCAGTATAGCCCGGCGTTGCTCGGGAGTAATGAAAGTTTTAAAACTAATCCATGGTCCTGGAGCTCACACTCAGCCTAAAGAATATTTGTATGAAATTTCGTGAGAATCGGATAAAAATTTGGATTTGTATAAAGGACATACAGACAGCTAAACAGACATAAATATCTTACCTTATATATATATATATATATATATATATATATATATATATATATATATTAGCGATTTTCTGCACTATTGTAAGAACTACAACCTTGAAACTTCTGAATATCGTTTCTTATGTCTTTGTCTATGAGTGTATCAAATTTAATTAAAATATGACCACTCCTTCTATAAAACGATTTTTCGATTGTCGATTTTCGATATTTATCGGGGGTACCTCGCCACGACACAGGATGTGCGTTGTGGTGCTGTGGATATCGGCTCGGAACGAGAAATCGGGGAGCCGAGTTCGAATTCCAACTGAATTCATTGCATTCACTTACGCGCAAATAACTTTGGGAAAGGTATTAATCCGTCTCTTTCTTCTAGTTACGGGTTAAATAACAGGACAGATTGGGATCTATAGCCTTGGCTGGCAGCCAGTCTACCGCAGAATGCAATGGCAACCTACTGCGGGATAATCTTCTGCCCAGTCAGTCATGTCGCTTTCAAGACATGATCGCCCAAGCGTGTTTCACGTATGACACTTAACTGACTGACATCGACACAAAACCTAGCTAAGAACACTCGCAGACGCTTATAGTACAACTGTGTAAATTTTCCAAAAAATCGGTTCAGCTGTTTCGGTGTCTATAGGTAACGGACACACACAGACACATAAACACACACACAAAGTTCCATTTAGAAATAAGTTTAGATATTACTTTGTTTTTTTTTCTATGAACAATGTTTAGCTGTACACTCGTTGCAGCTAAAGATATTTATTATCTAATTGTTTCATCTTTCCTTTTTAATTCAGTCTTTTAACAGATCATTACTCGATGCGAACTGTATGCATTGTTTCTTTAACTTAGTATCTTAAATGCTAGTTACCGAATACTGCTTTTTTATATATTTTATCAATATTAAGTAGATCACTAGTTTCATGATGCTTTTCTTTTAATTTCGTTTGAACGTAGCCTGCCAGGGGCGTTCTTAATATTTATATCTGTACTTTTTTATATCTCGCACATGTTGCCAATGATTACAGACACAAATATGTTTTTCCCCACTTCAATTTCATATATCTATTTACACTTTGACATCTTCTTTGACAGATATATAATTTATCTGATGGCACTACCATATCTTGGAGAAAGTATTTTTAGTTTGTAGTTTTTAATCACGATATCTGATTTTTGTGCCAATATCAATGGTAAAATCTGAAAAGATTGTGGCCTATTATTATTGTTGGCGTCACACATTGATGTAATTAAAGGAAATTCAGTTCTAATATTAATCACGCGTGACAATATTTACACTATTTATATCGGACTATTGCCTACATCATTTTTTTTTGTTCTCTCTAAGTTTTGGCCGGTGAGCACCGTCCTTCCTCAGGTGTATCCTAATCCGGGTAACATATAAGGAATTATGTATTGTACCCTTTTTTCAGTTGAATTCCTTGCATTCATTTACGCGCAAATACCCTTGAGAAAGGTATTAATCCGTCTCTTCCCTCCAGTTATGGGTTTAAATGAGAGGACACATTGGAGTCTATAGCCTTGATGGGCAACTTGTCTATCGCAGAAAGCAACAGCAACCTACTGCGGATAATTTTCTGCCTAATAAGTCATGTCTCGAAAGAGACATGATCGCCCAAAGCGTCTATCACATATGGCACTTCAATGATTGACTGAATATAATAGTTGAAAACATCATTAAGTCTTGTACAGGGCATAAAATGGTGGATCATTTTATATAGTTATGAAGTAATAAACTGATCACCTACTAATTATACTTAACATAATAATGTAATATAATCTAGCTGTTCTCCGTCCAGTTATGGGTTAAATAACAGACATATTGGGTTCTAAAGCCTTGGCTAGCCAACCAGTCTACCGCAGAAAGTAATGGCAACTTACTGCGGGATAATCTTCTGCCCAGTCAGTCATGTCCCTTTTGAGACATGATTGCTCATACCTGTATCGCATATGGCAATAAGTGACTGACCTTTTATTTAATCTACGGGGCGAGTCTCTTTTCTTTATAATGCCTATGTCTAGGACTGTCGTCTGTCTTATTTTCACTACTATCAGAGTTATTTCAAACACTGTTTCTATATAGTTTAAGTACACACTGCCTAGGATGTGCGTCGTCGAGCAGTGGATATGGATTCGGAACGACAAATCGGGGTACCGAGTTGTAATTCCATTTGAAGTCCTTGCATTCACTTGCGCGCAAATACCCTTACGTAGGTTATTAATCAGTCTCTTTCATCCAGTTATGGGCTAAATAATAAGACAGATTAGATTCTATACTTTTTGCTGGCAACCAGTCTATCGCAAAAAGCAATGGCAACCTCATCATCATCATCATTTATCCATCACACCCAGATGGTGCATAGGGCAGCAACTTTTTGTTGCTGTTTCTGTAAGAAACTGTTTTTTTTTACGGGGCAGGGTAGGTTAGCCATGCGCCCAACCCTCAAACCTGGAGGACCGGTGGACCATTCTTGGTCCTTACGTATACAGCACCTGGTATTCCCAAATGGTCCCACATTTAAGTACTGACCAAGCTCGATGTTGCTTAACTTCGGTGATCGGACGGGAACCGATGTATTCAACACGATATAGCCGTAGACATCCTAGACAATGGCAAGCTACTGCGGGATAATCTTCTGCCTAGTCAGTCATGCCTTTTTTGAGACATGATCATCCAAAGCGTGTAGGATGTATGGCACTTAACTGACTGCCTGAATATAAAAGCTGAAAACATGATTAAGGCTTCTACTAGGTATAAAGTGAGGGATCAGTTTTATATTGTTATAAATTAATAAACTGATTCACCACTAATTAATATTTAATAATATAATACATCTCTTTCCTGTCTACATTTGATTGCCCAGTCGGTCATGTCTCTTTCGAGACATGATCGTACAAAGCCTGTAATACTTAATTGAGTGACTGATACATTGCCCAGGGACATATGGCAGAATCCCTATGACACCAAAACCACGAACCAATACTTTAATCCACTACGCCATTGTGCCATAGAAAAGTTATCTTAAGTTTACAAAATTTCTAGAGAATACTTGCAAAGTAACCAATGGCGGTTTTCTGGGGGTTTTCTCAGTTCTAATTCTCTGTAATCTCTCCCTCCGTTTTTAGTTACTGTTATACGCGTGTGCCGTACTCGATGAAACAGGACTATATTTTTGGTCAGTAGCTTATCCAGCATGTCAAAATACAATTCTGGTATTTTTACAATACTTTCAGTTTCTTCAAAAACCTCTCTTGCATTATATATAGAAAAAAACAAATTACTAATTTGACATGAATTGTTGTCCTTAAGTTTACGTTTTAAAGTAGTTTATATCAGCACGGAACGAGAAAGAAGATATCCAATTAAATTTCCATCGTTGCATTCATTTACGCGGAAATACCACTGAAAAAATATTAATCCAGCTACGGATTAAATAGCAGGATAGATTGGGTTCTATAGCCTTGGTAGCAACCAGTCTACCGTAGAAAGTAATAGCAACCCACTGTAAGAAAAATCTTCTGCTCGGCCAGTCTTGTCTCTTTCGAGACAAGATCGCTTAACCGTCTATCACGTAGGGTATTTAACTGACTGATTATTTTCTTTGACTCTAAGAAATAGGGAGCGTTTTGGTGCCTCAGTATCAGTGAAATCACGTGACTATTATTTCTAAGACAGCCACAGGCAGACACTTAAATTACTCTTTTTTTCAAATGCAAACACAGAAAAGAAAACGATAAGACCTCCTACAGAAGGTAGCTGAAAGATTGACAAGAAAGAACTACAAAGAAAACCGAATGTATGGTCATCAGTAAAAAGGGCGGCCCAATATGCCAAATTCAAGTCGGGGATACTAAAACAAAGCAGGTACAAAAAATTAAATATCTGCGAAGTGTTCTAACAAAAAGCAGAAAGTGCGGCACAGAGATCCGAAGCGAATTGCCATGGCAAATGTAGCATTCCAGAATTTGAGTAAAGTATTAAGAAACAGGACCATTTCGCTAGAAACAAAGAAGAGAGTACTGGATTGCTATGTGTTGTCAGTTCTTCAATATGGCAGTGAATGCTGGACAATATTATCAAAGATGAAGGAAAAACTTGAAGCAACTGAAATGTAGTTCTACAGAAGTATACTGGATATAAAATGGGGGTCAGTTCCATATTACAATCAATACATAAGCTGATCCCTCACTTTGTGGTCACAGTAGTTTCTATATATTTATATTTTTGAGATCCAAAAGCACAAGGATGCATTCCATGAGCTGTGTAGAGTATTAAGAAACAGGACAACTTCCCTAGAAACAAAGAAGAGTGTACTGGATTGCTATGTGTCGTCAGATCTTCAATATGGCAGTGAATGCTGGAAAATATCAAGTAAGATGAAGGAAAAACTTGGAGCAACTGAAATGTGGTTCTACAGAAGCATACTGAATATCAAGTGGGGGATCAGTTCCATATTACAATCAATACATAAACTGACCCCTCACTTTTTGGTCACAGTAGTTTCTATATATTTATATTTTTGGGATCCAAAAGCACAAGGATGCATTCCATAATCTGTGTAGAGTATTAAGAAACAGGACAACTTCCCTAGAAACAAAGAAGAGTGTACTGGATTGCTATGTGTCGTCAGATCTTCAATATGGCAGTGAATGCTGGAAAATATAATCAAAAATGAAAGAAAAAACTTGAAGCAACCGAAATGTGGTTCTACAGGAGGATGCTGCGAATATCATGGGTCGAGCATCTGAGCAAAGATGAGGTCCTGGAAATGATGGAAATGAATAGGAGATTAATACTAAAAATCAGGAGCAGACAGCTGAAATTCCTGAGACATGCAATGAGGAAGGATGGCTTGGAGAACCTGTTACTAACATGCTAGATAGAGGGGAAAAGAGACAGAGGAAAGCAACGGATAACATATTTGAAAGACCTAATCAGGTGGATAATGGAACTTGGGTTGCATGGTGTAACAGGTGAAGGCGTGCTAAGAGCCACAAGGGATAGGGTGATGTAGAAAGCCATGATCAGCTACGTCCTGAAAGGAAATGTCACACAAAAGAAAAAGAAGAAAAAAAGAGGAAGAAAAAGAAAAGAAGAATCTAAATTTACGGTGTATGTTCTAATGACTTTCTCTGCGAATATAATCATGCGTTTGCTTAAAGATTTTCTGGGCAAACTTGTAATATTCACCGCCTACGTTGTCAACTCCACGATTTTTTGGTTTTATCCTTCTTTTTTTTTTTTTTTTTATAAGCGTTTCACCCCGAGCAAGGCATGTCACTGCCACTACTGTGCAGGGGGCTACGTAGAGTGGAGAAAGGCTGATTAAATATAGGAAATAACAGAGGGTGGGTGATAGGCGGGTGAGGATACCGAGAATGAGGGTTGGGTAGATGAGAGTGTTGTGAGAATAGTTGGGAGTTAGTGTAATAGGAGGTGTCTATTGACCCTACATTTAAACACCTGGAGATTGTAACTGTCGGGAAAGCAGAGTTGTGGAAGGGAATTCCACAGGCGGGAAGCCCGAGAAAAGAAGCTGTTGAAGTAGAATTTACGGTTACATCTTATTTGTTTAACTGTAAAAGGGTGGGACCTAGTTGCTAATCTAGTATCTCGTGTAAATTCGTGCTTAGGCGGCACCAGTGATCTAAGCTCATCGGAGCAGAAGCCATGAAAGTACTTGTAGAAGAGGCACAGGGAAGCTACATCACGCCGGTGTGAGAGCGGCTGCAGCCGGTCTGCCAAGTCAGTATCAACCACGTTACAGATCCTCCTTTGTATTTTGTCAAGAAGCCCAAGGAGAGCAGCAGGGGCACCCGACCAGATATGGCAGCAATATTCAATACACGGGCGGATGGTAGATTTTTTATATGTGCAGAATAGTTTCAGGTGGGAAAAATTTCCCGGCCCTGCACAGAGAACCGACTTTCATAGCAGCAGATTTGGCTTTCCTTTTCTTCCTTATTATTATTATTACCTCTCATTTCTATCGCGTTTGTCTGTTTAGTTGTAGGCAGTGTGACCGTGGCCAAGATATCTATAGACTCTTTGAATGATTTCAAAATAAACCTTTCAGGATTTATTTGCCTTATGACTGGCACGAATTGTGTAGATTCGGTGTTCAATTCGGCACAGGATAAAGTTTCTGGATTTTTTCTGTTTATTTCAATAATATTTTCGAAACGTTTCACATGCCAAATACTGAATTACCTCCAGGAGATTTCTTTAATTCCTCACATTTTAGAATTCAGTATACTTTTTTGATGAAAATATTATTTTTTATAATATAAATTTAATATTTATTACCCTAAGCAAAAAAAGATAAAATATGCAAAGAAATGAGTCAAACGTTGGGATATAAAATGTAAAAACGAATTCTCAAACAGTTTTTGCAACCTATATCCTAATTTCATTTTGCATTTTCCTCTATTTTCACTCTCGAGAGCGGTCAAGTTCATTGCAGCTATTCTCATTTTTATAGTCATCTTTTGTTAATCTCTGAGTTGATGTCGGTATGACTTGACAGAGGTTTGCCATCTTTGACTCTTCTTCTTCTTATTATTATTATTATTTTCTTTGATTTTTTACTCCTGAGATGTGTAATTTTTAATAATCTTGGTTGATATAGTTGTTAAAATAGACACACTGTTTCGACCAAATACCCTTTTGTCATCATCAGGTGTCCATAGATAGACAGATGTGAATTATCTTGTTGACTATTGCGAAATATTCTGTGAAATCAATTATTGTTCTTTCATGTTGGAATTGGTTCTTCACTATTAAGTCCAAGGATCGAACTCATGACCACTAGATGATACCAACACATTTATAACCAACTACTATATCTACTACGCCACCGTCCAGAAGGACTTTAGTGGTGTATTTTTGGAGCCTTTTATACTCCGTGTCAGATGGATTTTGACAACTAGATTATGTTAGTGGGTTTGTTGCACTTGTCATAATTTGTATTTTTTTCTGTTGTGTCTATTATAACACAAATATCAACTAAAATGAGAACAAAATTTCGAAATAATTCCTCTGATTTGTTTTGTGTACTCATTTTCTTATGTGTTTTACGCAGAGATCTGAGGACAGAGGTTGTTTGATGATATTTTCCACTAAAAACAAATTGTGAAAAATAAAACAATTTAAGATAACACACATTTGACATAGATGCAGTCCTTTTTGAATTGTGTGCTATAATGGCAAGAACACTTTTCGTTTTTTTTAAGACATGGGCTACGAGGAAACCTTTCAATGGGTGTTTCATAATCTTTTCGAATCAAATTGAGAGCTCCAACTACAACGAAAGATAGACGTCATCATTTTGTGATTCCCACTTCAAGATTTTTTTTTATTTTGGTAGGCTTTGAAGATCTTCAATGGTATTTTGTAACCAGAAAGAACTGCTATGCCAGTAAGAAAGTACATTCTCTTTTTGTGGTCTTTGGTCACTATTTCTGGGCGATTAGCTTTGATTCTTCTTCCTCTGCGTTTTATAAATTCCCATGAAATCGTTAGACTTCTTCTTTTTATAACCGGTCTAGGAGGTGTCAATACAAATTTCTTGCAGTTTCCTACCTGTCAAATTTGAAGGATTTCCAGTGAAATCACTACGTCATCATTACTGTTATCTTCGCTTAATGTTAATACAGTGCAAGAGGATGTAAGTTGATCAGTTGTTTCTGGATCTGCATTTTCATTTATATTATTGTTATTACGAATGTACACCTGCATTCAAAAATGACTGTACAATATCAAAGAGGATTTTATATATATATATATATATATATATATTAATGCAGGTTTCATTGAATAATATAGACAAGTTTTGTCTATTAATTTTGTGTCGGATCCGTTCATACCGTCTGATATACTTGATGGTGATGTCGTTAAAAGACAACAAAAAATCACAGTATTTGTTGAATTTTTTATCGGGTCTAAGCTTTCGGCTCACATAAGCCATTATCAAAGAGTAAATATTAACACACAGTAAACATGGGACATTTAAGCTATTAACAATAAAGATAATTGAATTGAAAATATAAGTCCATCCCTACCGTGGCGGATGGCCGAAGACAGTGACAAAATAGTGGTGTTGTGGTCCCTGGTCTGATTACAGACATTTGAGTACGTTGTTGGAAATATCGAAATTGATTGTATTCAAACCAGGTTTAAATTGTTTAATGTAGAGTGCTTCGAGGATTTTTAGTTTCTGTTTATTATTTTCTTGTTTCAGTATGTACGTGTTATCAACAAGCGTTTTTCTCAGAAGTGTGCGTTGATAACCGTGTTGTTCTAAATGACGGAATATATTTGAATTTTTATTTAAAATGCTGCCAAAATACACACAATATATATATATATATACAAATGACAAAAATATATATAACTGACAAAAAATATATATAAATGACAAAAATAGCATTTACTACCTGATGAAACGTTTTTCTTTAAATTTCAAATGAAAAAAGTACATTTTGTAGTTGATTGTAATATTGTACAGATTCGAAATTATATATTGTGGTCTGTTCTGAAGAGACGTAAACAAGAAAGTAGATTGAACCATTGGAATGGAATAGCAGAACTTATATACAAAATAAGAGTAGCGTTATTCAGTAGATAGAGGTCTATCTCCGAACTGTCAAGTTACACTGTGTCTCGACTAGTTCCCTGGAAGTCTTGCAGGTTAGTATTTATAAACAAGGAAGGGTTCATTCCAATGTAGATAGGGCACCATATATATATAACGTTAATGTTGCAAAAAATTAAACAATAAGGCAGTGTCAAAAAAAAGACGCTACAGATAGTAAAGTTTTATAACTGGCAGTAAAAAGATGCTAAAAATGGGATGTACTAAGTGTGGCTCTAGAAGCATTGGCCAAGGTCATCATCCCAAAAAAAAAATCACATCGAAAAATGGGATGAACTAAGTGTGGTTCTAGAAGCATTGGCCAAGGTCATCATCCCAAAGAAAAAAATCACATCGAAAAATGGGATGAACTAAGTGTGGCTCTAGAAGCATTGGCCAAGGTCATCATCCCAAAGAAAAAAATCACATCGAAAAATGCGATGAACTAAGTGTGGCTCTAGAAGCATTGGCCAAGGTCATCATCCCAAAGAAAAAATCACATCGAAAAATGGGATGAACTAAGTGTGGCTCTAGAAGCATTGGCCAAGGTCATCATCACAAAGAAAAAATCACGTCGAAAAATGCGATGAACTAAGTGTGGCTCTAGAAGCATTGGCCAAGGTCATCATCCCAAAGAAAAAACACATCGAAAAATGGGATGAACTAAGTGTGGCTCTAGAAGAATTGGCCAAGGTCATCATCCCAAAGAAAAAATCACGTCGAGAAATGGGATGAACTAAGTGTGGCTCTAGAAGCATTGGCCAAGGTCATCATCCCCCAAAAAAAAATCACATCGAAAAATGGGATGAACTACGTGTGGCTCTAGAAGCATTGGCCAAGGTCATCATCCCAAAGAAAAAATCACATCGAAAAATGGGATGAACTAAGTGTGGCTCTAGAAGCATTGGCCAAGGTCATCATCCCAAAGAAAAAATCACATCGAAAAATGGGATGAACTAAGTGTGGCTCTAGAAGCATTGGCCAAGGACATCATCCCAAAGAATAAATCACATATAAAAATGGGATGAACTAAGTGTGGCTCTAGAAGCATTGGACAAAGTCATCATCCCAAAGAAAAAATCACGTCGAAAAATGGGATGAACTAAGTGTGGCTCTAGAAGCATTGGCCAAGGTCATCATCCCAAAGAATAAATCACATATAAAAATGGGATGAACTAAGTGTGGCTCTAGAAGCATTGGCCAAGGTTATCATCCCAAAGAAAAAATCACATCGAAAAATGGGATGTACTAAGTGAGGCTCTAGAAGCATTGGCCAAGGTCATCATTCCAAAAAAAAAATCACCTCGAAAAATGGGATGAACTAAGTGTGGCTCTAGAAGCATTGGCCAAGGTCATCATCCCAAAGAAAAAATCACATAGAAAAATGGGATGTACTAAGTGAGGCTCTCGAAGCTTTGGCCAAGGTCATCATCCCAAAGAAAAAATCACATCGAAAAATGGGATGAACTAAGTGTGGCTCTAGAAGCATTGGCCAAGGTCATCATCCCAAAGAAAAAATCACATCGAAAAATGGGATGAACTAAGTGTGGTTCTAGAAGCATTGGCCAAGGTCATCATCCCAAAGAAAAAATCACGTCGAAAAATGGGATGAACTAAGTGTGGCTCTAGAAGCATTGGCCAAGGTCATCATCACAAAGAAAAAATCACGTTCGAAAAATGCGATGAACTAAGTGTAGCTCTAGAAGCATTGGCCAAGGTCATCATCCCAAAGAAAAAATCACATCGAAAAATGGGATGAACTAAGTGTGGCTCTAGAAGCATTGGCCAAGGTCATCATCCCAAAGAAAAAATCAAATCGAAAAATGGGATGAACTAAGTGTGGCTCTAGAAGCATTGGCCAAGGTCATCATCCCAAAGAAAAAATCACATCGAAAAATGGGATGAACTAAGTGTGGCTCTAGAAGCATTGGCCAAGTTCATCATCCCAAAGAAAAAAACACATCGAAAAATGGGATGAACTAAGTGTGGCTCTAGAAGCATTGGCCAAGGTCATCATCCCAAAGAATAAATCTCATCGAAAAATGGGATGAACTAAGTGTGGCTCTAGAAGCATTGGCCAAGGTCGTCATCCCAAAGAAAAAATCACATCGAAAAATGGGATGAACTAAGTGTGGCTCTAGAAGCATTGGCCAAGGTCATCATCCCAAAGAAAAAATCACATCGAAAAATGGGATGAACTACGTGTGGCTCTAAAAGCATTGGCCAAGGTCATCATCCCAAAGAATAAATCACATGGAAAAATGGGATGTACTAAGTGTGGCTCTAGAAGCATTGGCCAAGGTCATCATCTCAAAGAAAACATCACATCGAAAAAAAAGATTGGAACATTGAAGGGATTCTTCACCTTTTTCAAAAGAGACAAAAAACAATGCCAAGTTATGGAACGGAATACAATTGACTACATAAAGAAAGAAAGGCTAAAGAAAAAATGGCTAACCGACAAATGTGCCCAAGTGGAGAGACTGTGAACCACAACAAATAGCGATATACATAAAAAATAAAGAATGCAACAGAACAAAAGGCCAGCTCAGCAACAGGATTTATAAAAGCAAAGGAGGGTACACTCATACGAGAAAATATAGTGAACAGGACAGTGAAATATTTTGAGAACCCTAGATGTTATGCCAGGATTTTTCAACGGAGGCCTCAATGTGAACAACATAGGATACGCAGATGACACAGTGTTGATCGTAGACACAGAAAGGAAACTGCAGGACCTCCTGCAGAAGGTAACTGAAGAAAGTTACAAGAAGGGACTACAAATAAACTGCAAGGAAACAGAATGCATGATCAGCAACAAAAAGAGCAGCCCAAAGTGCCAAATACAGGTGGTGGGTGTTAAAATCGAGCCGGTACGAAAATTTAAATATCTAGGAATTGTCCTAACCGAAGACGGAAATTGCGACACAGAGATCCAAAAGCGGTTTGGCATGGAGAAAGTGGCGTTCCAGAAGGTGAGTAAAGTATTAAGTCACGGGTAACTTTCACTCGAAGCTGTGATGTCAGTTTTTCAATATGGCAGTGAATGTTGGACAATATCAACAAAGATGTAGGGAAAACTTGAAGTAGCTGAAATATGGTTCTACAGAAGGATGCTGCGAATATCGTGGACCGAGCACGTGAGCAATGACGAGGTGTTGGAAAGATTTGAACGAAATGGAAATTAATATTGTGCATCAGGTCAAGACAACTGAAGTTCCTGGAACATGCAAAGAGGAAGGAGGGCTTGGAGAACCTGACACTAACAGGCCAGATAGAGGGAAAAAGAGACAGAGGAAAGCGGCGGACAACATATTTGAAGGGCCTGAACAGGTGGATGACAGAACAAGGGTTGCGTATTACAGAAGAAAGTGTGCTAAGAACCACCACGGATAGGAAGACGTGGAGGGCCATGATCGCCTATGTCCTGCAAAGACAAAGCACATAGAAGATGAAGAAGAATATTTGCTGATTTCTTCCACGACAAAAATGAGCAAACAACAATACACATAAAATACGGACGGATCAGAAATATTAAAAAACGAAAGCAGCAAGATGGTGTTGTAATAGAGATGTTGATGCCCTAATGCTTTGACATAGACAATCACAGAAATATTGAACGAAATCTTCAACGGCGGTAAATATACTGGACGACCTAATCAGGTCAATCTTCATATCACTACCTAAGAAGACACGTGCAAAGGAATGTGGACTCCACCGAACAAACAGCTTAATTAGCCCTATAACATAACTCATAATCCGGACTTTGATGAACAAGGCGCGCTGCAAAAATAGTCCAGAGATAGGACAGAAACAATGTAGCTTCGTTAACGATACCGTAACCAGGAATGCAATACTCATGTTTATAATGTTATCTGAAAGAGCAATAGATATGCAGAAGAACCTCTATCTTCACTTTAAAGACTACGCAAAGTCATTTGACAAATACAAAACAAAGACTTGATAGAGGTGGTTGACAATCTCGATATATTTGGAAAAAGGAGATGGGACACCCAAGAATATATACTGGCAGCAATGCGTTTGATTAAAGATAGGAAATGAATTCAGCAGGTATACAAACATAAAATAAGGCCTAAGACAAGGATGGGTCTTCTCACCGGATCTATTCAAATAATACAGCGAAACAATTCTGAGAGAAATAAAAGCTTTGACGCCACAATCTCAACAATCTAATATGTCACAGTGCTTATAACAGACATCGAAAAGAGAAAGCAGGACCTCCTACAAAAAGTAGCAAGAGTAACACAGAAGAAGGGTCTGCGCATAAACTTTAAGAAAACTGAATGGCTGGTCATCAGCAAACAGAAGATCACAAAATGCCAACTACATTTCAGAGAAACTAAAATAAAACAAATAAAGAATTTTAAAAACCTGGGAATCACGCAGACAGAGGATGGAAAGTGCGATGTTGAGATCGAAAGACACATTTGCATGACCAAAGACGCATTTAAAAAGCTTACCAGAGTACTGAAAAACAGGAAAATCTCAATGGAAGCAAGGCAAAGAGTGCTGGATTGCTATGTGATGTCTGATCTTCTGTATGGCAGTGAATGTTGAACGATTTCCTCAAGGATGTAGGAAAGGCTTGGGATCCATAATGTGAAACCGCGGTAGGTTTTGGCTCACTTTAGATTTTCGTGTTTCGTATATATATATATATATATATAGTAGGCCTCCATCGGTCAGGGTTGATCATGAGTAGTATCTTCGTGGTCGGTTTGGCTGGAGCATCGGCGTCTCCGAACGCTCCTCTCCATAGCAATTTGTGTCAGTTGCTCCTCCCTTGATTTGAGTTGTTGGGCCAGGGTTTCTCTCCATTTGGACCGGTTAACTGCAACGCTCTCCTATGACTCCGTGTTGATGCCCACAGCTTTCGTATCCCCTTTTATGATGTCACGATCCCACAGATGTGACCGTTTAGTCGCTCTTCTTCCAGAGGCCAGCTCTCCGTGCAGGAGGTCTTTTGGAATGCGACCGTCCTGCATCCGGTGGACATGGCCTAGCCAGCGGAGTCTGCCATGTTTAAAGAGTTTGAACATGTTAAGCAGACAAGCTCGAGACAGGACCTTAGAGTTGGGCACCTTGTCTTGCCATCGATAGATAGATAGATAGATAGATAGATAGATAGATAGATAGATAGATAGATAGATATACATGCACAGCGGTCTTCATTATAATAGAGATTATTATTTTTATTTTTTAAATGCTAGCGTAATTTCTCTTCCATCGCCCTTTTACTACATCAATGTCCTTAGTGTCTTTAGAAAATGCTTTGAGTTTGTTATCAACAATATGATAGCTTGCAACTCTAACAGAAAGTGTTTCCCCATGGAAAATCTATAGGGTTTTGCTTTCAACTTCATAATATTTAACTCTCATCAACAGCAAAATCACTGACGAATAAATTTTTGGTTTCTTGATTTTGCAAATTTGTAACATATCCACACCAAAGCAAAAAGAGTTCTGCCATCTTCGTCGATGTTTAAGCAATCATATCGAACTGTTCACCACTTAGGTCCATAAATATTATTGTTGCGAATGACCAGTCTTTCAGATTTTATAAGATTAATTCGGGCATTCTTTATACTCGATTTACCCACTTTCTGATTTTAGTACGGATCCACCGATTAATATTATCTGACCAACAGAAAGCATTGATTCATAGAACCGGTCGTTACGCAGTGGTAGAGTGCTCGCCTGCGGGTGGTTGCAGGTTCGATCCCAGCCGAGCCATACCAAAGACTTTCAAAATGGAATCGGTAATGGCCAAATTGAGCAGAAATAAAGCAGATAGAAATATTGATGCTCTTAGAAGGCATCTCGTATAGACAGTCACAGAGAACTATTGAACGAAATCTACAACAGCAGCAATATACAGGAGAACCTAATCAGGTCAATCTTCATTTCACTCCTTAAGAAGACACGTGCAACATAGAGAAGGATCCGGAGTAAGTGAAGAAAATCCAAGGATAAGAGCCGCGCCCACTTTTACTGCAAGAAAGAAAAGCAAGAAGGAACAAAGAGCCTTCGGGTCGCCCTCGGCCTAGCGGTCGACCAACTTATTTACTACTATACACAGGAGACCAAGAAAGAATTCCTTCTTGATTTTCAAGAGAATTATTTCAATTGCAAAAACACACCCTATGCTTAAGATTCGCAACAGGTCCAGATACATTATAATCAAATTTGAGCTCATATTAAAAAAAGAGTCGAAAGTTTTTTTTTATTTTCAAAATGAGTGATATTTAATGTTTTAAGATTAATTGTGAATGATATTGTAATAGAATTAACAATGTCAACTTGATCGTTGCGAATGAGATATCTTTTTATGTTTAATCATTATAATAACATATTAGAATTATTCTAAAAACGGACAATTCTCAGAACAACATTATAGAATCCATAGCTAAATCCGCTGCTAAGAATGTCGGTTCTCTGTGTAGGGCCCGAAAGTTTTCCCCGTCTTAAACAATCCTGTACAAATCTACCATCCGCTCGTGCATAGAATACTGCTGCCATATCTTGTCGGGTGCACCTGCCATCAACCTACGGGTCCTTGAAAAAATTTAACAGAGAATCTGTAATGTGTTTGATCCCGGCTTGGCAGCTCAGATACAGTCACTTTCTCACCGGCGCAGTGTGGATTCCCTGTGTCTCTTCTACAAATAATTTCACGACTTTTGCTCCGATGAATGTAACTCACTGGTACCCCATACATCTAAATTTCCTCGAGCCACAAGATTAGCAACTAAGTCACACCCTTTTACTGTAAAACCAATAAATTGTAAACGCAGATTCTACTCCAACAGCTTCTTTGTTGCACTTCCCGCTTGTAGAATTCCCTTCCGTTTGCTTGCTTTTCCGACAGCTACAATCTTCAAGTATTCAAATGTAAAAATCAATTGTCATCTCCTATCTCACTGACCTGCATCTTCTATCTCATGCTCCTTCCTTCGTCCACTCCATTCTCATCAGTATTCTCATCTTTCTCTTGCCCTCTTCCTGACACCCCCCTGTAATCTGCAACTCATAACATTCCTTCTATATAACCCCCTGCACAACAGTGGCAGTAAAACGCCTTGCTTGGGGAGACACAATTATAGAAAAAAATAATTTATGGCATTTAATATTACCGATAAAAGGGCAAAAAATATCAAGTGCAATGTCGCCTTCATATTATTCAAAATAGTCGCCATCGGACCTTACTCTTTTAACACAGCATAGTCTCTACTATAAAAATCACCCAGTAAAAACGTCTCTCTGGATGTCTATCAGGCTCTTTGGTGCGTTCTTATTAATCCCCCAATCAAAAATCAGGTTCTTTCAGCGGTAGTTCTTGCTTTGGGAAAATTGGCAACGAACCAAGTCTATTCTGTAAGCGAAGGATACAGACTGATCAGGTTTATGCGTTGTTTTGCCAAAAGTCCTTGCATGAGAATGCGATGGTCAAGCAGTGCACGGGCTCAACTAATGGTGTCTCAAAATCGAATTAATAATCCACTTAGTCACAATCTGTTTACGCATGCGCAGTAAGATCGGTTCTGATTGAAGAATCCATCAGGTCCAAGAAATAAGTTTAGTAGAGATTCAAAATAGCTGAACACCTTTTGGGACAAACAAAACTATATTTAAAAATATAGGATAGATTTAAAAATAGGTAAACGAATGATTTTACTTAGATTGATTAAACCACTCATGAAAGAAAGGGGATGTTCGCTTGAACACTTTTGTATAGTACCGTTCGTTACACTTGCTCCTCCACACGGCATTTGTTAGAATTTGAAAAAAGAAAATGATTTTTATTCATTTGGAAGTATTCTGGTCATAAATACCGTATGAAGACGACCCGTGTTAAAGAGAAACAAGTCCAAGTAGAAGATTGGGATGTCTTGACTAATTCAGCTATAACGCTGTAAGCATTTATTTTAATATAGCGCCACTAAATAGACGAAAAATAGCATAGTATGAATAAAATCGTCCCAAAATTAATAAAAATATTACGCCGTGAAAGTATTTATAGAAGTGGTTCAGGGAAGCCACATCGCGCTGGTAAGATCTGACTGTATCTGATATGTTCCTTGTTACTTATACGTTCAATCTACATATATATATATATATATGTGTGTGTGTGTGTGTGTGTGTGTGTGTGTGTGTGTTTGTCATTTTTTAATTATTTAGTTATTCGATATAATTAAATTAGTCCGGTCACAGTTGTATTAAAAAGTGTTCAACGCAATTATTTTATAGAATTTTTAATTCTTTTTCCCTTTGTAAACGTGTTATTTCATGACTCGGGTTTCTAACTTTTGCTGTCTTTAGTTGATTTACAATGACTTATTATTTACAATAACTTAAGTTATTGTGAATTGCCTGAAGTCACCGAAACATAGAATCCTGTGTCGCGAAATTGAAACCCGACTGATTTGATATCAGATTCTACCACAAAACTATTGGCGTACGGTGGAGGAAGGCAGATTTTACCGTGTCGTATAGACAATTTAAACACACCCCAGTAGCCGAGAGTCTTCAAATTCATGACTGAATGAATGGTTCACACTCCACCCACGTCTATTGAACAGGTGAAGAGGCTCATCCCTTTTCCCTGTTTAGAATGTGGTTTCCGGCTTTCTTTTTTCCGATCTTTTTACTCGTACGTAGCCCCCTGCACATCTGTGGCGTTACTGCCTTCATCGGGGTGATATGATTAAAAAAAAATCAGTTTTACGTCGCAGTTCCGTTCGAAGACTATTTTCGACGTAAGTCTGAATTCACATACTGAACATCATTAAGTATGTCAATTACCTAAGCTAACATAATCCAGAATCCGAATCTAGTATCGTAAAAAAGGTGTACAGTAAAAATAAGAAAAAAATGAATCACTTTCATACGTTGCTGTATGCGATACTTTTCACTGATTGTCTGATTTAGACCAACGTGCAACCAATGTTCGTCCTTCTTTGACTGTTTTATTGTATTTGATTTCACTTACATGAAGATAGTTTTCCAGTTTGTCCTCCATGAGAAGCAGACTTAGGCAGGCTTTGGAGATATAATGAAGGGTCACAAATTAAGTAAAACACACACACACACACACACACACACACACACACACACACACACACACACACACACACACACACACAAATAAAAACCAAAATATACACGATAAACACAATCGTCATGGCTAGTATCTTCTTCTTCTTCTTCTGCTTCTATGTGCCTGTCCTTTCAGGACCTAGGCGATCATGACCTTTCACGTCTCCCTATTCCTGGTGGCTTTTAGTATGTTTTCTCCTTTTACACCTCACTACCCCCGTTTCGTCATCCACCTGATCAGGCCCTGCAAATATGTTATCCGCTGCGTTTCTCTGTCACTTTTTCCTTCTCTCTGGCCTGTCAGTATCATGTTCTCCAACCCCTCCTTCCTCATTGCATGTCTCAGGAACTTCAGTTGTCTCTTCCTGACATTCACTATTAATTTCCTTTTCGTTGCCATTCTATCCAACACCTCATCGTTGCTCGCATGCTCGGTCGACGATATCCGCAGCATCCTTCTGTAGAACCACATTTCCACCACTTTGAGTTTTGTCCTTATTTTCGATGATATTGTCCAGCATTCACTGCCCTATTGAAGAACTGACATAACATCGCAATCCAGCATTCATTTCTTTGTTTCTAGTAATGTCTAATTTAAGATGTAATTGTCTTGAAATATTTCAGGGCTAGTATATTGCATCCAAAAACAAAGTACACTGTCGTCACACGTCGTTGATCTCGGTTAGAGTTATATAGTTTTGAAAGAAAAACACTTTCATGACGTCCCTCTCGCTGAAGTTGAAACCAAGGACCATGACGAAGGAGGGCAACCTCGTATGCTTCACGAAGGGAACCTCCACGATGTCCAGGTATATCCACCTGTTGTTCTGCTTGTTACTCGTCTGTTCCTGGATGAAATTCTTTTCATCATAGACGAATCTGTTCATTCTTTCAAAACAGCCTGAGAGTCACCGCTGAGATCTACCAGGAGGTGCTAAGAAGCGTAGTGAAGCCCTGGATAGACGAGATCGCCGTTGGAAAAACCTAGGTCTTGCAGCAGCACTCCGCTCCTGCACACAAGGCCAAGACGAACCAGGCGTGGCTGCTCAACAATCCCGTATATCCTTTCCTTTCTGCTTCACCATCCCGTATATCCTTTCCTTTCTCTCCACCTTTGAAACTGTCATCTGTATTCCCATCCTTTCTAACTATTCAATATATATATATATATATATATATATATATATATATATATATATATATATGTGGCCGCCTTCCTTACCTGACTGAAATCCCCTTGACTATTTCCTCTGGGGCGTGATCAAAGCCACGGTCGACTGTGTGAAAGATGCCATCGTGGAGGCTTTCCCCGCTATGGACAAGGACATGTTCGCCAAAGCATGTGAATCAATTCGCGCCCGCGTTGAGATGGTCGCCGCCGCCGCCGCCGCCGCCGCCGCCGAAGATTACATTGAGATATAATGTAGTATGTAGCTCGAACTGTTGGTAAATAAACTGTCGGGTCTCCACATATGAAGCTTTATTTTTTTATTGTCTATTTCGTTTTGTTTTTTGTCAAGTGACAGACTTTCTTGCAACACCCCATATATATATATATATATATATATATATATATATATATATGGGTAGATCCAAATAACATTTATTAATTTTGTAATCTTTACACCTGAAATTATTTCAGCCAGATCTTTGCAAGCAAAAAGACAACTACACTACATTTTTGTACATTTGTGAGCAACCATGCTTCTGTCTGTCAATCATTACAGGCAACGTCTCCTGCCTCCCATAAGCATGGACCAAGCGAGGCTCCCTGACAGCAATACACGCGCCTCCTCGGCCTTACCCTCTCTTCTGATCTCAAATTAAACCACTACATTGAGTCCATAGCTAAATCCACTTTAAATAAATACTTTCATGGCTTCTGCTCAGACGAACTTAAGTCACTAGTGCCTCTGCAATAGGTGTTTACTCGTGCAACCAGATTGGTAACTGGGTCCCACCCATTCACAGTTAGATCAACCAAATGCAGACGACAATTCTACTGCACCAGCTTCTTTTCTCGCACTTCCCTCCTGTGGAACTCGCTTCCATATTCTTACTTTCCTGACGGCTTCAACCTCCAGGAATGTAAATGCAAGGTCAATAATCATCTCTTAACCACTTGACTCTAGTTCTTTCTTCACCATCCCGTATATCCTTTCCTTTCTCTCCATCTTTGAAACTGTCATCACACCTGCATTCTCATCTTTCTCTTCCTCCTTTCTAACTGGTTCGTCTTTCTCTTCACTCTCTTCTAAATCTTTTGAATCTTATGTAGCCCCCGGCACATTTTTTATGCTCCGCTGGATCATTTATTCATTTCTTTATTTACGCATTTATTTTTATCGTAAATTTACTTTCTTAATTTATGCATTCATAATAATCGTAATTTTAAAAGTTTTCCAGCATGATATTTTTGAATTTTTTGCTATTTAGTCTAATACAATTATAATTGTTTCAAAGATTGGTCCCTGAAGTAGCGTTGGCCGAAAGGCAGCCACGGTCCGAATATTAATTAAAAACTGAGCATAACATATGTTTATTCAGATGTGTACTTTTTTTCTGTCGTATCAAGTCATTTTTCCGAGATATATATATATATATATATATATATATATATATATATTGCTTATTTGATTACTTAGATTCATAATAAAATTAGACCAGTGCGCATTTGTATTCAAAAGACTTCAATACAATTATATTATAGAACTTTTAAATATTTTCCATTTGTAAACGAGTTATTACGCGACCCAGGTTTCTACCATGAGTGGTGTCTTCAGACGATTCTCAATAACTGATTTTACCGGTTACCGTTTGTTTTTAATAATGCTCACGTAACGGTGTTTTTTTTTTTTGAACCCTCTCGTGGAAAGGAATTTTTGAACACACAATTTTTAAAATTACAAGAAATTATAACGTTTTCATCCATGACTGTATGAACCTATATTTTTGAGTATGGTTACACTTAATCATAATTTCCGTTCTTTCATTGAATAGTTCATTTTGAAACCTGGGTCGCGTAATAACTCGTTTACAAATGGAATATATATATATATATATATATATATCGTTTATAAGTGGAATATATATATATCCGTTTTTATCATCTATGCAACAGTT
This sequence comes from Ascarosepion bandense, assembly GCA_037127315.1. Taxonomy (NCBI): domain Eukaryota; kingdom Metazoa; phylum Mollusca; class Cephalopoda; order Sepiida; family Sepiidae; genus Ascarosepion; species Ascarosepion bandense. The sequence goes on from JBBBDQ010000178.1 coordinate 6,032,884, forward strand.
AAAAAAATATACACACACACACACGTATATATATATATATATATATATATATATATTTCTTTCTACAGTATCTCTCCCAATATCGTTTATATATCGTTTTTGGAGAGACACAGTAAAGGGAATACTGCACTTGGAAGTAGGAAGAGGGAATATTATCAAAAGAATTATCGAAAGAAAATGGCATGCTAATCAATCAACCAACTTCAAAGAGTTAACCGATTCTCTATATTTGCAGGGGTGAAAGGTCGTTTTTGATTTGCGTGGCTGATGCCAAACAACTACCGAATTCCTCCTCGCCATCATATCCTATTATGTCCCTTCTTACGGATCCAAATACAAACAGATAATATTTTTCAGTAACACACACACGCATATGAATATATATATATATATATATATATATATAGACTCATTATCAAAAATTCCTCAGGTAAGTGATTAATCGTGAGAAGAAATTGATTTGAAATATTCACATATTTGCTTAATATCCAAATCTGAATAAAGTGTATTGCCAAGAAGAATTTGGACTTAATCGCAATCAATTGTTATTACAATATAACAAACTTTCCTAGATTACTAAATACTAGCCGGATAGCCCGCCGTTGCTCGGGTGTAATGAAAGCTTTAAAAATAATCATTGGTTCAGGAGCTCAGACTCAGCCTAAAGTATATTTGAAATAATAAATTAATTGCGACAAATTACCAATCGCACCTAATATATATATATATATATATATATATATATATATATATATATATATATATACTAGCAGTATAGCCCGCCGTTGCTCGGGTGTAATGAAAGCTTTAAAACTAATCCATGGTCCTGGAGTTCAGACTCTTTGGACGTTGAAATGAAAGACTAAAAAGGAATAGTTGTTTCAAGTCAAACATCTCCTCTATGCACCAAGCGACCCTCCCTGAGTGCAAAACACTGCGCCTCCTCGGCCTTACCCTCTCTTCTGATATCAAATCCATAGCTAAATCCACTGCTAAGAAGGTTGGGTCACTGTTCGATCCAGGATGTTCTTTCCACCTGAATCCATCCTGCATATATACAAGTCTACCATTCGACCGTGCATGGAGTACTGCTGCCATTTATGGTCAGGCGCCCCTGCCGTTCACCTCACTGTTCTCGACAGGCTCCAAAGGAGAGTCTGTAACGTGATAGGTGCTGACATGGCGGCTCGACTACAGCCACTTCCCCACCGACGAAATGTGGCCTCTCTTTTTCTGTTCTATAAATATTTTCTGCTCAGACGAATTCAAGCCACTGGTGCCTCCTCAACAGGTGTTTACTCGTGAAACGAGAATGTTAACTGGCTCCCACCCATTCACAGTTAGGCTAGCCAAATGCAAACGACAATTCTACTCCTTCAGCTTCTTCTCTCGCACTTTCCGCTTGTGGAACTCGTTCCCTTATTCTTGCTTTCCTGACGGCTACAACCTCCAGAAATTTAAATGTAATGTCAACATCTACTAACCACTCGAACCTAGCTCTTCCCCCACCCTGTATATCCTTCCCTTTCTCCCCACCATTGAAACTGTCAACACACCTGCATTCTCATCTTTCTATTGCTCTTTTCTAATTGGCTTGTACTCATCTTCTCTCTCTTGTAATTAATCTTCTTTCAGTTAGGTAATCCCCCGCACACAGAAATGATTAAAAAAAAAAAAAAAAAAAACGAAAGCATAACTGAAAAAAAAATGCATGAATGTAAGTCAAATTATTATTTCCGGTATCTATGTCAAAGAAGTTTTCCGTCAGAAAACTGAAATTTGAAGGCTAAATGAGTTCTCTGAACAAATGGTGTCATGGGTGAGACTAAGAACTAGAATTATACTTGCTTAGGACAAAACCAAAAGCAAAAACCGAAATAAAATGGCTGAATACCTGATTTTGATCAGACCCAATATGATATCGGGGTATCGATTTCCAATATTGGAGTCAAATAAGTCATCCAAGGATAAACTAACCTAAGTTTATGAAAACTTATCGTACCCATCGGGAGTAAAATTCGAGAAAATTTCACCATATCCAATCATTTGTACATCGCCGCCATACCTGATACGGTGTGGGCTGGTGCTATATATATATATGGGGAGTCTGTGTATGCGTGTGTGTACAGATAGCAGCAGCACGGGTTCAGATATGGCAGCGATATTTATATATATATATATTACGAATACACACATGCATACTTTTCTCAAATTGGTAACTTGACACTCTGCCAGCCTTTCAGTATCCTATTCAGTATATATATATATATATATATATATATATATATATATATATATATATATATATATCCAGTAGAAAAGAATATATTTCGTATTTCGGCCTAAATGCTACCATTCGGTACCATTTAATACCTCCTGAAGTAGCTACTAAATTACCAATCCCAGTATGTGGTCAAGGTAAAATCATCGTATGAGTTGACTAAGCCAGAGCTATTGGAGGAGTTAGTGAAAGCTATTTCGATCATCGGTAATCCATTAATATATTTCCAAGAGATTCTGTCAATAGCGGTCGTATCAGTGCTAACGAGGAACTTGAAAGGCACAAGTTTTACCCCCACATTTATCCCTAGTAATTGCATCACAAAAAGAGTTCCCTTCTCACGTAATGGTAGTAGATAAACTGATGTCTTTAAATAACGGCACATCTGTTTTTCAAGCATCGGATAGCCAGAAACAGGAAACAAATTTCCCAACATACATAAATAGAAAGACTGTCCGATTCCCTTAGACAGGGCTGACGCAAAGCTACTCCTTTACCCTAACCGCATCGATGATATGGAGTTTCCCATTCTACTACATCACAATTTGAAACCTGTGATGCGGATAATCTCAGTATAATATGCAATTGTTACCAAATTTACTCCGAACTTCCCTCGTTCCAAGTGATAAACACCATCAGATATCCCACTTTTGGAAGTAACCGCTAAGATAGGAGCTACTAAAATCAACTTTATCATTGATACAGGCGCTACTGTTTCTACCTTACCAGCGCCCGTAAAAATGGCATTGGAACCAAAGTTGCAGCAAAAATAGTAGGAGAGGCTAATTGATTTGTTTGTTTAACGGCATATCAACTTCTTATGGGTCATTTAATGCCAAACTTTAGTTGAACTATTGTGAACACAATTTTATCTTTTCAGCTATAGATAAAATTATTTATCGCGCATTTCGATTTAAAATTGTATTATGCGTATGCTTTTATAGATTATTAGTGTTTTACCTGTAAATATATATTGCTGGTGCTTTTTACATTGAAGCGTGTTTTTTATATTTTCATAGTTTTTTCTTTTATGGGTTAACTATTTGCATATCTAGAATTGTAACAGCTGCTTGCACCCCGGGTTAGTTAGAACCTGGGAATAACAGCAATTTGGTAGGGGTTCCATGTTCCTCAAATCCTTCAATCTCTTAAACAGAGGCCTTGCTGCCGGATGTAGTTTAACGTCATAACCAAGATTAGGAGGATGGTGCCACAGAGGCGCCAAATGTGCTCATTGTTTAAATTAAATGCATGAATTCAAAAATGTATTTGGAAAATTAATACATTTTCCTGTAGGTGCATATCGACTGCACCTTATAGAAAGGTAAGCGGGACAATGTCTTAAAAAAAAACAACCATGACTCAATTCGCTCAACCAGACATTTTAAGTTGCACTGTTTGGTATTCGGGTCGTAAACTCAAATACGAGCATTTCAGAATGTTTGGATGTAAAGATGAAGACCCTGTAAAGGATTAGTCTAATGGTGATTTCGAATATGTTTAGAGTGATCACTAGTGATAGCGACATTGCCTCTATTACAGTTTCTGCTCCGATGACATTTGCTCACTGATGTCCCTTATGTATGAATTTACTCAAGCTACTAGACTAGCAACTAGGTCCCACCCTTTTACAGTGAAACCAATAAGATGCATCATTAACTTTTAATTCCTCAGCTTCTTTTATTGCACTTCCCCCCTCTGGAGTTTCTTTCCGTATACTCGCTTCCCGACAGCTACAATCTCCAAGAATTTGAATTTAAGGTCAACAGTCATCTCCTATCTCACTGACTCGCATCCTTTCTTTCATGCTCTTCTCTCCGTACATTTCACTCTCATCACACCAATATTCTCATCTTTCTCTTACCCATTTCCTGACACCCCTATAATCTGTCCCCTTTCTCATCACTTTCCCCCTATGTAACCCAGCGCATACCAGTGGCAGAAAAACCACCTTGCTTGGGGTGAAATGATTTTAAAAAATGATTTCATCTTCCTACAGAACCTCAGAATCGACAGGGGAGACTAAATCAATTGCCCTGTGGAAGTGGTGCTGCCCTAGGTCAAGAGCGTTTTCTGAATAAGTTTGTGTCTGGCAATTCCTTAAACTGCAACTCCATTGGTTACCATGTGTGGGGCTAAGTTGAGATAGATACTAATAAAACACCTTGTAACACCAAAGATGATTTGAAGGCAAGGATTATAGCAGCATTCACTAACCTAAACAAAAATACCGTCCAGAAGAGTTGCAGGAGATTCCGAAGTTATCTCGAGGTCGGTGTTGAAGTGAATGGCGATTTTATTGAATAAATTTATTATTTTTTATTATTTATTATTTTTTATTTCAAGATATTTTGTGTAATCTGAGTAAATATGTCTGTTACAGTGAGATGTTCGTCTTATTTTCAATTTTTGAATAATTTAGATGACTATTCATACATTGCCTCCTATAAAACCAATGCTATTGAAGAGACAAGGATATCTGCTATCAATAACCAGTTAATAAGGTATTTTATGCAAAGAAGATATTGGGGACCTTTAGATCTTCAGTCTAACGCTCTCCCAACTGAGATGTGCGTTTTGGAGCATTGGATATCGGCTCAGAACGAGAAATCGGGGTGCCGAGTTCGAATTCCAGCCGAATTCATTGCATTCACTTACGCGTAAATAACATTGGGAAAGGTATTAATCCGTCTCTTCCTTCTAGTTATGGGTAAAATAGCAAAACAGACTGGGTTCTATAGCCTTGGTCGGCAACCAGTCTACCGCAGAAAGCAATGGCAACCTACTGCGGGATAATCTTTGGTCCAATCAGTCATGTCTCTTTCGAGACATGATCGCCCAACCGTGTATCACGTATGGCACTTAACTGACTGACTCCACGGTTCCTCTTGCCGTCAATGTGTCATGCGAATGTCAAATTCTTCAAGCCTCTTTTCTTTATTATATTTTCCAGTCTGCCCAGTCAGTCATGTCTCTTTCGAGACATGATCGCCCAAGCGTGTATCACGTATGGCACTTAACTGACTGACTGATACCGTTTAATTAGGATGTGGTGTCCTAGCTCTAAATTTCCAAACCGATTAAATACAGCTCATCTGAATGGATGTTATGGTTATAACGATAGACTAACGATCGGATTTTCTTTGGAGAGGCGCAACAGAATGGAAAATAAATCCTTTTACAGAATAATTCGATCGTGATCTAAAAAAGAATCTACATTAGGAATAACCAATAATATAAAATTTTGCGGTGAAAAGCAAAGGAAAATAAGTTAAAAATAAAATAAAAGATTTAAAAAGCAAGAATCACCATGTCTTTTCCTAATCCCACTCGCTTGGTTTCCTATCCCCACCCCAACTTGGACCCATTCGCAACCCCCCTACAACGTCATCAATCCACTGCAGTTTCCTTTTGCCGATACTCTCAATTCTCATTTTGGGGAAAACGCAAGTGAACGATAGATTTGGACAAGAGAAAAGACGCATACTTTTTTTTTTTTTTTTTTTTTTTGCCGTTTCATTTTGCCGCTCGTGATTCTTCCAATCTCACCATGGTAACAGCGATGATTCCTTGTACCCGACGTCCATTCGTCATTATCACGTGACATTACTGGATATTCAAGTGTAATGAAATGGAAGAATCGACGTTTTCAGGAATTCACAGGAAGAACATTGAAAAGACCGAACCAAAAAGACGTTTGGAATCGACAAATATGGCGGCAGCAGATCAAAATAAATTGTAAATAAATCGAAATATAAATAAAAATTAATTACTAAATAAAAAAATTTTAATTTTGAAAATTTTGACAAAAACCGAAGAGTGTAGAAAATAAATTAGTAGCAGAAAAAAGAAAGAAAGATATATATGTATATTACATTTAAATGAAAAAAAGAAAAATGATTTGTAAAGAAATTTTTCTTTCTTTCAATAATTTTTCTTTATCTTACGATCATACGTACTATTTTTTAATCTAATTATTTTGTTTTTAAAAGCTTACAAATGCCTATTATAAATAATGGCAGAAATTGTTTGTTTTTATTATTTGATTTGCTTAACAAATAACTGTCTCTAAATATTTCGGCTTCCACACAGACTGTAAATCCATTATCATCAGTATGTAATCATATGTAGAAAATCATACGAATCTTTGAGAGGTTTCAATGGTTTAACGAACTGACCGGAAAAAAATCTTCAGGACGAATGCGGCAATATGTTGGATGTTCGTAATATTTAGTCGAAATAGTATAAACACACACACAGCACACAAATATATATATATATATATATATATATATATATATATATATATATGATTGCTTTTATCCAGGATTGAATCCCGACCAAATTGGTATCGGTCGGCGATTCTACCTCTGCAAATTTGCGAAGTGCGTTTGTTATTTTTGGCAACTATTGCCGTTGCCTAGCGGAGTTTTATGTCAACACAAAAATAAAATCGTCGCTGATGGTGGATGTTATTGTGTTACCGTCTTAATAACCTCTCTGAAGATGGCTTATGTGAGCCGAAAGCTTAGAACTAACTCAATAAAAATTTATCCACCCTAGGTTTATACGATGAGTGGTGTCTTCGAGCTATTTTTTTTGTTTGTGAAAATTGCCTGAAGACACTACTCATGGTAGAAACCTAGGCCGCATAATAACTTGTTTACAAATGGAAAATATTCAAAAGTTCTAAAACATAATTGTATTGAACACTTTTTAATACAAATGTTCACTGGTCTAATATTATTATGACCAGAAATTAACTAATTGAATATATATAGTTATCCGCAGGCAGGTTATGTTTCGCTGTATCACAGCTCATCAGTACGGTTCGACATCCGATTGCTTTTATCCAGGATTGAAACCCGGCCAAATTGGTATCAGTCGGCGATTCTACCTCTGCAAATTTGCGAACTGCGTTTGTTATTTTTGGCAACTATTGCCGTTGCTTGGCGGAGTTTTATGTCAACACAAAATAAAATTGTCGCTGATGGTGGATGTTATTGTGTTACCGTCTTAATAACCTCTCTGAAGAAGGCTCATGTGAGCTGAAAACTTAGAACTAACTCAATAAAAATTTATCCAAATTTTAGAGAATTTTTGTCTTTATTTTCAACTGAAATTAAAGCCAAAATACGACGTTTAGAACGGGTCAAGATTAAACATAATAGTCATTCATTGTCTCTTATATTTAACAGTATATGTTTAGAAAATTATTTCCTGCCTCGATACACGAAATATATATATATATATATATATATATATATATAACAGAATTTTATCGAGTAAAAAAGTGAATTAATTGTTACACATAGACATAAAACTATATATTAAACAACATCGAAATAGTTGGATTTACATAATTGTGGCCATCCTTTATTCTATATTAGTTTTCTACTTAAATTCGTTCGTTTTTATAATTTAATACTTATTATTTATAATATATATCATAAGTCATTTAATAATGTAATTCCCTTCGTTGTTTACGACTTTTTGCCAACGACTCACTATTTGTTCAATGACTTGACGATAGCAATAGCGAGGTTTTGATAATAATAATTCATCAAGCCACTTTTTAAGCTCCATATCTTTGTTGAATGAAACACTCCTCAAACTATTATAAAGTGAGCGAAAAACGAAGTAGTCTGGAGGGAGAAATCAGGAGAATATAGAGAGTGTGGTGGAATTTCTTAACGGAACTTTTAATTACAAGTTTGGTCAAGTTGCTGACGTTAAGGAAAGCATTGTAATGTTAAATAATCACAATGTATCGCTGGTCAAGTCTTTTAGAGCTGAATAGCCTCTTTGAACCTGTCCATTTGTTAAGCATACAACGAAAGCGTTCACTGTTTCGTTGTTTCCTAGCATTTCATCTCCGCACGGAGTATGAATGTCTAGTGCTTTGCCCCATTGTGACCTTGATTAAAAGCAGACGATATATGTCGGTATTTCGTCTCAAGGGAGTGTCTAATCTAAAATACAATTTCCATACCGTTTGGTAGGGCCTTTCAAAAGACTGTCGGAAGTACAAAGAAGCAAAAACTGGTGCGAATGATTATTTTTTGTGATCATTCGTGAAATATAAGAGAGATATAAATGAACGAATATGTACAACATAACTTTATTATTTTTCTTAATATTATTATATTGTCTATATTTTCTTTGCTTTTATTTTATTATTTTATTTATTTATGATGATATAAAAAACAATGGGAAACGATTAGCAATCTAAAAGTTTTTCAGTTTTTTTAAATTAACATCATAGATTGAATCTTTAAGATATATATATATTCGCCAATATATTTAATATTTCTATATGAAAATAGACTGTCCCACTATCAGTTTTTATAGTTTGAATCTAACGCGTGCGAAATGGAAGAAGCTCAGTGTTGCAGTGAACATGGAGAAATATATATATTTATTTTTAGCATATATATATGTATATATATATATATAATTTATCCACCACACCCAATTGTGCAATGAGCAAGAAACTTTTTGTTGATGTAACAAAATTTGTTACGGGACAAGGCTGTTACCCCTGCTCCCAAGCCGCAAACCTGGTGGCGCATTCTGCTCCTTACGTTTACAGCACCTGGTATTCTCAAATGGTAAACCATTTAAGTACTGGCCAGGCTTGATGTTGCTTAACTTCGGTTCCCGTGTATATATATATATATATATATATATATATATATATATATATATATATATATATTTGTGTGTATTTTGGCAGCATTTTTTCATTAATGCAGGTTTCATTGAATAATATAGACAAGTTCTGTCTATTAATTTTGTGTAGGATCCGTTCATACCGTCTGATATACTTGATGGTGATATCGTTGAAAGACAACAAAAAATCACAGTAATTGTTGATTTTTTTTATCAGGTCTAATAAAACAAAAAAAGCTTAGACCCGATAAAAAAATCAACAATTACTGTGATTTTTTTGTTGTCTTTCAACGATATCACTATCAAGTATATCAGACGGTATGAACGGATCCTACACCAAATTAATAGACAGTATATATATATATATATATAAGAAATATAGTAATTATAACTATATTAATAGTAACAGAAATAATTGTCCAATACTAGTAATAGTTATGCTACAATTTAGACCGTCTTGAATAACCCACCGAGGACGAACTCGGGGGGAAAAGGAGTGGAATTAAAAAAAGAAACAAACAAAGTACATGAACAAAAAGTCAAATACTCGTAGGAAAGAAACAAACCCCAAGATGAAAACCCTAACACTAAAGCGCTCAATACGAAAGTAGAGCAACAAAGACCGAAAATCTATGCAAGAGCCAACAAACCTACCAAAGTTTCACTCTTCGACTCGTCAGGGTAGATTGGCATATATATATATATATATACGGTAAGGTGGTATTTACTGTATTTACTGTATTTACATTATTCGGACTATTGTCCTTGTCTTTGTTGGCATTTGTACGACATTTTTTCCGTTGTACGCTCCGGCCTTCTGCAGGTGTTAGGAATTTCGAACTGAACCATTTATTACAATCACTCGAAATTCCTAGAACCTGTAGAAGGCCGGAGCGTACAACTGCTAAAACGTCGTATAAATGACAACAAAGATGCTTACAATAGTCTAAATAATATATATATATATATATATATATATATATATATATATAATAATAATAATAATAATAATAATAATAATAATTGTTATAATATAATTCAGTTCGTCTCGAAAAGTCCACCGAGAATAAACGCGGAGGTTAAAAAAGGGAAAATAAAAAAGAAACCAACTAAACCAACTACTTAAACATACGTCAAAATACTGGTAGGAAAGAAAAAAACCCGAGACAGGAACGCTAACACTAAAGCGCTCAATACAAAAGTAGAGGCGTTAGGTGAAACCTAGATTTATTCTTATATATATATATATATATATATATATATATATGTCTCTCTCTCTCTCTCTCTCTCTCTCTGTGTGTGTGTAATAATAATAATAATTTGAAGAAAGGACAATAAGAAATTCGCTGTTTCTTAACGTTTATTTTTAATTTTGCAATGCTCAATACAAAAGTGCAGATAAATATTACTGTAATATTATTTAAGATTTTTACGACACAAAATTTCACATGTTTCAGAACTTGATAGGCTTCAAAGGGGAATCAGTAATGTGATAGGTGTTGACTTGGCGGCGCGACTACAGCCACTTTCCCGCCGATGAGATGTGGCTTCTCTTTGTCTGTTCTATAAATACTTCCATGGCTTCTGCTCCAACGAACTTAAGTCACTGGTGCCTCTGCATCAGGTGCTTACTCGTGCAACCAGACTGGTAACTGGGTCTCACCCATTCACAGTTAGATCAACCAAATGCGGACGACAATTCTACTCCTGTAGCTTCTTTTCTCGCACTTCCCGCCTGTGGAACTCGCTTCTTTATTCTTGCTTTCCTGACGGCTACAACCTCCAGGAATTTAAATGCAATGTCAATGCTCATCTCTTAACTACTTGACCCTAGTTCTTTCCACACCGCCCTCTATGACTTTTATTTTCTCTCCACCTTTGCAACTGTCATCACATCTGTATTCCAATCCTTCTCTTGCTCCTTTTTAACTGGTTCGTCCTTCTCTTCAATCTCCTCTAATCTTTTTCTCTTATGTAACCCCCTGCACATCAGGGACGTTACCGCCTTGCTCGGAGTGATATATATATATTCTCATTATGACAGTTTTTTAAATTTTTATGTGATGCTATGATTTTTTCTTTTGAGGACATTAATTATATGCTGATTGTCGGAATGTTTTTTTTACTGTGCATTATCTTCTACTTTTATCCATTAATGTAGAGAGATTTTCTTTATTTTACGTTTAACATGATGTATATAGTGTTATGTATTCTTGTCGAGTAGTGTGTATGATTTATATACCGAACACGGTAAACACGTTCAAATTGTGTTCGTAATTAACATTGTTGAGTGTTGGATTTTCTTTTTTATGAATAATGCTTCCATTATATTTAAATTCACTTTTAGGAGGGGGCTGTTGATGATGTTATGATATTTGTGTTGTCAATAAGTTTGCTAAGCATAGGTTTTAGTAGGTCTTCGTGTGTGTTTATATGACATCAAATTGACCTCTCTTCAGATAGAAGCACCGTAAGTCTTAGTGTCAATTTCGTAGCTGTATGGCAGATCTAATTATTTACGCATTTGTATGGCTCAAAAAGCTACCTCTTCAACAGACATATAAATTCGTTAACAATATTATTTACGGATTTACAAAATTTATCCCTAACATAGTTGTTGACAACAGAAATATCATAGCATCATCTATATGCAGAAAAAACGTACACAAAAGGAAGCTCTATTAATAAAAATTAAAAATCAAACACTCAATATATCAACTATAAGCACACTAACACCGTCCTTACCGTGTTAAGAACATAAAATATTTTCACTACGCTACAAGCATACATAACACTACATGCATTCTCTTAAAATAAAATCTACATACATTCTCTTACAACATAATTTATCCTTGAAAATAGCTAAAACTATAGTCCAAACCGCACGGATAAATAAAGGATTTAGACAGTTTTTATATAATTTAACTACTGAAAAGCAAAAAAGTGATAATATCACATAAAAAAATCGCATTAACACTAAACCATAATATCTTGTCTGTCATTTACAATGAAACCTGCATGAAAGAGAGATTGCTACCCAAATATACAATATACAATATATATATATATATATATTTATATACCGGCAATAATTGTCCCGCAACGTCCTTTTTGTGTTAAAGAAATGATACATTTCATACTATTGTTAGTATTTATTGCCAAATGAAAAAAAATGATTCTGTTTTATAAGGCAAGGAAGCAAAGATGAACTAATCCGAATCACCATAAATTTCTTTCATTCTTTCATTGATGAAACTCCAAAATAGGTAATTATTAAATATTTATAATTTCATTTGATGCACATGTTATTGTGCAGTATTAACAAAAGAACCATTCTATTTTTATTTACAATTATTCACTTGTCAATAAATACAAATAATTCTATGAAATACATCATTTTTGAAAACACTGCAGTGTACAAATATTCATGGCCGTTAGTTTATATATATATATATATATATATATATATATATATATATATATATAGCTTTAGAGAGGAAAAATAAAAGTAATTTTTATAATATTTCAAAAGGTGTTTATGAGAGTTGAGAAATTATTCTCAGATAATTACATAAAAGTTCAAAACCTAGTTATATTTGCTAAGTTTCTATAAGAACTCCAAAGGGAAATTGTGAGCTCTTTGTAAATAAGAGATTTTCGTTCCGCAGAGAAAATAATATACAAAATATTTTATGTATATCATATCTTCTTGCAAAAAGTTAAATAATATGAAATAACAACCCCCTACACACATTCACACAGGCATAAATATATAATTGTATATGTAATAGGAATATTAACCAGAAATATTAGTCAGAAATATTAGTCAGACATATTTTCAGTTGAAATTTACAGATTTTTCTCTCGTATAATAATAATAATAACAATAATAATAATAATAATAATAATAATCAAATCTCAGGATTTTGTGTACTTGAGCCAAATGAACATAAAATTGTCACGATAGAGTGGGGCAATATTTATATTGGACAATGTGCAAACACTATAGAAAATATGTAAACAAACACTGGTATGAACATCACCAAACAGCGGTTACGGAAATAAAAGATGTCACCATTCTATGCGATTACACCATCCACACAGCCAAAAATATTGAAGCAAATAAAAAGTTAAAAGCCAGAAAAAAAAACTTGCCTAATAATTGATATAGCTTGTCCAGCGGATTTTAACATACCAAACAATGAATTCGAAAAACTGTCAAAATATAATGACCTGCAAATTGAAATAGAAAAATGTTGAAATTGAAAACAAGAGTTGTGCCAGTGATAGTAGGTGCACTTGGAATGCTAAAAAAATGGAATAAAACAATACATTGAAAGAATCCCTGGAAACCCCAGCTTAAGAGGTATACAAATATTGTCTTATTAATTACAGCCCACAAACTAAGGAGAACATTGTTTATGTAACGCTAGGGATGATAGGGGAGATAGAAAAAACATGAAATGGAGCCATAGCAACACACCACAACCTGCCTTAGGTCTTCATGCAGACTTGGTAGGTAATGCGACCATAGCAGAAATCGAATTACGGTGACAAATTACAACATCATTCCATCATTCTATCTATGTATAAATGTATGTCTGAGTGTTTGTCTATGAGCAACTGACGGGGCTTTTGAGTGCTAATACCATGCAATATTATAGCTAGATTTACACAATTTCAAAATTTACTGACACTTTAATATTCATATTTAGCGGGTGCAAATTGCGCGTAATGTTAAAAAAAAAGAAACATCGAGATTTAAGGTAAAGGGTGGTAACTGAAATATTTGGCTTGTGGAACTAGAACAATCGGTGAACAAATTAAAGGGCTCGTTTCGAAAGTTCCATCACATCTAATAGGCCAGAGTGTACAACGTCCTCAATGTCGTGAATATGACAACAGAGAGTGGGACAACAGTCGAAAAAAGTGTATATATACATATATATATATATATATATATATATATATATATATATATATATATATCAGATTAAATAAATTGCAAACATTTTGTCTGCTTATTTATAATAAAATCCGTTCATACTCACGGAAAATTTTTCGCATAAATTTAATTGAAAGTTGTCAGAAACGAGGTGTAACGTTAACAGATGTTATTATCATTCATTTCTAAATTTATCCAAGTACTTTCAATCTTCTTCCAAGATCATATCCTGGTGTGTGAGTTATGGTAACAAAACGTTACCACAAAAATGTGTTGCTAAAATTAGTGTAATCTTTTCTTCAAGTACACGATCGACAAATTGCTTAGCGTTCATTAGAACATGAAAATTATCCAAAATGGAATTTTTATATGTTGCAATGTCATGGTCATGCACGTGTTACAGCAGGAAAAAACTGTTCTTTTTACAAACATTTTAGAACATTACTACAGTATTCATAGCTGATTTTATTAATTGACGTCAGTTTATAAAATTAATTTTTAGACATGTCTAAAAAAACTGCTGCCTAAATACACAAATTTATATATATATATATATAATAATAATAATAATAATAATAATAATAATAAAATTGACTCTGTACGTATTCAAATCTTAAAATGTTACACGAGTAATTTTTAAGAACCACGAATAACCGGCAGAATCTAACTCCGTTATCGCCCTCGGCTATAAAGCTTTGGACAACAAGGGGGAAAAAAAGAAAACTGCGGAGCACCGACAATACATACAGCACTTCACAGCAAAGAAAAAAACCCTCAAACGGAACAAACCACAAAGAAAGAAAAGTGCTCGATAATAAACTAACCAAAAAGGATTAACTAAGAGGCAGTTACGTAGAGCAAAAACACGAGAAAAAATCGCAAGATCGCCAAGACCTACCGCGGTTTCGCACAACGGCTCGTCAGGGCAAAGGCAGACCAAGGACTAATCAAATAAATAGACATAAATAAGCCCCGTTATATATATATATATATATATATATATATATATATATATAAAAATGCGGGTTAACCTTCTGCCAAGTCAGGCATATCTCTTTCGAGACATGACAGCCGAAGCAAGTATTTCGTATGGTACTTAACTCATTCACTGGACAGGAGAAAGCTTCTTAAGAGTTATGACGGATAGAGAAATGAGGAAGGGCATGATCGCCTATGTCCTGACTGTTCACGACACAGAGAAGAAGAAATTGTACTTATACAACTTTGGGCAATTTTTGCTATCTAGCGATCCATGTTCAAAACCAATTTTCGGCAGTGATATTTATTTTTATATCGTATGTATAATCAATACTTTGCTGCTTCTTGCTATCCTGTTTGTTGATTTTTTTGGTTAGGTTGTTTTGTTTTTATTGCATATAAACCTAGGCGCGTCATTTATTGCCAACTAAATTTTATTTATTTATTGCTGGTAATTCCTGTTTCTTTCAACAATTTATTTTTATTTTTATGTAAGTTTTGTGTCAAGTAATACTTTTTTTTCTTTTCGAGTATGAATATTCATTTGTTTTTAATGGTAGGGTCCTCAAGTCCTACCTTGTTATTTAACCCATAACTGGAGGGAAAGGACGGATCAATACCTTTCCCACGGGAACCAGTGCTTAAGTGAATGCAGGGAATTCAACTGGAATTCGAACTCGGCTCAAAGATTTCTCTTTCCGAGCCGATATCTACTGTACCACAACGAACATCCGTCACTATACGCTGACAGCACCTGGCATACCCAAGCGGTCAACCATCTAAGTACAGACAGGCTCAACGTTGTTTAACTTCGGTGATCGAGCGAGAACCGGTATATTCAATGTGATATGGCCGTAAGCCCTGTTTGTTGAAGACGAATCTCTATTAGTACCAGTCTTGAAGAATACTGACAATAGTTCTGATTATCCTCAATACCGGCCAGTGTACGAGAGGCTTTGAGTATGATAAATCGGAGAGCCACGTTCGAAATCCTGTTGAAGTCGCTTTGTTCAAATACCCTTGTAAAAGGTATTAATACATTCTGTCCAACGACTTGGCATCTATAGCCTTGGTTGTCTACTAGTCTACCGCAGAAAGATATGTGAAACCTCGTCTAGGAAAATCTTATGCTTAATCAATCATGTCTCAAAAGAAACATGATTTCCCAAGTGTGTATCTCGTATAAGACTGAACTGACGGACAAAAAACTCCAATCTAATGACCATCACGAAAAGACAGCTAAATTTCCTGTTACATATACTGAGGAACGAAGAATTGGAGATCCTGATACTCACAGATTAGATAATCGGAAAGCTAGACAGGGGAAAGCAACGTGTAACCTACTTGATGGGCCTGAAGAGGTGGTTGGCAGAGCGGGATTTGAGTGGGTTAACAGGTGAAGGTTTGCTAAGAGCTATGAGGAATAAAGAAATGTGGAAGCCCATTATCGCCTCCGCTCGGAAAAACATGGTACATGAAAGAAGAAGAAGAAAGAAGAAGAAGAAAAAGAATCAACAACAACAATGTGAGAAGAAGAAGAAGAAGAAGAAGAAGAAGAAGAAGAAGAAAAAGAAGAAGAAAAAGAATGAACAACAACAATGTGAGAATAATAATAATAATAAGAAGAAGAAGAAGAAGAAGAAGAAAAAAGAAGAAAAAGAATCAACAACAACAATGTGAGAAGAAGAATAAGAATAAGAAAAAGAATAATAATAATAATAAGAAGAAGAAGAAGAAGAAGAAAAAAGAAGAAGAAAAAGAATCAACAATAACAATGTGAGAAGAAGAATAAGAATAAGAAAAAGAAGAATAATAATAATAATAATAATAATAATAAGAAGAAGAAGAAGAATAAGAATAAGAAAAAGAATAATAATAATAATAAGAAGAAGAAGAAGAAGAAGAAGAAAGAAGAAGAAAAAGAATCAACAACAACAATGTGAGAAGAAGAATAAGAATAAGAAAAAGAATAATAATAATAATAATAATAAGAAGAAGAAGAAGAAGAAGAAGAAGAATAAGAAAAAGAATAATAATAATAATAATAATAAGAAGAAGAAGAAGAAGAAGAAGACATATCGCAGGTTATTTTTCTTGATAAGCAAAATGACTATCTCTTCTCTCTATATATTTAACTCCTGATACATTAACTTTATTTCTGTAAGATTCTAACATGGTTTAGATAAGTATAGCGCTGTTGATTTTGAAGGAATTTGCGAGAGTTTGGCATACTGTTTTCGACAAAAATTGCTAGGTCATGGTAGTTTTGGAAAATTCCATGTTTCAAAACCAAATTCATGAGTGTTATCTTAAATGGCCACTCCTCTATGTATTAGCAATAATGCAGGTGTTGTCTAAGTCTCTATCCATAAGTTGTTCAAAGTTTTCTTCAAGGATCTCCTGATGTTATCAGTTCTTGACTCGGTGCAATGTTGATTGCAGACACGGAAAGGAAACTACAAGACCTTCTACATTAGATAGCTGAAGTGAGTGACAAAAAAGGACTACAAATTAACTGCAAGAAATCCGAATGCATGGTCCTCAGCAAAAGGAGCAGCCCAAAATGCCAAATACAAGTTGGGGATACTATAATCAAGTAAGTACACAAATTTAAGTGCTTCGGAAGCGTTCTAACCGGATGTAAAGTGCGACACGGAGCTCCGAAGGCGAATTTGCATAGCGAAGGAAACATTACATGAGCTGTGTAGAGTATTAAGAAACAGGACAATTTCGCTAGAAACAAACAAGAGAGTACTGTATTGCTATGTGTTGTCAGTTCTTCAATATGGCATTAAATGTTGGACTATATAATCGATGATGAAAGAAAAAAACTTTAAATATGATTCTACAGAAGCATGCTTGATATAAAGTGGGAGATCAGTTCTATATTACAATCAATACATAAAATGACCCCTCCCTTTGTGGGCACAGTAGTTTCTGTATATTTATATTCCTGAGATCCAAAAGCACAAGGATGCATTCCATGTGTAGAGTATTAAGAAACGGGACAATTTCGCTAGAAACAAACAAGAGAGTACTGGATTGCTATGTGTTGTCAGTTCTTCAATATGGCAGTGAATGCTGGACAATATCATCAAAGATGAAAGAAAAGCTTGAAGCAGCTGAAATGTTGTTCTACAGAAGGATGCTGTGGATATCATGGACCGAGCATTGAGCAATGATGAAGTGTTAGAAAAATGACAACGAAAAAAGTTAATACTGAGACAACTGAAAGATGGCCTGGAGATCCTGATATTAACAGGCCAGATAGAGGGAAAAATAGACAGAGGAAACAGCGGATAATTTATTTGAAGGGTCTGAGCAGGTGGATGACGGAACGAGGGTTGCGTGGTGTAACAGGAAAAAGGTTGCTAAGAGCCACCAGGGATAGAGAGACGTGGAAAGACCATGATCGCCTACGTCCTGAAAGAACAAGGCACATAGAAGAAGAACAATCCATGCTGATGACAAAAATATTTAACTTCGTCTTAATAGTAAGTATAATTATTTCTACAAAATGAAAAAATGGCCTACCATCCGGCGAAAGTAATGTCATGGTTATTTTGATGCGTCTCTAATGAAACTGTTCTAATAATCGTCTGAGAAACTCATTTTTGATCTTCTATCAGTATGAATAATGATAACATTCAGTAGGATAATTTATTGTAACTTATCAGACGAAAGAGTGGAAAAATTCTATTAAATAAATTGCTAAGTCTGAATATTGATTCTCGCTGTCATGCTAAACAATCATTTTCGCCTTTCATCATTGGTTTGAATATACTACAACATCTTGTAGGGTTATCATGAAATTTAGTGTTTCTTGATAAAATACATAGAAAAATATATGTAATATCATTTTTCCTGGTCTCAGCTTCAGTTACTTTCACACAGTCAAAATGTAACTTTACTGTGCCATTTATATATATGTATATTTTTTAATATCACCCTAATCAAGGCGGTGACGCCACTGAGGCGCATGGGGCTACTCAAGAGTAAAATGATTGGAAAAGAGAAAGCCGGGAACCACATCCTAAACAGGAAACAAGGGATAAGCCTCTTCACCTGTTCAAAAGACGTGGGTGGAATGTGAAACCGGGCGATAGTTAAGTCTATCTACTCCAATTAGTTTAATCGCAATTGTTCTAGACGAGTTTTCTCTTGTACGGTACCGAGACATTATAAATGTAAGTGTACTAACAGATGTGATTAATTATCATGAATTACAGTTAAAATGACTAGGAGGAACCGCAGGTTCTTTGCTGAGAATTTCTTCTAGCGCGTGTGTAAATCTTTTCCGATTTCTGAATTTCCACTAAAATTTAACTTAAAAAATGTGAATGGACAATCAATCGATATTTTTGTCTTTCCCGTTCAAGAGAAATGTTGTTAGAGAAGTTGCCATGGAAATATTTACAGAAAAGGAAGCCACATCATGTTGATGAGAAAGTGGCCGAAAGTGGGTTGTCAAGTCAGGATCAATTATATTGTAGAATCTACTTTAGATTTTGAAGAGAACTTCAAGTCGACTGACAGATCCACCTGTATTATATACTTTATATATATTATATATATTTTATATATTTTTTTATAATAAATCGACCCAATTAAGGCATTATACTACCACTGTTGTGCAGGGGGTTACATAGGAGTGAATTTATGAGAAAGAGGGACAGGTTATAGGTGGTGTCAGAAAGTGGGTAAGAGGACTAATGTGGTCATAAAGTGAGGGATCAGTTTATATATTAATTGTAATATAGAATTGATCCCCCATTTATACCCACATTATAATAGTATAGACATTTCTTTTTCAGAATCTTATTGCCCCAAGCAAGGCATTATACTACCACAGTTGTGCAGGGGATTACATAGGAGGAAAGGTATGAGAGGGGTGACAGAATAGACAGGGTGTCTAGAAGCAAGTTAGAGAGGGATGAGAAAAGTAAAGAAAGGAGACGAGATCATGAGAAAGAGGATCCAAAGTAGTGAGATAGGAGATGACTATTGACTTTACATTTATTTTTTGGAGATTGTAGCTGTCGGGGAAGCAAGTAAATGGATGGGAATTCTACAGGCGGGAAATGTGAGAAAAAAAAGCTGTTTGTGCATAATTTGCGTTTACATCTTATTGGTTTCAATGTAAAAGGGTGGGACCTAGTTGCTAATCTTCTTGCTTGATTACATTCGTACACAGAGGGCACTAATATATAATATATATAGAGATTGTATCTCTGTAAAAGCAAATACAATGATCGTTAAATTAAAACAATGTTCTATTTTCCCTTTTAAAGAAGGCACGTCCTCTTTTGTAGATGATCTCAAAAGCCCAAATGTAAACGAAGAGTTTTTAAATAATTGATCACAGTAAGGTTCTGTTTACTCTTTTATGCAATGCACTTACTCTTGTTCATATAAGTTCGTCTAAAGTCATCTTCGTCAGTCTCTCCTTCCACTTTTATGGATTGCACGTTCCACTGTTCAGATATTTTCGGCCACAGTGGTCCCAGTAAGTGTCTCCTTTCTCTTTTATGGAATTCACGTTACCTTCTTAAAACGTTTTTCGCGAGAGTGAAAGACTGCTGGATTGCCAGGTCATATCTGTCTTTCTCTATGGAAGTGAATACTGGACGATCTCATCAAAGATGAAAGAGAGGCTTGAGGCAGCAGAAATGTGGTTTTATAGAAGGATACTGAGGACACTATGGAAAGCAGCGCGAGACGTACTTGTTAGTTGACTAGCGGGGCTTTGAAGGGATACCAAGAGAAACATTAGTGAGAGCGACAAGAGACAGAGCCAAGTGGAAGTTCATTATCACGTACGTTCTGAAGGAACACGGCACATGAAAAGGAAGAAGAATGTTGTTGAAACAATGTTTTGACAAAGGATGGAAAATGCTACACGGAGATCCAAAGACGCATTGGCATGGCCAAAGACGCATCTCATAAGCTAGCCCGAGTACTGAAATGACAGGAAAATCTCAATAGAAACAAAGAAAAGAGTGCTGGATTGATATGTGATATCTGTCCTTCTCTATGGAAGTGAATGATGGACGATCTTATCAAAGATGAAGGAGAGGCTTGAGGCAGCAGAAATGTAGTTTTTGCAGAAGGATGCTGATGATACCATGGACAGAAAACATGTGCAATGATGAGGTGTTGTAAAGGTGCAAACAAGAAGAAAACTGATAATTAATATTAGAAAGAGACAAATAAGGTTCCTTGGAGACGTAATACGGAAGGAGGGCCTAAAGAACTTGATACTCACAGGTCGGATAAATGGAAGAAGAGACAGAGGAAAACAGCGCGAGACGTACTTGTTAGTTGACTAGAGGGGCTTCGAAGGGATACCAAGAGAAAAATTGGTGAGAGCGACAAGAGACAGAGCCCAGTGGAAGTCAATGATCGGCTACGTCATAAAGGGACACGGCACATGAAAAAGAAGATTCCAGTAATTTATCATTTTTTATCCGTTTCCTTCTTCAGTTACCGTCATGTCTAACTGCTCGATTTCTTATCCAAAACATAAAGGAAGTGATTTACAAACATTAATATATATTTTTAATCAGACATTTTCAAATGTTCGTCTATTTCAAACAGGATATACGTTGTCTTGCAGCGGATATCGGCTTGGAACGAGAAATCGGTGAGTCGAGTTCTAATTCCAGTTGCTATTATTTATATTCACTTACGTGCAAATACGCTTGGGAAAAGTATTAATCCGTCTCTTCTCTCCAGTTATGAATTAAATAAAAGGACAGATTTGGTTTTATAGCCTTTCTCGGCAACCAGTGTACCGCAGAAAGTAATGGCAACCTACTGCGGTATAATCTTCTACCCAGTCAGTTATGTCTCTAAAGAGGCATAATCGCCAAAAGCGTGTATCACGTATGACACTTAACTGACTGACTGAATATAATAGTTGAAAACATGATTAAGGTTACGACTGGGCATAAAGTGGGGGATCAGTTTTATATTGGTATGAAGTAATAAATTGATCTCCCACTAATTAATACTTAATAATATAATACATCACTTCCCTCTCTAGCTGTGATTCAAATAACAGGATAGATTGGGTTCTATAGCCTTGGCTGACAACCAGTCTACCGCAGAAAGTAATGGTAACTTATTGCGATATAATCTTCTGCCCAGTCAGTTCTGTCTCTAAAGAGACATGATCGCCCAAGCGTGTATCACGTATGGCATTTAACTGACTGATCCTCTAAAAATAAAGTTTTAAACTAAAATTTAGATAAAATATAAGTATCGATTTTCCCTTTGTTCAATTTTCCGTCTTTAAAATCCGCCTCAGTATTTAAGGTTTTTTTTACTTGCTTCGGATTAGATATATCTGGAAACGGATCATACTAACATCGAGATCAATCAGAAGGACTCGTCTTTCCAATATTACGAAGCAACAGTTTTTGAGGCAAAAAATAAAGATGCTGAGACAACGTGCCTTCGTGTCTTTCTGTTTGAGCAGCGACAAAAGTTTCTACTGATGGTGTGCCAAAATCGTTTCGTTCATATATGTCGACCGAATAAGATCAATTATGTTAGATAAACGCATTTCTTTTGCTTTTTCTTGTGCTCTACTGACAAAAACTTCTTGTGGTTTGATTCCAATTTTACTAACCTGTCCCGTCCTAAGTCGGCTTTTGACATCTGACGAGATTACCGTGTATATTTGGCGATATCCCCTGCCAATTCTGATGCGGGCCGGCTAGAATCCATCTGAGCATTGCCACCAAAAACGCAAAAGATGTCCGTCGTATGATCTCAGTGTCGGCAAAGCTTGGAAAATCTCATCCGACGTGAAATTCACTCCGTTTTTGTAATCCGTAAGATTCTTTTTCGTCACAGGCTAAAGAAAAGAATAAAATTAGAGACCGAATATGACAGTACCAAGGATTTGTAAAAGACAAGAGCCTGACTGGAACAGAGATAAACAGATACAAACTAATCCATATCTCCTCGTGAGGACCAGAGAGATATTTCGAGATACACGCGTGTGCCGAAAAATTCTAAAACTGTCTAACGTTTCAAAATTTGACATAAAATAAGCAGTTCAGATGAGGGCGTCAACGTAATGAAAACGTAACGAAGAAAGAATATATATATATATATATATATATATATATATATATATATAATTGTAAATTTGTCTTTGAAAACGTCTCGAAAATCCCACCGAGTATAAACACGGAGAGAAAAAAATGGAAACAAAAAAGAAACGAACTAAGCACTTGAACATTAGTCAAAGTACTAGTCGAAAGAAAAATAACCCAAGACGAGTAATCTAACAGGTAAAGCGCTCAATACACTGGTAGAGCAAATATATATATATATATATATATATATATATATATAATTATGAATTAAATGTAAATTACGACACGGAATGTTCTATATTCTGTAATAGAATCTCCTCATCAGGCAATGTTGGATGTGAAAATGATTTACATTTAAACACAAAACACCAAAAAGACTTTGCTTGACTATGTGGGAAGATCTAAAATCTATGTGTGTTTTCCTTTTAACTAATCAGATTAAACAACCAACATTATAAGATGACAAGAAATTTCCGTGTCACAATCTACATTTAATTCATAATTATATGATTATATTAAGCTCTACAATATTTAGCACTGTTTATAAAAAAATAAATGCCAGAGAAATCGTAAAAGCTTGTGTCCATTTCACCTGGATTTATATATATATATATATATATATATATATATATATATATATATTGACGTAAATAAATAAATAAATATACATCTGAGGAGGGTGTACATATGTACAGTATTATTAGCCAGGTCTTAATAAAACAGTGCTCAATGTTTGGTTTTGTTTGTTTAACGACCTATCAATCCTTATGGGATCATTTAAGGTCATATCAAATGATTTTGGGTAAGGTCATTTTATTTTATTTTTACAACCTTTTTCTTTTCGAGTATCAAGATTCATTGGGATTTGTTTTTAAGAGTAGGGTCCCCAAGTCCTACCATTGTTATTTAACCCATATCTGGGGGTAAGGGACGGATTAAAACCTTTCCTAAGGGTACCAGTGCTGAAGTGAATGAAGGGTATTCAACTGGAATTTGAACTCGGCACACCAATTTTTCTTTCCGAGCCGATATCCACTGCACCACAACGCACATTCGCCACTAAAAGCTTACAGCACCTGGTATTCCCAAGCGGTCACCCAACTAAGTACTGACCAGGCTCAACGTTGCTTAACTTAGGTGATCGAGCGAGAACCGGTGTATTCAACGTGATATGGCCGTAAGCAGTACTCAATGTATGAACACTGTTGTAATATATAAATATTAATAAATAAAAACATATTATCCAAAGTCTATGCCACAACTCGTAGTTTCATGCATTATGCAGTTCTAATAAGCTGTGAGTTTGAAATATGCACCTGATTATTGCATAACGCATAAAACTCCGAGTTGTGCAGCTATAGACGTAGGATAATATATATATATATATATATATATATATATATATATATATATATAGTGTATCGAGGCAGCATATAATTTTCTAAACATATACTGTTAAATATAAGAGACAATGAATGTCTATTATGTTTAATCATGAGCCGTTCTAAACGTCGTATTTTGGCTTTAATTTCAGTTCAAAATAAAGAAAAAATTCTCCAACATTTGGATAATGTTTTATTAATTTGTGTCTACGCTTTCCCTTCATATGAGCCATCTTCAGAGAGGTTATTAAGACGTTAACACAATAACATCCACCATTAGCGACGATTTTATTTTGTGTTGACATAAAACTTCGCTAGGCAACGGCAATAGTTACCAAAAATAATAAACGCAGTTCGCAAATTTGGAATGCGGTTCTATGACGTCACACCGCGTGATAGCGCGAAATGACAACAGAACCAGGTATTCAAATGCAATGTAATGTGTTATGTCCGGATTTAAATATTGGAGATATTGGAGGCCATGTACATTAAATCCACGCAACCGACACTTACTAAAATCACTTTTAAATCAAAGTACATAAATATATAACGCTACGAAACAAGGTAAACTTCATACTTAGAGATATATGAGTGATGACAACTTCTTTATTTGTCAACAGGTGTATGCCTCTATGTATGAAGTTTACCTTATTCCGCTATGTATATATATATATATATATATATATATATATATATATATATATATATGAACATTATTTTTGATCGATACTCATATTTAAGTAGATATTCTGTTTTTAATTAAACAGTATGATATATATTTATGCTGTAAACGTAAGGACCAAGAATGGTCCACCGGTATTCCAGGTTTGAGGGTTGGGTTCAGGGCGAACAACCCTGCCCGTAAAAAACAGTTTTTCACAAAAACAGCACCAAAAAGTTCCTACCCGATGCACCATTGGGTGTGACGGATAAATGATGATGATATATATTTATATCTACCGGCTTGATTATAACCAAGTTTCGTTAAACTTCGTTAATTTCCGTAACATGTTTACATTTGTTGACATTACGATACATTTCGTAGCAGATATGGTTATTACGATGAATTCGAAAATTGTGTTATATAGGCTTGATTAAAATATTGTTTGAACTGAAGGGCATTTGCGGTCGAGAGGTCTAAGACGTGCCAGATCACATGGTAGCATCCACTATGTGGTTAGGGGTCGCAGGTTTGAATCCTGCTAAATGAGACACATTTTCGTAATAAAAAATTATCGTAAATAATCAGGCCAGTCGATATAAATATATAATACTGTTTAATTAAAAGCAGAATACCTACTTCAATATGTGTACCGATCAAAACATAATGTTCAAACAAATCATTCCAAATTGTCGGTTGCTTATAACCAAGTTTCCTTAATCTTCGTTAATTTCCGTAACACACACACACACAAATATATATATATATATATATATATATATATATATATATATGTATATATGTATACTTTGTTTTTCTTTTATCCGAAGTGGAAGAGTAGGAAGGTAAATTCCAAGAACCTGATCCTAATTAATATTAAAAAAAATTAACATTAAAAAGTCATGCAGGCAGAGAGCTCAATGTATTAAGAATACAGAGCCAATATAAATTAGAGAAAATTTTCAAAATTCAAAGGAGTTTGATGCACATTTCGACATAGGTAGAAGCGAGTTAAATGCCAATTACATGAAGTTATCAGTTTAAAAATTATTAGAGAGAAAATATTAGAGACAAAACATTAGAGAAAAATATATATATATATATATACATATATGAGTTAACCAAGGAAAAAGGGGTTTAGTAAAGGAATCCATATTTTCTAAAGATAGGCATTTAACTCGCTTCTACCTAAAAGGTTTAATCAAATAAACTTTAAAAAATTTTAAAAATCTTATATCGAAACCCATTCATTCTCACCTAAATACACCTCTTCAAACATCCCAAAATCTTAACTTTAAAAATAATTTAACTCATTTAGTTGTCTATCTTTATAAAATATGAACTCCTATTCCTCCCCTTCCTAAATATACCATTTCAACACTCTGTAACCTCGCGACTACCAGCTCTGTCCTTTTCCACTTTGTGGCCGTTGTTAACCAAAAACCCCTCCACACTCTAACTCAGGGCCTTCGCCATTTGGAAAAAACAATGTCGCTGACGTGACGTAGAGTCTCTATTAGAGATCCTATGTCGAAATGTACCCCCGACACCTTTGAATTTTGAAAATTTTCTCTAATTTATATATATATATATATATATATATATATATATATAGTTGTCAGTCCGTAAACGGTGAGCATAATCAAACAAGATTTCCCTAATATCAGTTATAAATAGGTAAATCCATATAGAGAGCTCGATGGATTGTTAACCAGAGCGATATGTCAAGCGAATTGTTTTTTTTCTTTTTCAGAGGTCATACCCTCTAAAACAGCCAAAATAACTTCAACGGATGCTACCCAAATTTGGAACTGGATTCTATCTCTTTCTCCCCCTTCCCTCTCGTTTCATCCTTTCTTTCTTTCTTTCTTCCTTCCCCTTACATTTATTGTCATTTATTTATTTGTTTGTAATCTTATGTTTATTATTATTATTATTATTTCTATGATGTTCTCTCTTTATTTTAAGAAAACGTTCATTGCAGCAGAAAGTTTATGCCAGATGGAGGAAATATTGTAAAAGTGTGTGATGATATGAGCTAGTTAAGCTCACTGAAATGAACTATAGTTTATAACTAATATGACGTGTTTTTTTTTTTTGTTTTTTTAATCATATAAAACTATTGCTCATGGGGCTACATAGGGGAAGGTAAAGAGAAGGAGTGGTTAGACATAGGGAATGTCAGAAGGAAGGTAACAGATGAGTAAGGATAGCGAGGATGAGGGTCGGGCAGATGGGAAGAGTGCTTGATAGAATGGGAGCAGGTTAGTGTGTTAGGAGGTGTGTATTGACCTTACATTTAAACTCCTGGAGATTGTAGCCGTCGGGGAAGCAATCGTTTGGAAGAGAATTCCACAGTCGGGAAGTGCGAGGAAAGAAACTGTTGGAGTAGAAGTTACGGCTGCATTTTATCGGTTTCACTGTAAAAGTTGAGTTTTACTTTATAAACTATATATATATATATATATATATATATATATATATATATATATATATATATATATGTGTGTGTGTGTTAATGACAATTATTATGTAGGAAATGCAGATTGTATCACCTGAGCTCAAATGCTTTTGATTGTTTGATAGTTTATGTTTAGTGGCATATCACCTGCAGGAGGGGCACCTTGGCGTGGTATAATAAATTTAAATTCATGAAAATCAGTGTCGAGTAGAGAGTAAGAAGCTCTAAGAAACCTCCCCATGCGATAACTGCAAGAAAAAAGAAACTGTTGAATTTCGCCATTTTATCTGTAAAATGATGAAAATTCTCCATCAATGTATTCAGTCAGTTAAGTGCCATACGTGATATACACTTCAGGGCGATCATGTCTAGAAAAAGACATGACTGATTGGGCAGAACATTATCCCGCAGTGGGTTGCCATTACTTTCTGTGGTAGACTGGTTGCTAGCCAAGGCTATAGAACCCAAAATGTCCTGTTATTTAACCCATAACTTAAGGGAAGAGACGGATTAATACCTTCCCCAAGTATATTTGCGCGTACGTGAATGCAAGGAATTCAACTGGTATTCGGACTCGGCTTACCCAATTTCTCGTTCCAAGCCGATATCCACTGCCCCACAACGGACATACTGCATTTTAATTAATAAAATCTTCAGACAAAATGTTCTCATAAAAACAATTACCTATGGAAATATTTATAGAAAGGGTACAGTGGAACAGGATATTACCTGAAAATGAAATGCCACATGAGGCCCAGTGTCTGGGCGGATTTTTCTTTTGATTTTATCAAATTTGGATTTTATTAAAATTTCTATCGGACCCTCTGTTACTTTGAAGAACGTTTGGTGTCTCAGGTTTACTGTTTGCGATTCGATGTTTACTCATTTTTTTTAATTTGTAGTATTTTGTTTCCTCATTGTGTGATACTGATCAATGGATATTGGCTTTTTTTTAATCATATCACCCCGAGCAGGCGATAACGCCACTGATGCGCAGGGGGCTACGTAAGAGTAAAAAGATTGGAAAAGAGAAAGCCGGGAACCACATCCAAAACAGCGAACAAGGGATGAGCCTCTTCACCTGTTCAACAGACGTGGGTGGAGTGTGAACCGGGCGATAGTTTAGTCTATCTACTCCAATTGAAAAAAAAAGAAAAGAGTGAAAAGATTGGAAAAGAGAAAACCGGAGATCGCATCCTAAACAGGAAACAAGGGATGAGCCTCTTCAGCTGTTCAATAGACGTTGGTGGAGTGTGAACCGGGCGACAGTTTAGTCTATCTACTCCAATTAAATCCTTCCAACCAGATTTCACACCCACACACATGATTCAAAGCCATTTGAAAAAATAAAGTTTATTTTTCCATTCTTGGACGTGGGTAAATAAGTGAGTGGGGTGGTGGGAGTTAACGGAAGTTAAAAGAAAAGAATTCCACGTGCGGCTTAAAAGTCCAGAGAAATTTATTTACAAAAACATTCGTTCAAATGACCAGAGAATTAAGCAAAAAAATATAACTAAAAATAAAACATAAATACATACATAAATTTAGCGAGTTTCAACGAGGATAAATAAGTAAATCCTTCCAACCAGAGTTCAAACCCACACACATGATTCAAAGCCATTTGAAAAAAAAATTTGAACGAGAAATCGGAGAGGCGATTTGGATTTACAGTTGAATTCGTTGAATTCGTTACATTCCCATACACACATATTATTGGGAAATATATGAATCCGTCAGTTCTTCCTTCAGCTAAGGGTCAAATAGCCTTTGTTTGCAACCAGTCTACCGCGGAATGTAATAGCAACCTATTGCGGCAAAAATCTTGTCTTGTCTGTCATACCTCTTTGCCAAAGCATGTATCACGTATGATACTAAACTCACTGATATGATTTCCAGATCTCTATAATGTATTCCTCTTCTCCTTCACTTCCGGTAGCCCCCCCCCCCACCTTTTTTTCTTTTGTCACTTTGCTTGTGGCGATGACTATTACTCGTTAAACCTCTACCAGGGAAAGTCAGTACTCATCTACTAACCACTGGACTCTAGCTCTCTCCCCTCCCCTGTATAACCTTCCCTTTCTCTCCACCTATGTATCTGCCATCGCACCTGCTTTCTCAGCTTTCTATTGTTCCTTTCTAACTAGTTTGTACTCCAAACTCTTTTCTAATTAATCTTTTTACATTTACGTAACAAATGCACATCAGTGGCGTTTCCGCCTTGCTCGAGGAG
The DNA here is from genome assembly GCA_037127315.1 of Ascarosepion bandense. Lineage (NCBI taxonomy): Eukaryota > Metazoa > Mollusca > Cephalopoda > Sepiida > Sepiidae > Ascarosepion > Ascarosepion bandense. Next base: position 6,062,602 of record JBBBDQ010000178.1, read on the forward strand.
AAATGTTTAAAAAAAAATAGCTGTACAGGCTGAATATCGTCGCAAAAGAAAAAAAATTGTAATATCCACTTGAGTTGTTACTATTGTTAAAATTCTTCACTTAATATTTGTATTTTAGGATATAGTTATTTGTTAGTGATTCTGTACCGTTAGTAAACAATCTTCACCGACAAATGTAATGCTTGCTAAGGGCTAGTCTTCATTCTGTCGAAGCCATTTTTAATAAATGTTTCGAGAAATATGTTGTCAGTAAGATTTGGTAAATATTTTATTCCAAATTACTAATTTACGTATAATATCAAGTATATTTATCGCATGCAGTAGATAGTGCCCCTGCTGTTCTCCTCGGGCTTCTCGATAAGGTTCAGAGGAGGGTCTGTAATGTGATAGATACCGACTTGGCAGACCGCCTGCAGTCTCTCTCCCACCGGCGAGACGTGGCTTCCCTGTGTCTGTTCTATAAATACTTTCACGGCTTCTGCTCCGATGAACTTAGATCACTGGTGCCCCCTAAATACGAATTTGTACGAGATACTAGATTAGCAACTAGATCCCACCCTTTTACAGTGAAACCGATAAAATGCAGCCGTAACTTCTACTCCAACAGTTTCTTTCCTCGCACTTCCCGACTGTGGAATTCTCTTCCAAACGATTGCTTCCCCGACGGCTACAATCTCCAGGAGTTTAAATGTAAGGTCAATACACACCTCCTAACACACTAACCTGCTCCCATTCTATCAAGCACTCTTCCCATCTGCCCGACCCTCATCCTCGCTATCCTTACTCATCTGTCACCTTTCTCCTGACATTCCCTATGTCTATCCACTCCTTCTCTTTACGTTCCCCTATGTAGCCCCATGCGCAATAGTGGCAGTGGAATGCCTTGCTTGGGGTGAGATGATTAAAAAAAAAATTATTTATTAATCAAGTGTCGCCTGTGATTCAATAAATTATTGTTTGAGGCATACCAGTAACAAGATGTTGGCTTAAAATATATGTCAAAACTTAAAATTTCAATGAGCATCATAAACCACTTGGGCTAATTGAATATAATCAGTCTCGGATTAATTCAGAATTCAATTTGTCATTTCTCTTTTCAATGTTGATGACATATTTATTGTTATAATCTAATTGCTGGCTACTGTTTTGATGAGAATCGTGTACACCAAAATGCCACGAATGTCAATATTGCTTTTATCTTTCAACACGGAGCAATGAATCTTATTGTTATATACGTGTTTGGCAATTTGGCTGCATTTATTGAAAAATCGATTCGCTAGGCTTTTGTGTCTGTTCTTCATTTCCTCCAAGTTAATTGCCCTTTTCTTGTATTGATTCCGTAACCGTGGCAGTTGGGTTGAATTAATGAAAACGCTGTCCACAGGAAGCGGATGAGAGTTTGCATTGCAACGATTTGGGTAATCATGTAAAATTTCCTGCCGGTTTCATCTCGAAAGAAGAAATCAGTAAACATGGCTTGATCGCAAGACTGCACGAAGAATTGTCGAAAGAGAAATCTTCCCCACCATCCATCAATATATCGAAGAAAAAAATTGGTGAATGTGGTGAAGTCAAGTGTGGTCAGCAAAATGAATTCTACAACGGTTTGTTTGTTTTTTGTTTGTTTTTTCGGATTAAGATTTCATTAATAAGAGCAGCATGAGGTGTGTGATTTGAAAATATCTAGGACTAGCAGTGTAGGCCGGAGTTGCTCGGGTGTAATGAAAGCTTTAAAATAATCCCTGGTCCTGGATCTCAGACTCTTTGGACGTTGCACGAAAGACTAAAAAGCAATAGTTGTTTCTTGTTAAAGCGAAACCGTAGACTGAAAAAAAATGAATGGATGCAACTCAAATTTTGATTTCCTGGTATCGATATCAAATAAGTTTTTTCGTCGTAAACTGAAATTTGAAGGCTAAATATGTCCTCTGAGTAAATGGTATCATGGCTGAGACTAAGAACTACAATTATTCCTACTTAGAGCCAAACTCGAAGCAAAAACTAAAATAAAAGGGCTGAAAAAAAATACACACATACAAGCAAGTAAACAGACACACACACAAACATCTTGCCTTATATATATATATATATATATATATAATCGATTTTCTGCACTATTGTAAGAACTGCAACCTTGAAACTTCTGAATATCGTTTCTCATGTCTTTGTCTATGAGTGTATCAAATTTCATTAAAATCGGACTACTCCTTCTATAACTCGATTTTTTCGATTATCGATTTTCGATATTTATCGGGGGTACCTCGACACAAAACCTAGCTAAGAACACTCGCAGACGCTTATAGTACAACTGTGTAAATTTTCAAGAAAATCGGTTCAGCAGTTTTGGAGTCTATAGGTAACGGACACCTAGACACACAGACACACACTCACACAGACAGACACATTTCCATTTATAAATAAGTTTAGATAGTTTGTGACTGGCCTTTGACTTGCAGTTGTTAACATTGTAGTGTTCAAGGAATAATCATTGGTGAACAAAACATTTTCTAGATAAAAATTTAAATGCTAAACAGTGACTCATTGTTCTTGCTAGAAATAAACGAATTTACTCGAATATAGAAAAACCTTTGCTTAACACACACAAAATTTGAAAAATTTCACACCTCGATTTCGGCCAATAGAAAACTAGGAAACATCTGAAAACAAAATAGGAAGGACAGAATCACACAAGGGAGTGAATTCTCCAATGAACGCTACAAACGAAATAAAAACGGAGCAAGCTCGACCGTTGCAAAAGAGAACGGAGACAAGCAATTAACATGTACCTTGTCAAATATTAAGCGAACGTTATTGTTGTTATCGCTATCTTTCTCTATCACCTCTCACCCCTGACCTCCTTCTGTTTTAGCATTCAGCCTGAGCAATAACTCCAATGGCAATACTATCCAACAATAAACGCTCATACATGCATACGTTCCTGCCTATGCATAAATTCATTCTTGCAAATTACTACGACGAACTCTTGATACCCTTACCTTCTTAATACTGTTTCTCATTGAACATCAGCCTCCAACTATTTATTTTCCATTAATAAGTTTCTATTGAAACATACGAAAGTTATACTTTTATTATTCCTGATGTTCACTAGTAATTTTCTTTTCGTTGCCATTTATTCCAACACCTCATCGTTACTCGGATGCTCGGTCCACGATATCCGCCGCATCCTTCTGAAGAACCACATTTCCGCTGCTTCATGTTTTTTCCTCATTTTCGATCATATTGTCCAGCATTCACTGTCGTACTGAAGAACAAATATCACATAGCGATCTAGCACTTTATTCTTTGTGTCTAGGGAAATTTTCCTGTGTCTTAGTATTTTACTCATCCTCTTTTGCCATGCCAGTTTGTCTTCCATCACCTGTTAGTACATTTCCTATGTATTTAAATTTTCGTACTTGCCTGATTCTGGTATTCCCCAACTGAATTTGGCGTTTTGGGTTGCTCTTTTTGCTGATGACCATACATTCAGTTTTCTTAAAGTTTATTTGTAGTCCTTTTTGTCACTCTTCACAGCTTCCTTCTGTAGAAGGTCTTGTAGTTTTCTTTCCGTGTCTACAATCATGGAAAGACACTGATTTCTAAATTATATTCATTTTATTCAGGGCGCCCAATTTTTAGCTACGCGTATTCTGACATCTTTTCAGAAGAATTTCTTTATCTTCTTAACTTCTTAAAATATTCAACAGATTTTATTGATTCCCTTGAGTAGATCGTACTGGGTTTAGCACGCTGAATCTTATGAATTCGGTTTTGTAGCTTATACAATTGAGACCAACATCATTAGCAGCATTTTCTTGATAGTGTTAAAGAACTGTAACAGTGGTTATGTTTCTTTTGTAATCCTTTCACTCCAAGAAAGGCAGTACAGCCACTGGTACTCAGTGGGTTACATAAGAGGAGGATGAAGAGAAATAGAAGTATGTAAATACTGGTGTGAAGAGAGCTGCGTGAGAGTAGAGTGGAAAGGGAGAACAACAAGATAATGTAGGTGTCGGGGAAAGGATAGGAGTAGAGATCATTTATGACATTTGACGATGTTTTTAAACTCTCAGAGACTGTGGCTATCAGGGAAGCAGGTGTACGGAAGAGAGGCTATAAGTGCTAGAAAAAGGCTGGGACCTAGTTATAATTCTACTAGCACAAGTAAATTTGTGGAGAGAGTGCACCAAGGATCTAAGCTCGTTGGAACACAACCAATGAAAATATTTGTAGAAGAGACAGAGTGAAGAAACGCCTCGTCGTTAAAAAAGTGACTGGAGTCGAGCTGTCAGGTCAGGATCGATTACATTGAAGATTTTTTTTAAAAATTTTGCGAGAATTCCGAGATTAATAGTAGGGACATCCAACCAGATATGGCAGCAGAATTTAATGCACAGACGAATAGTGGATTTATATTTGTGCAGGATGGAATTTCTTGGACCGACACAGTGACCCAATCTTCTAGGAATAGATTTGGCTATTGATTCAGTGTAGTCGTTACACTTGAGGTCGGCTGTGAGAGTGAGGCCGAGGAAGCGCAGTGTATTGCTTTCAGGATGACTAGCCTGATCTATGGCGGTGGCGAGTAGGAGCGATTTTTTGTGATAGTTAATGGATAACAGCTTTGTTTTAGAATCATTAAGATTATGATAGTTTTGACAATATCGGTCAAACATTTTGCAGCATAACGACTTGAATGCCATGGCGATTACGTAAGAGTGAGATGACAATGTGTATCGAAGAGTGTTTTCAATACGTAATCAAGGGTGTTAAGAAAGAGAAAAGGTGAAAAAGTGTCACCTGGAAGGAGCCGTGATTTGATGTCGAACAATATACTTCTAGTAATCTAACATTAAAATTTCCGCTCAATACTGTGAATATTAATTTAAATTATTTAAAAACTCTTTGTATATCTATTACAGTTGGTATACTGTAAAATATGCAATACTGGCATTTTTTCCACGCTAATGTGTTCATGGAATGTTGTCAGGTCTTATAGTTAAGAATATTTTTGGAAATAAGAACATTGGACGTAGAACTGACTGTGAAGGAAGAGAGTTTTTTCAACACCTTATATGCAGAAGGACCTTTATCTGTGCTTTATAGATTCCGAAAAGGTATTTGACAAAAAGAACGCCACAAAGACATGATATAGACAACCTTGACATTTTCGGAAAAGGCGTTAGGATAATTACAAATCTATATTAGCAGCAAACCACTTGCGTTTGGATAGGAAGTGAATACGTAGGTCGGAGGGTCTGTAATGTGATCGATACAGACTTAGCAGACCGTCTGCAGTCTCTCTCTCACCGGCACGACGTGTCTTTTCTATAAATACTTTCACGGTTTCTGCTCCGATGAACTTAGATCACTGGTGCCCCCTAGGTTCGAATTTGCACGAGATACTAGATTAGCAACTAGATCCCACACTTTTACAGTGAAACCGATAAAATGCAACAGCCGCTTCTGCTCCAACAGTTTCTTTTCTCGCACTTCCCGACTGTGGAATTCTCTTCCACATGATTGCTTCCCCGACGGCTACAATCTCCAGGAGTTTAAATGTAAGGTCAATCGACACCTCCTAAAAAACTAACTTCCATTCTTTCAAACACTCTTCCCACCCACCCAACTATCTATCACCCCACTTCTGACATTTCCTATATCTAACCACTCTTCCTATTTACCTCCCCCTATGTAGCCCCAAGCGCAATAGTGGCAGTGGAATGCCTTGCTTCGGGTGAAATGATTAAAAAAAATAGAAAGGGGCGTAAAATAAGGATGTGTTTTCTCAACGGCCATATTTATTAGGTCACTGTTTTAAAATGACGAATTTTATACTATTTTTTGGTATTTATTGCCAAGTGAATAATTGAAAATGAAAACAGAATGTTTGTTTTTTGTTTTGGTAATACTGCACAATAACATGTGCATGAAATGAATTTATAAATATTTAATAATTACCTATATTGCAGTTTCATCAATGAAAGAATGAAAAAAAATAGGGTGATTTGGACGTGTTCCTCTCTATTTCTATGCCTTGTAAAAATTTTCATAGTAATAATAACCATAAAAAAACATTCTATTTTTATTTACAATTATCCACTTAAAAATAGTATGAAATACACCATTTCTTTTAAATAAACTGGGATGGCCTAAAAATTATGGCCGGTAGTATATATATATATATATATATATATATATATATATATATATATATATAGGCAAACGTATCGATTTGGATTTATGTCACACACTCTCTCATACACACTCACCCACATAAAGACATTCACTCAATTTTATATATATTCAAGGAGGTGTCTTCAGGAATACGTGATTGCTAATTGAGTGGATGAAGCCTTTACTTAGAGATCGATGAAAATTGAAGAGTTCCGAATATTTCAGGTTAAAGGATGAAGGGAATTTTAGAAGCAATTGTTACTGTTGACAACTTAGGGGTCAGAATTACGATTTTCGCAAATCATTAAGACCTGCCAGCGAATACTGACCTGCTCCTTGAGCCAAAATTAACTGGCTTGAATATACGTATTTTTAGCCAATAGTAATCGCGCTCTGTTAGAAAAGAACGCGAATATGAGAAACCAATAGCCTCATCACTCACCTGTCATTTATAGAAAAATTGCTTCTCTAATCTCTGTCCTTCGTTATTCTGACAGATTTGAAATTAGACGTGTCATAATTGGCCGAATATCATAAATGACGTATTAACGGTAATAATTACTTTGGTGAATTTTCTTTCATTTCACACATGGCTCTGTTAAAACTGGATCAACATGAAGAGAAAGTATAATATATCTAGCACCACATTTTACAACAATGATGCTCCTGGTGTCATCAGTTCCAAAGTAGGCATCTATGCACCATTTACTCCCGTCTAAATCCGAAATCTGCCAAGGCTGACAAAATAAACCTGGTTGCTACTCTTGAAACCGACATTCAATCAGTGGTTATGTGGAGAAAGAAATAAACTGTAAATCTGAATTTTCTAAAAACAACCAAGCGAGTCTCCCTGAGAGCAATACACTGCGCCTCCTAGGCCTTACCCTCTCTTCTGATGTCAAATGGAACCACTACATGAGTCCATAGCTAAATCCACTGCTAAGAAGTTTGTGTCACTGTGTGGAGCCAGGATTTTTTTCCCGCCTGAATCCATCCTGCATATATACGAATCAACCATTCGTCCGTGCATGGAATACTGCTACCATATATGGTCAGGCGCCACTGCTGTTCATCTCAGTGTTCTCGACAGGCTGCAAAGGAGAATCAGTAATGTGATAGGTACCGACTTGGCGGCTCGACTACAGCCACTTCCCCACCGACGAGATGTGGCCTCCCTTTGTCTGTTCTATAATTACTTTCATGGTTTCTGCTCGAACGAACTTAAGTCATTGGTGCCTCTGCAACAGATCTTTACTCGTGCAACCAGATTGGCAACTGGATCCCACCCATTAACAGTTAGATTAACCAAATGCAGACGACAATTCTACTCCTGCCGCTTCTTCTCTCGCACTTCCCGCCTGTGGAACTCGCTGCCATATTCTTGTTTTCCTGACGGCTACAACCTCCAGGAATTTAAATGCAATGTCAATACTCATCTATTAACCACTTGACTCTAGTTCTTTCACTACCCCGTATATCCTTTCCTTTCTCTCCACCTTTGCAACTGTCATCACACCTGTATTCCCATCCTTCTCTTGCCCCTTTCCAACTGGTTCGTCTTCCTCTTCACTCTCTTCTACTTAATCTTTTTACTCTTATGTAGACCCCTGCACATCAGTGGCATTACCGCCATGCTCGAGGTGATACGATTAAAAAAAAAAGACAAAAAAAAAACAAAACAGCTCTCTTTCAACTACTAGAGAGAAACTTTCTTGTCGTGTCATGGAGAGTAAAACTCAGTGACTCTTTGGCTTCAGTCTCTCAATCAACCTCAAGTGGAACGACAGCAACGTTTCTATAGCTGCATCTACTGCCAGGAGAGCTGGGTTATGATGTCGGGCCAGAAAGTTGTTCTCGTCAAAATACATCTTGTACTTTTATGAATCTACCTTTTGTCCAGGCATGTAGTACTGTATCCATATCTGGTCGTGTGCTCCTGCTATTCATCTCAAGGTTCTCGATAAAATCCCAAGAAGGATCTGGAATGCCCTCGGTCCCGACTTAATATCTCGAATTCAATCACTTTCTCACCGATTTGACGTGGCTACCCACTGTCTTTTCTAGAAATGTTTTCATGACCTATGCTCAGACGATTCTTTTATCAATGGTTCACCATCCAAGTGAAATTAAGCGTGCTATTAGATTGTCATCTACGCCCCACACTTTACCGTTAACATAATTAAATGTAACCACCACTGATGCGCAGGGGGCTACATAAGAGCGTAAATGTTTAGGCAGAAGATGAGTGAAGAGAAAGACGAACCAGTTACAGAGGGTGTCAGGGAAAAGGCAAGAGAAGGATAGAAACACAGGTGTGAAGACAATTGCAAAGGTAGAGAGATAGAAAAAGAACAATATATAGAGATGATGTAGAGAAAACTGGAGTCAACTGGAAAGATGGTAATTGACATTGCATTTAAATTTCTCGATGTTGTAGCCGTCAGGAAAGCAAGTATACAGAAAGGAGTTCCACAGGCGGAAGTGCGATAAAACAAGCTGATGGGGTAGAATTGTCGGCTGCATTTGTTTGATCTAACTGTAAATGGGTGGGACCTTGTTGGCAGTCTGGTTGCACGAGTAAACTCTTGTGGTGAAGGAACCAGTGACCTACGTTCGTCAAAGCAGAGGCCATGAAAATACTTACAGAAGAGACAGAGAGAAGCCACATCCCACCGGTGAAAAATTGGATAGAGAAGAACTGCAGGGACCTATCACATATGCAGGAGCACATATTTCTTTGGAGCCGATAGAGAATATTGAGACGAGCCTCAAGGGCGACTGATGAGATATGACAATGGTATTCTATGCACGGTCGGATGGTTGATTTTTATATGTGCAAGATGGATTCTGTCGGAAAAAAATTCCTGGCCCGAGACAGTGGATTTAGCTATTGACCAAATCTAATGATTCTACTTGAGGTCAGATGATAGGGTAAGGCCGAGGCGATGCAGTATATAGTTTTCAGAGAGACTGTCTTGGTTTATGGGGAGCAGGAAAGATTGCCTGTGACGGTCGACAGCAATTTCACTTTAGAAGCATTGAAATTTACAAACAAATTCTCTCCCCAGTCCACTAATGAGTGGAGATCCTTCTCAAGATCAGTTACAATATCCAAAAATTCAAATACAACCTCATTTGCCATATTCTATCAACTTGAATCCCGTTCATCTATTGTCATTCTTCAATACCTCCATGTAACATACTTTACGCTCACTGTAACCCCTGACGCACAAGTGGCGGTCCCTCCTTGCTTCGGTTGACATGATTAAAAAATATATATAAATAAGTACTAGTGAAAATCTAAGCGAAGAATGTTACATAAAATAATTATTTTCTATGCCAAAATATTTCTTTGCATGGAAAATCAGAGAGTAGTTACAAAAATTTAAATACCTGGGAAGCGCTTCTAACAGAAGATAAAAAGTGCGACACTGAGATCCAAAGGCGAATTTGTATGGCCAAGGACGCATTCCAGAAGCTGAGTAGAGTATAAAGAGACAGGAAATGTGAATGCTGGACAATCTCATCGAAGATGAAGAAAAAACTTCAAGCAACTGAAATGTAGTTCTACAGAAGGATACTGTGAATATCATGAATCATGCTTGTGTGCAATGCCATGTGCGTCAAATGAACTGTTCTGTTGTCCAGTTTTTGTAATCTCTTCCTTATGCTAGTCTCTTCTTCTCATTGACCGGTCGAAGCAAAGGTTTTCTGGCAGCCTTGTAACATTTTGCAAAGTAATACTAACAAAAGAACCATTCTATTTTCATTTAGAATTATCCACTTGACAATAAATACTAAAATTAGTATGAACTACATCATTTTCAATTAAAACTGGGTTGGCCTAATAATTAAGGCCGGAAGTATATATATATATATATATATATTGCACATGTTCTTTAAAAGTCGTTTTATTTGATGTCTTCAACCCTAAATCAGTCAGTTAAGTGCCATACGTAATACACGCTTGGGCGATCATGTCTCGAAAGATACATGACTGACTCGGCAGAAAATTATCCCGCAGTAGGTTGCCATTGCTTTCTGCGGTAGACTGGTTGCCGACCAAGGCTATAGAACCCAGTCTGTCATGTTATTTAACCCATAACAGGAAGGAATAGACAGACTAATACCTTTCCCAAGGGGATTTGAGCGTAAGTGAATTCAGTGAATTCGGCTGGAATTCGAACTCGGCCCCCCCACGATTTTTTGTTCCGAGCCGATATCCACTGCACTACAACGCACATCCAGCCCGAAATAACATTAAAAATAAGAAGCGAGAAAAACTATGTTCAACTGAAGAAGAAATGTCTTCCTGCTTATCGCAAATTCTTTTTTGTCTTTTAAATATTTCCGTTCCCCGCGTATTCTTATTTAAAGTGTTCCGTTTTTCTATTAGATAATATTTTATATAACCTGAATTTTCCAGTAACGGAAATAGAATATCGTGCATTGGTTGCTGCTGCTAATAAAAGAGATCTATAATATATATTAAGAACTATTCATTTTTTTAATATCACGGCAAGCACAACTACAAGTTTTACATAAAACGTAATGGTTTCGTGTTGCCGGTTGTCTAATTTAAATATTGTTATTAGTATCGTACCAGAGAAGAGATCAGTTCAATTTATATACGAGGAGTGAGGTTAAAATAGCAACAAAAAACATTTGTTTCTTACTATTTTGTCCTATTATTTATTTATTTTTTATTTACTTTCTACCCGCCTACGTAAATTAAAGGACTAATGGGCTGTCAATAGGGTACAGTATAAATATCAATATTTAAACTATACAATGGTGAGATTTCATTCAACTCCTGAAGACTGCATTAAACTGTTTATATATATATATATATATATATATATATATATATATATATATATATATATATATCCACAGACAGAACTGGTTCGTTGTATCACAGCTCATCACTACGGTTAGACTCCGATTGCTTTTAACCCAGGATTGAAACCCGACCGAATTGGCGTCAGTCGGCGATTCTAGCTCTGAGCTATGGGCGCTCGGTAGATGAAGGCAGATTTTTAGCGTATATATTATCATTGTACACGCCCAACAGCCAGAGTGCTCTAATTCTTTATTGAATGAGCGATGCGTACATGTCAGAGTAGCTACTGTTTTCCAAAGTCTACCATTCTTCCAGAGTGCTCAATCAGGGTGTGAAAGCGTATATATATATATATATATATATATATATATACTAATTATTATGTTAAGACATGTAAAAAAAATCTGCTAGAAAATCGTACATTTTTCAACATTGTAAGAACAATGTCTAATCAGACCTGATGAGACATTGTTCTGTCAATGTCGATACAAAATGTATGATTTTGTAATAGTTCTTTCATGTTCTAAAGCAATAATTAATATTCATTGGTCTATTTTTTATATTGAGCACTGTATTAAAGTAGTGTTTTGAACATTGCAATTTTATTCTTCATTCTTTTTCAATTGTATATATATATATATATATATATATATATATGAAGAATTATGTAATACCAATCCTCAAAATGAATGAGGAATAGAAAGAGATATAAACCTTATTAGTTTTCAAGCCGACACATTTTAAAATATCTGTTCAAATCTTCAAACACTGATATCTTGGTGAATAATTTACCTTCTTCTTCTTCTTCTTCTTCTTCTTCTTCTTCTTCTTTTGTGCCATGTCCCTTCAAGATATTGGCTGTCATGGCCTTACACATCTCCCTGTCCCTAGTGGCTCTTAGTACTCTTTCTCTTGTTACCCCTCACAATCTCCATCCACTTGCTCAAGCCAGTCGATTTTCCTTGTCTCTCTTTAACTCTATCTTGACCATGGAGGATTAGATTCTTCAAGCCTTCACTCCTCATTATATACCACAGAAACTTTAGCTGTCTTTTCCAGATGTTAATATTAGTTACCTTTTCGTTTCCATTCTCCCCTAATTATTTTACCTCCGTCATTTCGTTTCCCAAACACATAATTGGTATTTTGGGTTTCTCTTTTTATTGATGACCATGCATTCAGTTTTCTTGTAGTTAGTTCTTTCCGCTTTGTCAGTATCAGATTCTCCAAGCTGTCTTTCCTCATTACATGTTCCAGAATCTCCAGCTGTCTTTTTCTGATGTTAAACAAGAGCCTCCTTTTTGTTTCTATTCTCTCGAAAACCTCGTCGTTGCTAATATCTTGGGTCCATGATGTCCTCAGCATCCTTCTGTAGAACGGCATTTTGGCTGCCTCATGTCTTTTCTTCATCTTTGATTTAATTGTCTAGTATTAGCTGCAATACTGTAGGACAGACATCACATAATGACCATTAATCTTTCTTTGTTTCCAACGAAATTTCACTGTCTTTCAATTGTATACTCAACCTTTGGAATACATTCTTAGCCATACCAATACACCTTCAGGTCTCATTGTCGTACGTCTCGTCCTCTGTTAGAACACGTCGCAACTATTTACATTTCTGTGCCGGCTTGATTCTAGTATTCCCGACCTATAATTGTCATATTTGCTGCCTCTTTTTACTGGTGACCATGCATTCAATTTTTCTTGTAGTTTATTTAGAGGCATTTTCCCGCTTTCTTCAGCTACCTGCTGCAGGAGGTCTCGTAGTTTCTTTTCAGTGTCTGCGTGTTTCTTTTCGTGTCTAGGATGGCAATAAGGTCGGTATCAGCCAGTTAATTATGTACATACTCAGTCGATCGAGTTTTGAAAGAGACATGAATGACTGGGCAGATTCACGTACTAGGTTGTCATTATTTTCTGCAGTAGAAAGATTGGTAACTAAAGCTCGAGAAGCAAATAAGTCCTGCTATTTAACACGTAGATGGAGAGAGAAACGAGAGATTAATACTTTCCAGGATTACTTTCGCGTAAGTGAATGTAACTAATTCTACTGGAATTCGAACTCGTTTCTCCGATTTCTTGTACCGAGCCAAGATCCACAGCATCAAAACGCACAGTCAGTATATAGGTACATATAAGAAAAAAAGTAGAAGCAGAAAAAACTAAGCAATACACACGACACTGAAATGGGTTCACGACAGTAGCTTGTAAATCATTAAATCTAAACTTATTTATGAATGGAACTGTGTGTGTGTGTGTCCATTACATATAGACTCCGAAACGGCTGAACCGACTTTCTTGAAAGTTTACACAGTTGTACTATAAGCGTCTGCGAGTGTTCCTAGCTAGGTCTTGTGTCGAGGTACTCCCGATAAATATCAAAAATCGATAATCGCAAAAATCGGGTTATAGAAGGAGTGGTCCATTTTAATAAAATTTCATATACTCATAGACAAAGACATAAGAAACGATATTCAGAAGTTTCAAGGTTGCAGTTCATACAATAGTGCAGAAAATCGATAATATATATATATAAAAGACAAGATGTTTATGTGTGTATCTGTTTATCTGTTTGTATGTTTTTTATACAAATCCACAAATTTTATCCGATTCTCACCAAACTTCAAAATTTGAATTACATCCATTCACTTTTCTTCAGTATACGGTTTCGTTTTAACGGGAAAAACTATTGCTTTTTAGTCTTTCGTGCCAACGTCCAATGAGTCTAAGATCCAGGACCATGTATTAGGTTTAAAGCTTTCATTACACCCGATCAACACCAGGCTATACTGCTAGTTTGGTTTATAATTGTAACTGAATAATGCAGAGAACCTTATAATATATATATATATATGAGAAAAACTACTAAAAACTACTTGTAAGTTTAAAAATGTATTTTTTTGACAGTATTTATTTATTTCTAGTATTATATTTGATATATCACACCGTCCTCGGCCTTTCATCAGAAACAAATGATTTTAAAATTTAAATTAGAAACGTTTTTGCGAGGAACGTTCGTGGAGAGATTGTTTACATCACGTGACGCGGTTGTTTACATCACGTGACGCAAAAAGCGACAGATTTTTAAAAAATATTTGTAAATGTAAACCTATTTTTAATAATACTTATAAATGTTGTTTTAAAGAAAAAAAATTAATTGTATCTAAAAAATGTTTAGCTATTGAAGTATTTATAAAGATTCAAAACACCTAAGTCCCTATTTAACCCTAGCCTGTATGTATTTAAATTTAAAATCCAGTATTTTTCTTTCTATATAAGTTATATATATATATATATATATATATATATATATATATATATATATATATATATACGCAAGTGGTGGACTTCCCTACGCGTTTCTCCCATAACCCTAAAGGAAGGGACACTTGCACCACCAGTCAGCTCTGCCCTCTCGGAAATTCTGACCACGCCGTAGTTTCTGTCAATATCTCGTTCCACTCCACCCCAACCAAAGAAACCCAGAGCAACAGAATATCATACTGCTATCAAAGAGCAGACTAGGATTGGTTCAGTGACTTCCTCTGCGACGTCCCTTGGAACAATGTTGTTAGTCTTCCCATCGAAAACTGTGCATCAGAGGTCTCCTCCTGGGTTAAGGTCGGCATTGATGCTTTCATCCCCGCCAGGAAGTTTCAACTTAAATCCCATTCGTCTCCCTGGTTCTCGCCCGCTTGCTCGGCCGCCATTGCCCGCCGAAATCTCTTCTTCTGGCTTTATCATTGCCACGCGTAGGACCATCTAGAACTGAGGCCCAATTGAATTACGTCCACATCACGCCCTCGCTGATTTCTAGCAAAATCTCAAAACTGGACCCTCACAAAGCGAGTGGTGGGGACGGAATCCCAATCATAGTCTTGAAGAAATGTTCCCCTGAACTTTCCTCTGTCCTTTCTAAGCTCTACAGCCTCTGCCTATCTTCCTGCTGCTTTCCTGCCTGTTGGAAGTCTTCTTCTGTGGTTCCAATATTCAAGAACATTGGTGAACCTTCGGACTCCGCAAATTACCGCCCTATCAGCCCTCTTCCGATATTTGGCAAAGTGTTCGAAGCCATTATCAATGCCGAGGTACTTCAGCATCTCACAGCCCAACAGTTGCTGTCAATTAACTACCACAGACAGCCGCATCTCCCTCCCATTAGCATGGAACAAGCTTGCTTCCCAGAGAGTTAAATACTACGCCTGCATGGCACTCTCAGCGGACCCCATGTGGAATGACTACGTCGAATCCATTGCTAAATCCGCTGCTATGAAAGTCGGCTCTTTGTGCAGGGCCCGGATATTCTTTCCGTTTGAATCTATCCTGCACTTATATAAATCTACCACCTGCCCGTGTACTAAGTACTGCTACCACATCTGGTCGGGTGCCCCTGCTATTCTCCTCGGGGTCCTTGACAAAATACAGCGACGAATCTGTAATGTGATTGATACCGAATTGGCTGACCGCCTGCAATCACTCTCTCACCGGCGTGACATGGCTTCCCTGTGCCTCTTCTATAAATACTTTCATGACTTCTGCTCTGATGAACTTAAATCACTGGTGTCCCCTAGATGTGAATTTGCACGAGATACTAGATTGGCAACTAGGTCCCACCCTTTTACAGTGAAACCGATGAAATGTCACCGCAATTTCTACTCCAACAGTTTATTTCCTCGCACTTCCCGCCTGTGGAATTCCCTTCCGCATTCTTGCTTCCCCGACGGCTACAACCTCCATGAGTTTAAAGGTAGGGTCAATAGACACCTCCTAACACACTAACTCACACCCTTTCTCTCGTACTCTCTCCCTATGTACATCCTAAGTCGTCTATCTCCCTTCTTCTGACATTTCCTATACCCAATCCCTCTATGTAACCCCCTGTGCTCTAGTGGCAGTGGAATACCTTGCTTGGGATGACACGATTAATATATATATATATATATATATATATATATATATATATATATATATATATAACTTCAAAGCATTACACCTGTCAGCGTTTTAATCATGTCTCGGCAATTGAGGAATGTTTTTATTCTGAAAAAATTATGTTTTTATTCTGAAAAAATTCTGTTTTTATTCTGAAAAAATTCTGTTTTTATTCTGAAAAAATTCTGTTTTTATTCTGAAAAAATTCCGTTTTTATTCTGAAAAAATTCTGTTTCTATTCTGAAAAAATTCTGTTTTTATTCTGAAAAAATTCTGTTTTTATTCTGAAAAAATTCTGTTTTTATTCTGAAAAAATTCCGTTTTTATTCTGAAAAAATTCCGTTTTTATTCTGAAAAAATTCTGTTTTTATTCTGAAAAAATTCTGTTTTTATTCTGAAAAAATTCTGTTTTTATTCTGAAAAAATTCCGTTTTTATTCTGAAAAAATTCCGTTTTTATTCTGAAAAAATTCCGTTTTTATTCTGAAAAGATTCTGTTTTTATTCTGAAAAAAATTCTGTTTTTATTCTGAAAAAATTCTGTTTTTATTCTGAAAAAATTCTGTTTTTATTCTGAAAAAATTATGTTTTTATTCTGAAAAAATTCTGTTTTTATTCTGAAAAAATTATGTTTTTATTCTGAAAAGATTCTGTTTTTATTCTCAAAAAAAATTCTGTTTTTATTCTGAAAAATTCTGTTTTTATTCTGAAAAAATTCTGTTTTTATTCTGAAAAAATACTGGAAACATGAAAATGCCGCAGATGTCATCACGTGATGACATGAAATATCAGATAATGAAAGGAAATATTTGAAATAACGGCGGACCTGAAACAGACTAACATCACGTTTAATTTCGTTGTTTTCATATTTTTTTTTACCTTTTTCAGCGCACTCCTATCGATTACGCGCTTAGCTTTACGATTGACAAAAAAAATTTCAAAGATTTCAATATTTAAACATTTTCTGGTGTGTGCATCACTATCTCGTACAACGTTATAGTAAATGAAGCCACCATTTGGAAACAGGTAGCCACCTGCAAATTTGTTCATTATCAAATTTTTTGGACTTTTTCCAGTGCAATATTACTTTTACACTAAAATATTTAAACAATTTTAGGGGTTGGGACCAGTTTCTCATACAACCTTATAGTGGTTTGAAAATGGAGGGTCGATTTACTTTAATGTTGTATGAGAAACTGATCCCCTACACAAATTTGTTTAAATATTGTAATTTTTGAAAATTCTTTTTGATAATCGGAAAGTTTAAGTAACAATCGATAGAACTGCGATGAAAAATAAAAGAAGAAAAACAACGAAATTAACATAAACAAAGCGACCCTAACGCGAGTGGTTTGAATATGGAGGATCGATTTACTTAAATGTTGTATGAGAAACTGACACCGCCCTCCAATTTAATTAAGTATTGTCATTTTTCAAAAGTTTTTTATTTTAATAATCGGAACGTTTAAGTAACAATAGATCGGACTGCGCTGAAAAAAAATTAAAAAAATAAAAACGACAAAAAAATACGAAATTAAACGTGATGGTAGTCTGATTCAGTTCCACCGAAATAACTCCCCCTATATGTCTATCTGATTAATTGTTTTGTCTTAATTGTTATTCTTTGTAACTGCACAGTGACTTTATTGCCACTCTGTATATATAATTTTCCTGAAGCCTGGTCATTGGTCAGTCCCCGAGAAATTCCGTAGCAGCTTCTGTTTACGAAGTCAAACTTTTGTAAGTGTCGATGTTGCTTTTGCGCGTTCTACCGGCAATGTATGTGTGATTGTCCTTGGCTGTTCTTCAACCGTTTCAGGGTAAGATTTTCTTTTTTCCCAACAGGAGATCTCGTTGCATTTGGTTTGTCTTATAGCCTGCTATCAACTTTCTTGAAACGCCTGAACAAGTTTTGCGAATATCTTGCGGTGTAATTTGTAACTCTGGAAGAGAAATCTGTTACACATGCATTTCAATAGTTGGCTGCAAAATAAAACCTAAAAATGAAACCTCGAAGTTTAACACCTCTAATTTTGTGACTGTCTCGGAGCCTTTATATACACATTTTTTCGGTTCAAATATATATATATGCATATATCTGTCCCATTTGTATAATGCATTAACCTAGAAGGCTGGCAAAAGACAAGCGGGAAAAGACAAAGGCTGAAAAATACAGATTGCTAGAGAGAAACAGTTCCAAGATGTGACACATATGATTAGAGTAAGCTTTGATATATATATATATATATATATATATATATATATATATATATATATATATCCGCAGACACATTTGTTTCTCTGTATCAGATCTCATCAGTACTGTTAGACAGCTGATTACTTTTTACCCAGGATTGAAACTCGACCTAATTGGCGTCAGTCGGCGATACTACCTATATATATATATATATATATATGCCGACGAAAAAAACTTATTTGATATCGATACCAGGAAATCAAATTTTGACTTACATCCATTCATTTTGCTTTCAGTCTACGTTTTCGCTTCAACTGGAAACAACTATTGCTTTTTAGTCTTTCGTGCCAAAAGTCCAAAGAGTCTGAGCTCCGGGACCATGGATTAGTTTTAAAGTTTTCATTAAACCCGAGCAACGCCGGGCTATACTGCTAGTAATAAATAAAAGTGAATATTACAAACGGCGTCAGACATAACCATAAAACGTAGAAATAAGCTTTACTAATGATGCCAAACAAAAACGGAAAGAATAAAATTAAATCTATATAAAAGAAAATCTGTGAGTCTGTGTGTGACTGTCAACCTATGCACGCCTATATTTTTTAAGCTTCGCCATTCAAACTTTCTAGGGACACATATCTACAGCAAGCCAGATCGACAGATACTTTTTGTGTCTAAGTTCAGCAACTTTTACCTTTGTCACTTTTTGGCCAATGGAGCCGATTGTTTACATTTGCTCCGTAAAACATTTAAGATCTAAGATGTTTGCTAGATTACATCAGAGAAATCAAATCACAGGTGTCAAACGGGACTAAAAAATGAGTCTTTATATTTAATGTTTAATTTAATTATTTAACTTTTTTTCAGATTTAATATTTCATACATCTATAATTCGTTTGGCATTAATGCAACATTTCATCTAAAATTTAATGTCTGCATTTTTTAATTATTCTTTGAAAATTTCTGAAATTCATTTAGTCAACAGAAAATGTAAATATTTCACCCCGTAATTTTGAAACAATTTAATCATTCAAGTCTTTTTTTTTTCAGACTTAATATTTCATACTTCAGAAAATAAAATAAAAATAAAATAAGCTTTTTTTCGCTAAATATTTCATGCAGGAAATCAACTGTCTGTAATTCGTGTGGCATTAATGTAACTTTTCCCTCTCAAGTATTAAATATTCTTCGAAAATTTCTGAAATTCATTTAGTCAGTAAAAAATACAAACATTTTCCCCCGTAATTTTGAAATAAAAACAAACGCAATGCTGTTGTCACACAAAACATCAACTAACATTTTCGCCAAACAAAAGAAAATAGATTTTTTAATGCAATTTTTGAACAATTTTTAAACAACAATTTTTTATATAAATATTTTTTATATAACTGAGTTTTAAACTGATGCAGCGATTACAAGCGCTTGGGAATCTCAAAACGCTGCATTAATCATCTAATTAAAAAATATTTTGAGTTGCACTGGCAACGCCGGTGTTAGTATTACATATTGCGTCAAACATTAACCTTAACCATTACAAATGGCGACAAACATGAAGAAACAAAATAAAATAAACATTGCCATTGATTTCAAGCATAAATAATTAAACGTGAAAATAAGCATTAACAATGGCGTCAAGCATAAATATAAAACATGGCAGCAAACACTACCAATGACCCCAAACATTAAGAAAAATCGTAAAAAGTAATCAGTAACAATAGTGCCAAATATTAATATTAAATTTATGCCGATGACGCAACAATCTACTCACGCATCGATCAGAAACCAGGTCTGGACGACAAAGTGAACCTCGCTGCCGTACTTGAAAGGGACCTCCAATCCGTAGTGGCCTGGGGTAGGAAATGGCTGGTATAATTTACTAAGCGCGGCTTAGATGTGGCACAAGGCCGAAAGTACGGGGCACCCAGTGAGGATCGAACTCACGACTTAATTGCAATAGTGCTAGCGAGACAAACTTGCTAACCATTACACCACCTTGAGGAAATGGCTGGTAAATTTCAATGCCTCTAAAACGAAGCTGTTATCAACTAACCACCATAGACAATCACATCTACCTCCCATTAGCATGGGACAGGCTAGCCTCCCAGAGAGTAAAATACTACGCCTCCTTGGCCTTACACTTTCGGCGGACCTCAAATGGAATGACTATATTGAATCCATTGCCAAATCTGCTGCTATGAAAGTCGGCTCCCTGTGCAGGGCCCGGAAGTTTTTCCCACCTGAATCTATTCTGCACATACAAATCTACCATCCGCCCGTGTATTGAATATTGCTGCCATATCTGGTCGGGTGCCCCTGCTGCTCTCCTTGGGCGTCTTGACAAAATACAAAGGAGGATCTGTAACGTGGTTGATACTGACTTGGCAGACCGGCTGCAGCCGCTCTCTCACCGGCGTGATGTGCCTTCCCTGTGCCTCTTCTAGAAGTACTTTCATGGCTTCTGCTCCGATGAGCTTAGATCACTGGTGCCGCCTAAGCACGAATATACACGAGATACTAGATTAGCAACTAGGTCCCACCCTTTTACAGTTAAACAGATAAGATGTAACCGTAAATTTTACTCCAACAGCTTCTTTTCTCGAGCTTCCCGCCTGTGGAAATCCCTTCCACAACTCTGCTTTCCCGACAGTTACAATCTCCAGGTATTTAAATGTAGGGTCAATAGACACCTCCTATCACACTAACTCCCAATTATTCTCAGAACACTCTCATCTACCCAACCCTCATTCTCGGTATCCTTACCCGCCTATCACCCACCCTCTGACATTTCCTATATTTAATCATCCTTTCTCCACTCTACGTAGCCCCCTGCGCAGTAGTGGCAGTGACATGCCTTGCTCTGGGTGAAACGCTTATAAAAAAAAAATTTTTAAAAAGTAAGCATTAAATATAGCGTCAAGATAAACATAAAATGTTACAATTTTATTTTTGGCCATTTTTATATTTCATCTTCTGTGTAGATTGTTAACAGACACAATCTTCTCGTCGGAATGCACCCCGGTAGTAAGTTTTGGTCTTGTTTTTTTTTTTTTTTATTTCAACGTGTATTAACAAGTATATATTTTGAGTTACAGACTTTCTTTAAAAGCTACGGCTTCATGCCGATAATTTTCAATGGCGATTTATCCTGAGAAAAAATGATGGTTATCGTCAGAAGAAGAAGGTAAAATCAATCGCGAATAAAAAGAAAAGGGATATAAAATAATATTAAAATACGATGAATCAGAAAGAACACATCCTTGCTATGAGCATCCACCCTTAGCGTGCATTTTTATTACAAGATAACAACTCTTTTATGTGTAATTTATATTTGAATAAATCATTTTTTTGTATTTCTGGTGAGGTCATTATGCCCTAGGATTCACTTGTTTAAAGGGTCTATTGTTTAGAGGCAACATTTCATTTCAACACTGGTAGAAACATTTTGCTTTTTTGGGATTTTTTCAAGAGGTGCAGTCGTTCTGTTATTTTAAAATAAATTTCCCCGGTTTCTTTTTCTATTTTTTGATACATACCCTTTTTTTTTCTTTTCATGTAAAGCAATGTTGTGTGTTTATTTGTTTCATTCATTGGTTTCCGATTCGAAGTTTATCTTTTAGATTTGCCATTTCATTTCCCTGTTTTTAAAGACATCCGTTCGATTTCCTTGGTGCAAAAGAATTTAATAAGGCCAATTTTGTTGAGTGAATCGAACGACCTGCTTGTCACTCCCTTTCCATTATTTAAATGTTTCTCATTTCTCATCGCTTCTTTCAAAACTACCGCGAGGTTATTCATTTTGGTTCTGAATCGTTGAAATTCAACAGAGCGTCATTATTTCCTTTACGCCTCTATCTGCGGTTGCAGTTTTCGTCTACTTTTTTTTTGTTGTTAGTGTTACATCGTCGCCTTCTACTTCTTGTTCTTCCTTTCCTTTTCTTTTTTTCCTATTTCATCTTCTTTTTCTTGAACTTCTTTTTCTTTTTTATGCTTCTTCTTGTTTCTTTTCCTCTCTTTCTTTTTTCTTTTTTCTTCTTCATTTTTGTTGGTTTTTTTTTGCATTTATTTTTCTTTTTCTCCATTTTCATATTTTTCTTCCTACTTTTTGCTTTTTCTTTTCTCTTTCCATCTCCTTTTTATTTTTATTTTTTTTGTTAGTCTTCTTTTTCCTCTTTTCTTTCTTCTTTTTCTTCTCGGTTTTACTTCCTCTTCTTCTTTTTCTTTTTCTTGAATTTCTTTTTCTTTTTTATGCTTCTTCTTGTTTCTTTTCCTCTCTTTCTTTTTTCTTTTTTCTTCTTCATTTTTGTTGGTTTTTTTTTTGCATTTATTTTTCTTTTTCTCCATTTTCATATTTTTCTTCCTACTTTTTGCTTTTTCTTTTCTCTTTCCATCTTCTTTTTATTCTTTTTTTTTTGTTCGTCTTCTTTTTCCTCTTTTCTTCTTTTTCTTCTCCGTTTTACTTCCTCTTCTTCTTCTTTTTCTTTTTCTTGAATTTCTTTTTCTTTTTTATGCTTCTTCTTCTTGCTTCTTTTCCTCTCCTTTTTTCTTTTTTTCTTCATTTTGTTCTGTTTTTTCTTGCATGTATTTTTCTTTTTCTCCATTTTCCTATTTTTCTTGCACTTTTTTGCTTCTTCTTCTTCCTTTTTCGTTTACTTTATCTTTTTAAACTTCTTTTTTCTTTTTCTTTTCATCATCATTTTCCTCTCCTCTTTTTCTTCATATTCATATGGGAGTTTCACCCATCAGATTCAGATAAAAATGACATGCATGATGGAAAAATCGATAAATATATGTAAACAGTAACTGTACATCACCGCATTTTATGATCAAGCGTTAAACATTACTTTGAGTGACTGAAGCCTTTAGATCTTGGTAAAGACCATCCTTCTTTGAACAATGTAGACTGGCATTACCACATCACAAACGAAAAACTGGACGAAAAATTTGAAACCACATCGCTTGAGGTCTTTCAACAGCAGCAACAACTAAAATGCACAGCACATGTAAACTAAACTGAAAATAATGACAATGGCCTTGACGTTACACAATATTCAAACTAAAAAGTTTAGGAAGGAACGTCTCATCAATACTGGAAAGAGCGATAACATCTACTGGACTTTAGACAACAAATTCCTTACAAAAGTTTTATAAAAATCAACCATCCAACCTTGTACGGTATACTGTTATCATATCTAGTCAGGCGAATGCAGCTATATATATATATATATATGCGTATTTAGGCAGCACATTTTTTAGACATGACTGATTAAATAAATTGCAAACTTTGTGTCTGCTTAATTTTTTAAATAAAATCCGTTCATATACTGGGATAACATTTCAGGTATTATAATTAAAAGATGTCAGAAATGAGCTGTAACGTTGTCACATGTTTAATATCATTCACAATATAAAAAAATATATAAAAATATAATGATCGATAATACAATTATTATACATCAAGAAAACAATAAAAACAAAGTACAGATTCACGAGACAATATTCATTAAAACACGTAAGCAGTCAATTAATAAAATCAGCTATGAATACTGTAGTAATGTTCTAAGCCTTTTGTAAAAAAAACTGTTTTTTCATGCTTCAATACGAGGATGACCATGACAATAGAACATGTTAAAAAAATTCCATTTTGGATAATTTTCCGTTCTAATGAACGCTTGCAACTTGTCAGCCGTTATATTTAAAGCAGAAAGAAAATTACAGTAAATTTTAGCGACACAGTGTTGCGGTTATTTTTGTTACCATAACTCACACACCTGAAAGTTGTCTCGGAAAGAGATTGAAAGTACTTGGGTACCTTGTGAAATGAATGATAATAATATCTGTCAACGTTACAGCTCATTTCTGACATCTTTTAATTATATATAGCTAAAGTTTATCCTTGAGTATGAAAGAAGTTTATTAAATACAAGCAGACCCAAAGTTTGCAATTTATTTAATATATATATATATATATATATATATATATATATATATATATATATTAATGTAAACTTATCGCTATACTCGTTTCAAAAAACCCTCCGAGTATATACGCTGAAGGAAAAAATGGTAATCAAAAAAAGAAAGAGCTAAGCACTTGAACATAAGTCAAAGTACGTAGCCCAAAGAAAAAAAAAACAGAGACAAGTACCCTAAAAGAAAATAGCTCAATACATAAGTAGAGCAAACAAAGAAAGTAACTAACATAAAAAGCAAACGAACCTACCAAGGTTTCACCTAAACGGATCTTCAGAGAAGGTTGGTAGGTTCGTTGGCTCTTTAGGTCAGTTACTTTATATATATATATATATTTATAAAGTATCTAACTAATATATATATATATATTGTCATCCGCAGACAGATCTGTTTCGCTGCATCACAGCTCGAAACCCGACCGATTTGGCGTCAGTCGGCGACTCTACCCCTGGGCCACGGGAAGTTCGGAGGCAGTCTTTTTAGCGCATATCATATTACGCGCCTAATAGCTAGAGTGCTCAAATTTCTTTTTTACTGAAATGAGCGATGCGTACACGCTAGAGTGGCTACTGTTTTTCAAAGTCTACCTTTCTTCTAGAGTGCTCAATCAGGGTGTCAGAGCGTAATTATATATATATATATATATATATATATATATATATATATAAATAAGTTTCAGTCCACCATTGTAGAAGGACATTTTGTTATTTTATTATACAGTTTTTAACAATATTTACTGTGTCTCAATACACGATTCTCAAATATTTTACCGTCACTTTTGATGGTAGGGATACACTCATGTATTGAGACAGTAAATATTGTTAAAAACTCAATTATAAAAGTCACAAAATGTCCTTCTACGATGGTGGACTGAAACTTGAATAGGCTGACTCTAGAGGACCGATGATCGCGCTGTGAAACCTGCATTCATTAATTTCAAATCTTATCATAAATTATTTCACTGCTACTCTTCAGATAAATTAATATCTGATTGTCTAAATAGGACTTCAAAATCACTAGTAACGACTTCTCTTCAAAATGGTAAAAAATTGGTATTGTGGCATAAAAATTAGGCATCAAGTAACTCGAAAAAATGGGTTTCGCCCCAGTTACAGGATACCATTCCAGTTTATTAGCCGCACACAAGTGAGCAGGTAAATTATGAGAAGACGGAATAAAATTTGACATAAATTCCAAAGAAATTGTTGTTCTTGTTTTCCACATGGTAATACATGACTTGCGATTGACTACAAAGCACAGTGGGAGAAAGTTGAAAATATTCAGCACAATAAACCTGGTATCACCGGGTTTCTCTCCGGATGGGTGCTACGTCTTCTAACAACACATCAAAAGCGCACCAGGCTGATCACATCACGGAGAATACTGACATTGTTTGATGCAGAGTAATCCATGCAGTGAAAATCTTTGCTACAAAGAAAGCTAGGATCGTTTTATCTGGAGGGAAGTTGATGGACTCAATTTTTGGACGCGAAAGCGATTGTGCTTGTTGACTATATGCAGAAAGCCACATCATCAATGGATAGTATTATATCAAATTGCCGATGCAGTAAGAAAATTTCAGTCAGGTCAGTTCAGTGCCATACGCAATACACGTTTGGACGAACATGTCTAAATAGAAACATGACTGACTGGGTAGGTTTTCCCCCAGTAGTTTTCTGCGGAAGACTGTTTGTCTCCGAAAGATATAGAACACAAACTGCTCATCTATTTAACCCATAGCTGGAGAAAAAAAGATATTATTGTCTTTCCTGAATGTTTATGTAATCTTAACTAAAATTCTGACTCGGCTCCCTGATTTCTTGTGCCAAGCCGTTATCTACTGCAATACAACAAAGATTATCAAGATGAAACGCCGCGGAAAACTGACGAAAGTTGTCTTGTTTCATTAATACAATGCTACTGTACATATGTCCTTGGTTAGAAAAGGTGCTGGGCGCAGCTGTCAATTTGAATTTTATGATCGCTCTTCCTACTTTCACTTTCACTTTCACTTTTAATCCATGTACGAGAAGTATTTCCACTTTGCTTGGAGTGAAATGATTTTTGAAGCATCATGAGAAATGGAAAGAAATATAACAGCTAGTGAGATGTCTGTTTTCCAGAAAACAATAATTTAATAGAAAGACTTTTATCAATTCGAACCGATAGCGGTATTGGCTGCTCGGCCAATAACTGCCAAATGTTTCCTTATAAAGAAACAGTTATTTACAGTTATATTACTATTCCGTTTCTTCACGGTATATTCCTCTTACAACCTATTTATCTTTATCCTCTTGTCTGTCTTAACTATGTTTTCTCTATCTATTGCCTTCTCCGTGTTGTTTTCCACCAGCTTTGACGATATCTTTTTAACTTCCACTCTTCTAAAAACAAATTCTTACATTCTTACTTCACCGCTTTCCATCTCGTTTTCTTCCTTTTCAATTCCGATTAGTTCTTTACTATCCGCCATTTGTCTTTTCAAACAGATTTCTTAACCCTTTTTCAAAGAATTCATTGTTCTCTTCCCCGGGCATTTTCTTTTCTGTAACTTCTCGCGTTCTTTTGTTCCCCACATTTGTTTAACTTTCTTTCTATTCTATTTTATCTTGTTTTTATTCATTTCATTGTTAACCTCATCCAAAAACATTCTCAACCATGGAAATGCAAATACATTCTTCCCTTGAGCAATGTTGTACGTAACAGCTGAATAAAAATTCAACCTTAACAAACTGTTTGATTCTTATAATATATTTACCTTTGCTTTTGGTTGTTCGCTGCTGGAGGAATTTGCATGGAGAACAGTGCAGGCTGAAGAGTTTGGGATAGAATTGCGCACAGTTTGAGATTCCTTATGTAAAATGCAAAGAAAATAATCCCTTTAGAGAAATGAAAATACAAGAATGAAATTAAAGAGAATAAAAAATCAATCGCTTGGACGTAGATAAGACCACAGAATTCTGGTAACAAAAAAGACCGGAATCTTTTAGAGACATAGCCGAACTGTTTTAGATAAAAACCATAAATAAACAATTCTAATGGGTAAATATATATCTAATGTGACAAAAGTCATATCTTATCTATAATATTTAGGTAAATAAAAATGCACTGATTGAGTTATAATACTCAAAAACATCATAGAATGGTGCCAGACGTCTAAGATTTCTTTGGATATCTGTAACACAGAACGCAATTCTCAAATCAAACCTAAAATTTTACTGACGTTTAACCACCTGCAAATGTGTATTCAATAAAGAATACAAGAGAATTTGTTACAGAAATATTCATTGAATTGTGTTGTATACCAACCTATATACAGGAATGGAATGCTCCTATCCTCTTAAATACGTGTTGAAGAGGAGAGAGTAATCACACCGATGCAAACTCTTTTGTTTAACTTAATCGAGACTCCGCTGCTGGGCAGATTCTCACCTGAGGCGAATAAACAAGAGCCCCACCCAGCTTTAACCTGTGTCTATAGGATATTTTTTCTGAGCTTTAATGGATTCAGTGTAGCATCCGTCTTGGTGGGGAGGTAGTAAATATCGAATGATCCAATCGATCTAATCTCTCTCTTGATCAACTGTCTACTCCAGAATGGAGAGGGCCTCTTCAGCGAAGGGTGAAGTTTTGACAATGGGCAACAGCCCGACACAGTCTTTAGCTGGGTGTACGGAATGTTTTTTTGTTTTTTTTGGCTGTGCTTAAGGACTCGGTATTGCTACTTTAATTGACCTTGTATCGTATATGCCTTGGTTGAATTTTGGTAAGTACAGAGTGATTTTACTGACGAGCATTTTACTAGCAGCATATCTACTTCACACATTGTGCGAGTCTTGTACTTGTTGATATACTATTATTTCCAATCTCCGTTTTGGTGATGAGTCACTCAGTAAAGTTTGAGGGTTACATTGTTGGCG
Source organism: Ascarosepion bandense (assembly GCA_037127315.1). Lineage (NCBI taxonomy): Eukaryota > Metazoa > Mollusca > Cephalopoda > Sepiida > Sepiidae > Ascarosepion > Ascarosepion bandense. Next base: position 6,090,642 of record JBBBDQ010000178.1, read on the forward strand.
ACGAAGGTTGTTACATTGAGGCAAATAGAATATTTGGACGATGAAAATTGTGTCGTTGGCAAAATACAATATTTTGGCGTCAAAGTATACGGCTTTGGTCAAATACAATATTTTAGTAGCTAAATGTTTTGGTGACGAATATTTTTGCTAACTTCACGAGAATGATCACCAACACAGCAAACTTGTGACGAAGATTTCTGGCTGAACTCAACTAAATGTTCGCGGATATAACGTTGCACAAACCTAGTATCGGCAAAACAAAAAAAATTATAGTGTCGAAAAAAAGTGGTCAAGTCAACTTAGGTGAACAAAGTTTTCACGTAGAATTTCACCAAGGAACGTTTCTAGAGAAAGATCAAAAGTACTAAACAACATCAAGCATTTTTTGGTTACAAAGATTTTCAAGGATTGCGTAATATCAACCAGGTTTGCGAAACACAACAATCAAAAGGAAAGGAAAAAACATTATATAATTCTAGATAAAACGTAGTGAAAAGGTAAGTTAAATTAAAAAATCTATTTTCAAAAATAAATAAATAAATAAAACAAAATAAAATCTCGGGAAACAATTTAGGTGTGAGAATTTTACAGGAAATTACGTGATTTTTTAAAAAGTTGTGTGTGTGTGTATATATATATACCCTCACACCCTGATTGAGCACTCTTGAAGAATGGTAGACTTTGAAAAACAGTAGCTACTCTAGCATCTACGCATCGTTCATTCAGCAATGAATTAGAACACTCTCAGCTATTGGGCAGGTATAATGGTAATATACACGCTAAAAAATCCGCCTTCTTCTAATAAGTGCCCATAGCTCAGACTTACGCCAATTGGGTCGGGTTTTAATCCTGGGTAAAAATCAATCGGCTGTCTAACTGTCCTGATGAGCTGTGATACAGCGAAACAGATGTCTGTGGATGATTATTATATATATATACATATATATATATATATATATATATATTAAGTGCAAAAAATAGTTGGAAATTTTTAAGGCAACACCTGAAATAGCAAAAAGGTTTGAAAAATTCGAGGAATTGTTTGTGTAACAGCGGAATAAATTTACAAGCAACATTAATAAAGACTCGAATTCATTTTCTCGGGAAACTAACGTGAATGCGATAAATGATATTAACTATAGGCCTTGGGAAAACGTTACATTAGCATCGTATTTCTGCAGATGGTAAATCATTTACAAGACGGACTGCATAAATTGGTCCGGCTAGATAAAGGTTAGACTAGTTTTACAAAAATTAAGCTTTGTGGGAAAAAAAAGGACACAAAAAATCAAACTGCAAGACGAAAATTAAAAAGCGTGTTAAAATTTTCTTAGAGTGAATAACGATAATGAATATTTAAGTTAGTATACGAAAATATTTGTACAGGTGAAAATCCTGACAAAATGTTATGTTTCAACTAGACAGTGGTTAGGATATAAGCATAATTAATATATATCAGTTAGTGAAATACGCTTGGGCGATCATGTCTCGAAAGTGACATGACTGACTAGGCAGAATATTATCCCGCAGTAGGTTTCCATTGCTTTCTGCAGTAGACTGGTTGCCAGCCATGGCTATAGATCCCAAGCTGTCCTCTTATTTAACCCATAACTGGAAGGAAGAGACGGATTAATATCTTTCCCAAGGATTTTTGCGCGTAAATGAATGTAATGAATTCAACTGGAATTCGAACTCGGCTCCTCGATTTCTCGTTCCGAGCCGATATCCACTGCACTACAACGCACATCCGTAATTAATATATATACTAGGAGGAAAATAGCAAAATCAAAATTAATTGTTTCAAACAATATAAAGCTCGTACAATCGTACAGGTAAGAAAATTAAAATGATAAACGAATTTATTGCGAATGTAACGTTAAACAAAATGTTAAAATTAAAAATACTTGTAATAAAAACAACTAAAACACTTTTTGGTACAGACTGGATAAAAACAATACAAATTATAGAATTTTATAAGTTTATATTTTCAAAAAGTGAGTTCTACCAAGGAATCCGAACCTCTAAAAATGAATTAAAACATATTTCTAGAAGGATATTTCTGGTGGCTTTGGTAGCTGTAACTAGTTAAAAGCGAAATTTGAGCTAAAAGCAAACATACAATCAGTCTTTAAAAAGTAACGGAATATAACCTTTGCGTCGATCAAACAAATAAATGAGGAGCTTGATAGATTTGAAAAAAATCTGTTTTGTCCACAGTCGAGTACAATGACTGGGCTTTGCCGACAGTATATATTTAAAAAAGTCGAAGGAGATACGCGTCTGCACGGATTTTTCCACGGATAAAAAAGATGTCTCCAATGATTATCACTCCCCACTTCAGAGACCGGAAGAGGTTTTTGCGTAGCTTAGCACCGTTAAAAGTTTTTTCAAAATTAGAACTTCTGATTCCTGTCGATGACGAATGAGCAAGATTTTTGAGCATTTATACACATAGAGGATTATAAAAATATAATCAATTGCCGTTTGGCAGCAAGGTCGCTCCAGTTACCTTCCCGCAATTAATGGGCACGATGCTAAGTGGTCTTAACTTCCAAGTCATGTACTTTGATGATAGTTTGCTAAGTCAAAACACAGAGGAAAATTACAAACTGTTTTTAAGTGATTAAGACAATTCAGGACTATAAATTCAAGTTGAAAGACGAAAAATGTGAATTCTTTAGGGACAAGATTAAATACTTTGAACATATTATTGACAAAAAAGGCAGTAGACCAGATCCAGTGCAAGCTATCTTTATTAAGGACACGCCTGCATGAAAAAGACATGTCAGCTTCCTACAAAGTTTCCTGGGATTAGCAATCTATTACAATGTGTTTTTTTTTTTGTAAAAAAAAACATGCATTGTTTGTAGCCCCGTCAAATAAACTTTTGAAGAATGATTCAAAAATGGTCTGGACCATCAGAGTACCAGGAAGCTTTAAAAAATAATAAGTATTTAAATTCAGATTTGTTTTTGGCTCTTTAGAATTCAAAATAAGAATTGATCATGGCAAGAGACGCGAGTGCAAATGGTAGCTTTTATCATGCAGAAATTCGAGTGGTTCTATTAAATGGATTGAATATCAAGGACGCTTCGTCCAGCGGAAAAATGCTCAGTAAATAAAAAGTAAAGTCTAAGGATTACTCTTGCTCTTAAAAAATTCTATGGATTTATTAACGCAAGAAAATTTACATTGCAGACGGATCGCAAACCGTTGTCCGCGATTTATACGTAAAAGAAAGAATTACCGACTCATACGGCTAACAGATTGCGACGATGAGCGAACATTGTTCTAATTTATGACTTTAAAATAAACTTCTTGCCATCAAGTAACCTAAGTCATGCAGATGGATTGTCCAGATCGTTTCCAAGGAATGATTAATCCATTGAAGACAGTCATTGTTGCTTCAAAATCTGAGGTAGAAATTAAAATTATTTTGTGCAATACTGTGCGAGAACTACTTGTAACGTTGAAGGATATAAAAATGCATGCACTAGACAAGAAATTCATTATTGAAATGATAAAATTAAAATATAAGAAAGAAAATCTCTCTGAAGTTTATTCAATATTATACGACGTTCTTCTGTACAGCTATAGAAAAATAGTACCTCTATCACTACAAAAAAGATCCTGAAGAAATTCCATGCAGGACACACTGGTATATCTAGTATGAAAAGCATAATGAGAATCTATGTTTACTGGCGTAGCAAGGATAGAGACATTAAAACGTAGGTAAAACCGTACAAATGTGTTCTTTCGCGGATAACGTATCACCAACGTATCATCCATGTCCACGTCTTTACATCGATTTTGCTGGTCTAATGAATAGATAATGCTATCATATTGCCAGAGATTTTCAAATGTAACTGACTAACCACGCAAGTAGTAAAGTGTTTTTACACGAGTTTCAGATTCAGTTGTTTCTGATGATGGTAAACAATTTACATCGAGGGAGTTCAATAAATTTTGCAAAATGTTTATGTTAAATCACATTAACAATTTCCTTTATCATCCTAGAAGCAACAGCTAGGCAGAGCGTTTCTTCCAAAAAGCGTTAAAAACCAATGATTGACCTACAGATGCTGATATACAAAATTTTTGCAGGTGTATAGACTGACACTCAATAAAAAGAAGCCATCAGTCATTACACCGGCAGAGATTATATTTGCGCGTAAGTTACGAGACTTTATACGAATAAACCGAATCCCAAAAGAGAAAGAAATATGAGCATACCAAAAGACAACTGAGGACTTTTATAATATTGGTCAAAAGTTGTTTTTTTTACCGCATGTATCGGGTGAATAAGACGTACTGGAAAGTCGATAATATATTCAGAAACATTGGAAAAATTGTATATCTGGTTCAAAGAACAGAATTAGTTCATAAATAGGCACGATACCGACATAGAAAAATGGCATGCAGTTCAAGAGAACAATTCTCTAGATGTGGTGGAACCTATGGACGTACTCTTTGATTGGTTTGACGTGCGTATCCCGAAAAAGAACCAAAATATATGTCCGGAAAAGAATATGAAAAGGATTGCATGGATCATACAAAGAAAAATAATGACTCTGACAAAAGCCAAAATAAAAATGGAATTGTATACTTACCTATATAAAGGAATTGGATGTTCCTATCCTCTGAAATGCGTCGACACTGTTGTAGTAGATTAGAGAGATTATACTGACTAGCAGTGTATCTGTTGCACGCAGTGTCCGATTCTTATATTTGTTGATGTACTATTATTCCCAACCTCCATTTTAGTGAATGCTCACGCAGTAATCTTTCTGGGTTACAAGAAATAGCAACTAATTTTGTTAAGAAATTTTATTAAAGAAAAATGCGGCTTTTCTAGTAGGATTCGAACCTGAGTCCCAGGAGCCAAACGGAAGTAACTTAGAAAATTACATTGTTTACGTTTGCATAGGAAACCGAGGAGAATTTTCGTTTAAATGCATGCTGTGATCAATAAGATTTCCCAGTGCCCGAGTTGGATAAGACACGCTGGAAAACACAGGCTGTTTCTTAAGGTGGTTTAATAAAGGGTTGTGTATATTTAAATATAGCAAATTAGATTATTTTAGACATCTCAGGTTGACAGATAATCAAGCAAATATTTCCTAGAAGGATTTCCTTTGTACTGATTACCAGGACAGCTAATAAGAACAGACAGACAATAACAGGACGGAAATATTCTCCCATTTTATTGGAATTCAAAATGGTCAAATAATATTACTTACATTTCGAGATGCTAAGACGTATATATGGAGAAGGAATAGCAATCCAGTCCTTAACTTCAACACCAGTTTTTCGTCATTTAACTAAAACTGGAATGGAAAACGAATTTCAGTGAATCGGGACTGCCGATGAATTGAAGCAGACAAGCTAAAATAGACTGCTACACGAGAGGTACTACAAGAGACGGTCAGTCCAAATTCAACCAGTGGCAAGTTAAATAAAATATAGCCCCTTCAACATATAGGACACGAATATTATCTTGCTAGTGAAATACTAGCCAAATGATACATCTTTTTCTTCACTTAATTTTGGCTTGCTTGCAATCTTGTATCTATTCGATATATATAAATATGCATAAATCTACACCTTGTGGAATTAAATCTGTTTTTCATTTTATACAAATCCCTCTCGTGTATGGGTCTACCTTGTCAAGAGGCAACAAGCAAGCCTGCATTGGCTAATCCGAGTTCAACAACAGAATGTAGGTAAAATCGACCGAAGGTCAGGAAGGTTTTCTGGACTCAGCCAGGGGTCCTGTTATATATATATATATATATATATATATATATATATATATATATATAATTAAAATTGGATCGTTTTATTATTGGAATAAATACAAATGTGTCTCACTTATATATATATATATGTGTGTGTGTGTGAAAAGTGTATATATATAATTATAAATATCAATATATATATATATATATATATATACATATGCAATTTGTTATATATATTATATTGTTTACATATTATATATGTGTGGGTTGCGCGCCCTGGGTTTGCGCTTTTGCGGCCACAAACCGGGTTTACAAACTCACACTTATATATATATATATATATATATATATATATATATATATATATATATATATATATATTCCCGCTGAATTTGGGATTTTCGTGCTGCCCTTTTGCCTGATGACTATGCATTCGGTTTTCTTGCAGTTTATTTGTCATTCTCTTCATTCCCGCTCGATCACTGAAGTTAAGCAACATTGAGCCTGGTCAGTACTTAGATGGGTAACCGCTTATATCCGTCTGAGTTAGGCACTCATACGTCGAAATCGACGGGAGAGACCATAACATAATGTATGTATATATATATATATATATATATAATCGTTTAACCATAAGCCAAGTAGTACTGCCACAAGTGCTCCGGAGGTTACATGAATGAAGAGCAAGAAGAGGATGAAGATATAGGGGTTATTGTAAAAAGGATAAGAAAAAGGTGGGAATCAGGAAGATATGAGATAGCAATTGACCTTGCACACACACACACACACACACACACACACACACACACACATATATATATATATATATTCATAAGCGTATGCTGATAGTTTAAGCGAAACATGCTGTCAAGGTGATGTGCACTGTCTTTTCTAAGACTTTCGTTACAGATTTTTCTACTTAAAAAATCTAAAAATGGTCAAACAGCTTATGAGTTTTATCTAAAGTGGTCGGGTAGTTTATGGATGCGTTTGATATCCACCTATCCAGATCTTTAATTTTTAATTCGATTGTGTTCGTTAAACGATTGTCATGTGTTTAAATAACCGTTTTATTGGGTATGGCAGATTGAAACAAGTCGTTAAGATGTTTTTCCGGCAGCGCAGTGTAAAACCTCAGTTGGATTTTTTAATGTTGACGAATCTAAAAAGATGTAGAAAAAAGAAATGAACTCTATACCTACGCAGTTGTGTACATACCGAGATGAATAGCCAAACATCACACACACGCCCACACACTCACACACACAGACACACACACACATGCACTCAGGCACACACACACACACACAATCATGGCTTTCCACGTCTCCCTATCCATGGTGGCCCTTAGTTACACCACGCAACCCCCGTTCTGTCATCCACCTGCTAATGCCCGTCAAATATATTTCACGCTGTTTCCTCTGTTTCTTTTTCCCTAAATCTGACCGATGAGTATCAGGTTCTCCAAGCCCTCCTTCTTCATTGCCTGTCCAGGAACTTTAGTTGTCTTTTCCTGATGCTCACTATTAATTTCCTTTTTTGCTTCCATACTTTTCAAAACCTCATCATTGCTCACATGCTCGATCCATGATATTCGCAGCATACTTCTGTAGAACAACATCCAGTTGTGTCAAGCTTTTTCTTCATCTTCAATGATATTGTCCAGCATTGACTTCCATATTGAGGAACTGATATCACATAGCAATCCACTACTCTTTTCTTTGTTTCTAGCGAAATCTTTGTTGTCTTTTGATACTCTACTCAAGTTCTGGAACGCGTCATTCGCCATACAAATTCTGCTTCTGATCTCAGTGTCGCACTTTCCATCTTTTGTTAGAACACTTCCCAGGTATTTAAATTTTGGTACCTGCTTGAATTTAGTATCCCCCATCTGAATTTGGGATTGTCGTGCTGCCCTTTTAGCTAATGACTATGCACTCGGTTTTCTTGCAGTTTATTTGTAGTCCTTACTTGTCATTCTCTTCATCTACCTTCTGTACGAAGTCTTGTACTTTTCTTTCCATGTTTGCTATCAGTGTTTTATCATCTGCGTATCTTATGTTGTTCAAATTGTGACAGATCCTGGTATAACATCTATGATCCTCATAATAGTCTCGCTGTACAAGTTGAATAGATTTGGTGAAAAGGCACATCCTTGTCGTATGCCCCTTTCTATCATTGTATATCTACTGAATTCGTTACCTGTCAATATACAAGTGGTATGTTACCAGTAAAGTTTCTTGATTACTCTTAAGTCTTTCCCAAATATGTCAAGGCTGTAGAGCATCTCCATCAATTTGTTGTGGCGTATTTTGGCAAACGCCTTCGCATAACCCATAAAGCACATGTAATAGTCCTTCCTCATTTTTATTGCCCTTTCAAATATGGCGATCCTTATTCCAGTGTTTTCTTGTCCTATCTCTGGCCTGATTCTGTTTCTCACCCCATTCATCAAGATTCGGAAGATCAGTTTTGTTATATAGAACATTAAACTGATGGTTCTGTGGAGTTCCCACTCGACTTGCTGTGTTTATCTGGTATTACATCACTATTATAAATTTCATTTATTATTTCTGTAATTTTCCTCTACGCCAAATTCTTCCAGGGCTATCAGCAGTTCTATGGTCTAGCTGATTTGCTTCTATTCAGCTATTGCAGAATATATATATATATATATATATATATATATATATATATATATATATATTAGTCATCCACATACAAGCCTGTTTCGCTGTATCACAGCTCATCACTGTGGCTAGGCGCATCCACTTGCTTCTGGCCGGGATCGAAACTCGACCGGTTTGGTGTCAGTCGGAGTCGCTACTCCCGAAGTCATCGACGCATGGAATCAGAGAAGGGAAATTTTAACGTGTTGTATATAAGCAGTGTATACACACGCCATTCACCGAGAGAACTCGATTCATTTCTGAAGAGTCACGCATATAGCAGAAGTGGAAAGTGTTTTCAAAATTTTCTTCTCCAGAGAGCTCAATCATAATGAAGGCATAATATATTAGAAATCCAAATACAAGCCTTTTTCGCTGTATCACAGCTCATCAGTGTGGCTAGACTCATCAACTTGCTTCTGGCCGGGATCGAAACTGTCATATATATATATATATATATATATATATATATATATATATATATATATATATATATATATATATATATATATGACAACAGTAATTGATGTACATGCTAGGCCAGTAGACTGTTATTTAAAATAGCGCTTCATACATAATCCAAACAATTGAGTATGTAGAGCCAACCGTATATTAAGGTAGATCTTCACTACTTACCTGCTAACTAGGTTTGAACCCTATCGCTCTGATCAGGCTGTAAGGAGAAAGCACATTTCATAACGCTTCTTAATTAACAAGTCTGTCGCAATTTCTTTACGAATGGAAAGGGATAGGCAAGAGTGAGGGTAATCGGGCATGAAGGGAAGAAAGACACATCATCAACCGCGTTTGCACTGGCGCAATACATGATCTTTTTCAATCTGAAAAAGTGGCTGAAGTCAAGCGGCTAGATCTGGATCGGATCACATTATAGATTCTCTTTTAGAGCCTGTCGAGAACCCTGAGATGAACAGCAGGGGCGCCTGACCAG
>JBBBDQ010000178.1:6105000-6112500 GCA_037127315.1 Ascarosepion bandense
TATTATCATTATACACGCCCAATAACTGAGAGTGTTGTAATTCATTGCTGAATGAACGATGCGTAGACGCTAGAGTAGCTACTTTTTTCAAAGTCTACCATTCTTCGTGAGTGCTCAATAGGGTGTGAGAGCGTAAATAGTATATATATATATATATATATATATATATATATATATATATATAGAGAGAGAGAGAGAGAGAGAGAGAGAGAGAGACATGGGTAAAATGTTGCACTTTTTTACTTTTCATTTCCCGCATGTGTGTTGGTTGTTATTGATTTTGTCGTGTGAACAATATAATAGTATCAGTTGGTTACTCACTGTGAGAATATAACCACCATTTCGCAATTCATTCCGGTTGCTGAACTGCTTCCCATTCGAAAAGAAAGTTCCAATAAGTGTGTTTTTTTGTGTCTATCTTAGGACAGTGTAGGTGATTCCGGAAATGTCGGTTGAGCCTGATGATTGCGAAGGTCTTTAGAATGATCACTAGTAATGGCGACGCTATCTCTCCAAAAGATACATGAAAAATGACTTACATTTTAAGAATTCAAGCTCAGATTGAAAGTCAGTGCACTCTGGAAATGTGCAATTTTTGCGAGAGGAACAGAAATATTAAACTCAGAGCCCACAAATGGAAACGTCCGGTAAGGTAAAAATACTTCTGCAAATTTCTGAGATTTAACTTTTTGGCAGAAACCTTAATCGGACAAGCCAGGCTGGAGATTACTAACGACCTTATAAATGCCCCGTAGGAGAGGGGAAAGGAAGAATAATATTCAATTCGTCATAAATTTCTATCAAGTTAAAGACAAGAAAAATCATGTGATGGCAAACGTTCAATTAAGCAAAACAGAGACATGAAAGTAAGGAAAATAAATATATGCATAAAGAAATGAAATGATACATGAAAATAGACTTATATTTAAAGAATTCAAGCCGTGATTGGAAACCAGTACACGCTGGATACGGGCAAAAAAGCTGGGTAAAGAGAGTGGCAGCTGGAAGACGTACATTAAAGATTTAATAGAAAGAGGGTAAAATTAAACTATATCGCTAAATGTAAATTGCAAAACTCCGGAAAGAAAGAAATCGCGAGAATTTTCAAGGCTAACATGAAAATGACAGCCATTTCTGTTAATTCAATCCATAACAAATGAATGAGAGATATAGGGTATTGAAGGGAATCAGGGATGCCAAATGTATGCTTTGGGGCCGTACGAACCCGGTTAATGGTATATGTATCTTGACCTCCTTCGCGTCCTATTACTCTCTCTGTTGCTCATCCTTTGCCCTTCTGTTGCTCGTGTATAAAAAAAAAATAAGCGTCAAGATTAGTTCTTACAGCTTTATGTGACCGATATGGGAGAAACCTAAGTAACAATTAAGTAGGGAACATTTCATTCTGTAATATAGTGCCTATTCCCTAGTTTGTATAATGCATTGAAGACTTTTTTAAATAACTGTCTACTGATGTGACTAGTATCTTTTACTGTTATATATATATATATATGTATATATATATATATAGGAAAGAATATTAATAAAAAGTTTTGAATTTAAAAATGTACTTTTTTTGGACAGTATTTGTTTATTTTTATTATTGTATTCTAGATTTCAGACCGCCCTCGGTCCTTCATCAGAAACAAGTGATTTTTAATCATTTCAAACCGAGCAAGACAGAAATGCCACTGATGTGCAGGAGGCTACATAACTGTAAAGAGATTAATTAGAAAAGAGTGAGGATTACAAATTCTTTAGAAAGGAGCAATAGAAAGCTGAGAAAGCAGATGCAATAACAGATACATAGGTGGAGAGAAAGGGAAGTTTATACGGGGGTGGGGAGAGAGCTAGAGTCCAGTGGTTAGTAGATGAGTATTGACTTTGCATTTAAATTGGAGGTTGTAGCCGTCAGGAAAGCAAGAATATGGGAGCGTGTTCCACAGGCGGGAAGTGCGAGAGAAGAAGCTGCAGGTGTAGAATTGTCGTCTGCATTTGGCTAACCTGACTGTGAATGGGTGGGACCCAGTTGCCAGTCTGGTTGCACGAGTAAACACCTGTTGAGGAGGCACCAGTGACATAAGTCCGTCCGAGCAGAAGCCATGTATATATGAACAGTTTCCTAGTGGTACAGAACTTAATAATAGCAAGGAACAAAGAAAATTCTGGTTACATTTTTATACTAAAAAAAAAAAAAAACGAGCGGTTTTGAAGTTTTCAAGTTTAATTTTTGGGATTTAATTTAATCTTAGAAAGTGAAAGATGGTAATGAGAGGGGAAAAATTGATAAAGAAATATAATTCAACATCATATAAACCCAGTTAGCAATCTCTCTGTTTACAGAGAGAAGGGCTGCGGGATTTGATGTATATTGACTCCAGATCTTTCAGATGGTATAAAGAGTGCGACCGAGATAATGCTGTCAAACAGCCAGCACTCAATCGTGCAACACATTCGCTGAATATTTATTGCATGTTGTGCTATAGATGACCCGGATGTATTTACAAGTTGGCTACTAGTTGCGGCCGGATTAAAAATTCTGGGAAGTAAATGGTGTTTTATTCTATAATCCAAACGCTGAGATGTTCTATCTATGTAGTCGCACCCACAACAACATTTAAATTTGTAAATAACAGAATTAACATGGTGTGGGGGTAAAACATCCTTGCGAATAGAAGAAAGAATTGGTCGAGTAAAAAGATATCAAAAATAACATTTACTAATAGAATGCGAAATCCGACTAGCTAAAGATTAACCTTCTGTATTATTATAAGCAAGGCGCAAATGAATCGGACATCTTTTAACAACATGCAGCTCAACCTTATGCGTGTGTGTGCGTGCGCGCGTGGGTGTATTTGTATGTGAAAGCCTTGAGGAAACCCTGTGTTTAACACTGCTTAAAGTCACGATTTCTTTATTAACACCCTCGGATATTACAGACATGTTAAGCATAGATTTACACTGTTTAAAACACAATTATTATGTCTACTCAAACTAGTGATGCCGCCATTAATATAACACTAAATTTAATACGAAGTATATATATATATATATATATATATATATATATTAATTCAGATACTTTAATCCAAGTGAAAAAAGCAGGAAGGTAAATTCCAAAAACCCGATCCTAATTAATATTAAAAATTTTATTTTAATATTAAAAAATGACACAGGAAGAGAGCTCCATGTAATAGAATATTACAGAGCAAATATAAACAGTTTCTGAAAGGATTTTTCGGTTGCTGAGGTGTTGTGTTATCCCCCGTGGGGACTTTCACATCGAAATGGTCATTCAGCATCATTGAATTAATCCTTTTTTAATTTATATATATATATATATATATATATATATATATATATATATATATATATATCGATTATCAGTTTAATTGCTTGCTCATACCATTTTGTCTAACGACCATTGTATGTTAGTTTTTTCTTTAATTATGATTCATTTAGTTTCTACCATCCGGACCATTCTAATCGTTTTCAGACAAAATTTAAGTATAGGTTTTCTTATTAATGGTACTCCTGTTTTCATAATATAATACCAAAGTTTTTTCAGTTTCTACGTTGTTCTTATATACATGAAAGCTTATTTTAGTCATTCATTCTTTACGCCACATTTACTCTCGAGCTTAAATTCAAAGTAATATCAAGGAATCTTTGTCAGATTTTAGATCAAAGTTGCTAAAAATAATTCAAACATTAGCATGGAACAGGCTTGCCTCCCAGAGAGTAAAACACGACACCTCCTTGGTCTCACACTCTCAGCGGACCTCAAGTGGAATGATTATATATCCAATCCATTGTTAAATCCGCTGCTATGAAAGTCGGTCCTCTGTGCAGGGCCTGGGGGTTCTTCCTGTCTGAATCTATCCTGCACATTTATATGTCTACCATCCGCCCGTGTACTGAATACTGCAGCCACATCTGGTCGGGTGTCCCTGCCATTCTCCTCGGGGTTCTTGACAAAATACAACGGAGAGTCTGTAATGTGATCGATACCGAGTGGTAGACCGCCTGCAGTCACTTTCTCACTGGCGTGACGTCGCTTCCCTGTGCCTCGTCTATAAATACTTTCACGGCTTCTGCTCCGATGAACTTACATCACTGGCGCCCCCTAGCTACGAATTTGCATGAAATACTAGATTAGCAACTAGGTCCAACCCTTTGACAGTGAAACCGATAAAATGTAACCGCACTTTCTACTAAAAATAAGCTACTTTTCTCGCACTTCCCGACTGGGTAATTTCAATCTATATGATTGCTTCCCCGACTGCTACAAACTCCAGGAGTTTAAATGTAAGGGCAGTTGACACCTCCTAACACACTAACTCGCATGCATTCTCTCAAACACTCTCCCCATCTACCTAACCCTCATCCTCGGTATCCCTACCCGTCTATCACCCTCCTTCTGACATTTCCTATATCTAATCAATCTTTCTCATCACTTTCCCCTATGTAACCCCCTGCACAATAGTGGCAGTGGAATGCCTTGCTTATGGTGAAATGATTAAAAACAAAACGTAAAAAAGACGAAATATTTTCTGCAAATGTGAGTGTCTTTGCGTTTTTCAATTGAAAACTCAAAATCAAAACTGATCAATAATTTTCTGTACAACCATTATAATAACTAAAAACAATAGAATATAAATCCTTATAAATCTTTATTTACACCCTATATAAATTTAACAAGCGATTACCTATCGACTGTTGTCTCAAGTATAAATTCGAATAATCAAGAATCAATATACATTTGAGCAGATTATCCTGAATCCCGTATAATGCCGACGAACGTTTTCTACAGATTATCGTATGAACGCGATCAATGTCTGCCTGTAGACACAAGTATACAACCTCCCAGACACAAGTATAAATTTTACCAGTGTTTGCCTACTGAATCTCTCTTTTAAACCGAACCAGTGTTTTCCTTCCGATTCTAGTATGAAAACGACCAACGTCTATCTATAGACGCAAGTTTAAAACCCATGTTTATTATTAAACTCAAGTTATACATCTGATCAGTTTTTATGAGCAGATTTTAGTAGAAACCTGTCAATTATTTTCCTGCATAATCTAGAATAATTTCAGTCGATATTTACTTAATATTTAACTATAAGGACCGGTTTCAAGATTAAATTACTCAACAAATACCCCACCCCACTTCTACATTCACATCAATTTTCCGATACCGTAATTTTATACCTAAGTCTAGATTATCTTTATTTCTGTACGTGACCACACTGTCTGCTATATATATATATATATATATATATATGTGTGTGTGTGTGTGTGTGTGTGTGTGTGTGTGTGTATTATGCCCTCATTACGATTGACCTCCCTTGAGAAGAAAATTTTTAAAAAGTGTCTACTTCTGCATATATGCGTGACTCTTCAGAAACGAATTGAGTTCTTTCAGTGACTGGCGTGTGTATACACTAGTTATATACAACACGTTAAAATTTCCCTTCTCTGATTCCATGTGCCTATAGCTTAGTGGGTAGCAACTGCGACTAACATAAAATCTGTCGCGTTTCAATCCCAGCCGGAAGCAAGTGGATGCATCTAGCCACACTGCTGAGCTGTGATACAGCGAAACAGGATTGTATGTGGATTAATATATATATATATCTATATATATATTCTGCTCAGACGAACTTAAGTCACTGATGCCTCCTCAACAGGTGTTTACTCGTGCAACCAGACTGGCAACTGGGTCCCACCCATTCACAGTCAGGTTAGCCAAATGCAGACGACAGTTCTACTCCTTCAGCTTCTTCTCTCGCACTTCCCGCCTGTGGAACTCGCTCCCGTATTCTTGCTTTCCTGACGGCTACAACCTCCAGAAATTTAAATGCAAAGTCAATACTCATCTACTAACCACTGGACTCTAGCTCTCTCCCCACCCCCGTATAACCTTCCCTTTCTCTCCACCTATGTATCTGTCATCGCACCTGCTTTCTCAGCTTTCTATTGTTCCTTTCTAACTAGTTTGTACTCCTCACTTTTTTCTAATTAATCTTTTTACATTTATGTAGCCCCCTGCACATCAGTGGCGTTTCCGCCTTGCTCGGGGTGAAATGATTAAATATATATATATATATATATATATATATATATATATATATATATATAGCTCAGAGGTAGAATCGCCTACTGACGCCAATTCTGTCGGGTTTCAATCCTGGGTTAAAAGCAATCGGAAGTCTAACCTACTGATAAGATGTGATATAGCGAAACAGATCTGCCTGCGGATGACTATATATATGTTTTGTATACCTTTTTCCTTTTCACCTTTTTCGAGGTTTTCCCAAGTATATGGGGTAACCTTATGTTCGTTCGGTCAGAGTTAATTAGCCTTTCACTTGTCGTATGCCCTAACGTGAGTTCATTCTTAGTTCGAATCACGAAACACTCCAAGCACATTTGCACTCAATGTCCGTTCAAAAAGATATAAAAAATGAAAAAAGAGGAAAGGCACTAAATACCAAATTAATAACATATCTTTTCAGTTAATTAATCGGTCAAATTTTAATTTCCTGTTACGGAAATGAAAGCGAATGAGAAGGATATGGGGGAAGATTGAGGAAAGGCCAAAAAAGTAACAGGGATCAGGAAGACAGAAGATGGCGATTGACGTTGCATTAAATGTGTTGAGCATCGTATTTACCAGGAAAGCATTGAAATGGACTTCCATAGGTGCCGGGAAAAGAAAACACATGCAGTAGAAAATGACTGTTTCATCGAGCTAATTCAACAGTAAAATGATGGGACCTACTTGGCAATCTAGTAACACGCTTAAATGAAGTCGCGACGCGAGGAAAAACCACGTCAGAGTAGATGGCATGAAAATATTTCTAGAAAAAGCCACCTCATGGAAAATGTGATTGTAGAGGAGATGCCTGGTCAAGACCGATTTTATTGCAGATCCTTCTATAGAACTTGCTAACAATCAGTAGATACACAGTAGAAGCAAAATTATTCAACATGAGGTCGAATGTTAAACTAACAAATAGGGAAAGCTTGCTTTTCGCAATAAAAATTTTGCATCGTAATATTATTGTCGATAATCGATAGTTAGATATTATAATTATAATTATAATTCTGCCTTGCGTAGTTTCATTTTTAGCACAGCAGCAACACCCTGGTAATACCTAATAAATAATAGACTCTTCTTCATCTCCCTTGTCGCTTTTAATATATATTCTCCTGTTAATCAATGCAATCCCCGCTTCACTATCCATCTGGTCCTGGGTATGACCGTAAACTGCATCCGGCAACAAGGACTCTGATTGAGAGGTTGTGAGGAACATGGAAACACCTCTTAATTGCTGTTTTTTTCCAGGTCCACCCCGACCCGAAGTGGTGGCACCTGTTAGTGTCCCTGCTATGGGTAAATAGCTAACCTCCAAACCGAGGTCAAAATCCTATGAATGTATTTACAAACAAAACTTTTTTCAATTAAAAATATTACCAGCAAAACATTTTTGAATG
>JBBBDQ010000178.1:6117500-6212500 GCA_037127315.1 Ascarosepion bandense
GCAAACGTCTTAGCGTCTATGGTCTAAATGTATCACTGATATACGTTAATAGCGGTGAGATTATTAACCAGAATTGCAATTCGTCTGTCTTCTTTGATAAACATGATATGGAAATGTAACATTACATTTAGTTTAAAGATAATAGGTTCTATCTACCATATCTCTCACGCCCCGTAGGGATAATTTTTGAAGAAACAGCTAATAATCCTTTCAAATATTTTGCCGTATTAAAATATAGTTAAATAAGGATGCTCAACAATTTCTATTAGTAGCCTCTTCTACGTTCCAAATAATTATATTGATTTTACATTTGAAGAAATTAACTTGAATGGATATTTCGTCGTTAAATAAAGTCAAAATATAGCAACTTTTTGTATATTTAGTTCTTTTTTTTTTCGTTTTATTTATTTATTATTTTTTAAATTGCATTAGATAGGCTTTCCTATCGCCCGGTCCATATTCCTCATATTCTTATATTTTTTATGGAAGGGGATCCCGGTTGCTTTCTTGTGATTAGGTTTAATATTGGTACCATCACGATTTTTTTTTGTAATATATGTAGATGGTGGAAACGTCTCGTTTTACTGAGTGTACAAGTTTTACAGTTTTCTGGTTGCTGCTTCTCGACTAGTAGTTAAGAGCCTAATTCTACCGTAGCGACTAGAGAGGCTGCTCTGATAAAGAGTCGCGTAATAACAATGTTCTTGCCGAGCCATGTCTCGCATGGAAGATGTTGCTTGTTGACATTCAAAATATGAACTTCTCAATAACTCAATCTCTCACTCTAGTGACGTATTTTTCACGCTTTTCCTAGTAAATCTGAACGACATACTTCTGTTCTAGATCTATTCATGTCTTGCTATGCGACTCTGCCTTTTTGACAATTGTAACAGCAGGGTGGTGAGTTTAAGAGTAACTTTCCGCTACCCTCCAACCAAAAACCTTTTACTAACGGAATATCTTTCCCCAGAGGACCACTGAATGCTTTCTGTTATCAACATGCGGATTTGGACTTGTTCTTTGATGTCCGTGATGATGTTTTAATCATCTTATTCAAAAATGTGCCTCTGATGTATCCTCTTTCAAAGCCGACATCGATGCTTACGTTTCAGCAAGGGAATTCGAAGTTAAATCTCGTTCGTCTCTTTGATTTTCCCCTGCATACTCAGCTGCTATATCCTACAGGAATGACTTCCTCCAACTCTAGCAGAGTGATACATCTGATTACAACAGGTGTATCTTTGCCTTTGCCTTTGCCGCCTTCTTCTTCTTCTTCTTCTTCTTCTTCTTCTTCTTCTTCTTCTTCTTCTTCCTTCCTCCTCCTCCTCCTTCCTTCCTTCTTCTTCTTCTTCTTCTTCTTCTTCTTCTTCTTCTTCTTCTTCTTCTTCTTCTTCTTCTTCTTCTTCTTCTTCTTCTTCTATGTGCCTTGTTATTTCAGGACGTAACCGATCATGGCCTTCCACGTCTCCGTATTACTGGTTGTTCTCAGCACGCCTTCTCCTTTAACATTTCGCAGCCCCCTTTCGGTCATCTACCTGCTCAGGCTCTTCAAATATGTTATCTGCTGCCTTTCTCTGTCTCTTTCTCCTTTATCTGGCCTGTCAGTATCAGGTTCTCAAAGCCCTCGTTCCTCATTGCATGTCCCTAGAACTTCAGTTGTCTCTTCCTGATGCTCAATATTAATTTCCTTTTCGTCGCCATTCCTTCTAACACCTCATCATTGCACACATGCTCGGTCCACGATACTGCAGCATCCTTCTGCAGAACGACATTTCCGCTGCTTCAAGTTTTTCTTCATCTTCGATTATATTGTCCAGCATTCACTTCCATATTGAATAGCCGACATCTCATATCAATCCATTATTCTCTTCTTTGTTTCTAGTGAAGGTTTCTTGTCTTAATACTTTACTCCGCTTCTGGAACACGTCCTTCGCCATGCCAATTCGCCTTTGGATCTCTGTGTCTCACTTTCTGTCTTCGGTTAGAACACTACTCAGATAATTAATTTTTCGTACCTGCTTGATTTTAACACTCCCCCACCTGTATTTTTGCACTTTCGGCTGCTCGTTTTGCTGATAGTTAATTTATAACATGTACTGTAAAACAGAAAATCCTAAATATCACTTCTGTCTAATAAATTCGAAGTCCTTACATTTACAACTGAATTCTTTGCTCGGATATTATGTACCAATACAACACTTGACTCATTTGGAGTACCCACACTCGATTCCTCACATAGATCAGATTCTTAACCTGATGATATATACACTCTGGGCATAATTATGAGGCCATACCAGTTTTGTTTTTAAATAAATGAGGTATTTCATACTATTTTCACGTGAATAATTCTAAATGAAAATAGAATGGTTCTTTTCTTATTCTTAACTTGCAAAATTCTACAAGGAAATGAAGCATAGACGAACTCGTCCGAATCACCCTTAATTTTATTCATTCTTTAATTGATATATAGGTAATTATTAAATATTTATAAATTCATTTGATGCACATGTTATTGCGGAGTATTAAAAGACGAACTTGGAAAAAACACGAAAAAATAGTATGAAATCCATCATTTTTAAGACACTGGGGTGGCCTAATAATTATGACCGGTACTGTACATAACACCGTCACTGGTCTAGGACGTCATTTATGACTTCCATAAGCAAGGCTTGACCGAGTACGCTCGAAACCTAACAAGTATTGCCTCTTTACTTCTTGTTTAGCAGCCTTTTCGAAGTCATCCTGTTTTGTTATTGGTTTTAGAAAATTGTAGAAAACCATCTATCGTTCTATTTGTCTCTTAGCTATATTCGGCAAACTATTCGAGGTTATAATAAATGAATCTGCAATGTGATCGATACCGACTTGGCAGCTTGTCTGCAGTTGCACTCTCCCCGGAATGACGTGCCTTCTCTGTGCCTCTTCTACAAATACTGCTCGAATGAACTTAAGTCACTGGGGCCCCCTATAAATGAATTTACACGAGCTACTAGATTGGCAACTAGGTCCCACCCTTTTACAGTGAAACCGATAATATGTAACCGCAATTTCTACTCTAACAGCTTTTTTCTCACACTTCCTGCCTGTTGAATTCCCTTCCATATATATGCTTCTCCGACAGCTAAAATCTCCAGTAATTTAAATGTAAGGTCAATAGACATCGCCTATCTAATTAACTCGCATCCATTCTTTCAAGCTCTTTTCTTCATTCACTCCACCCCCATTACACCTGTTGTATCATCCGTCTATTACTCTCCTCATGATATTTCCTATAACTATCCCCTCTTTCACATCACTTTTCCCTATGTAAACCCCTAACCATTCTTTCTCCTCCCTTTCCCCTATGTAGCCTCCTAACCACTCTTTCGCATCAGTTTCCCCTATATAACCCCTTAACCATTCTTTCTCATCATTTTCCCCTATGTAACCCCCTAACCTTTCTTTCTCATTGCTTTCCCCTACGTAGCCCCCTAAGCACTCTTTCTCATCACTTTCCCCTATGTAACCCCCTAACCACTCATTCTCATCACTTTCCTCTATGTAACCCCCTAACCCTTCTTTCTCATCGCTTTCCCCTACGTATCCCCCTAACCAATCTTTCTCATCACTTTCCGCTATGTAACCCCTAACCACTCTTTCTCATCACTTTCTCCTATGTAACCCCCGAACCATTCTTTCTCATCACTTTCCGCTATGTAACCCCTAACCACTCTTTCTCATCACTTTCTCCTATGTAACCCCCGAACCATTCTTTCTCATCACTTTCCCTATGTAACCCCCAACCATTCTTTCTCATCGCTTTCTCATATGTAACCCCCTAACCATTCTTTCTCATCACTTCCCCTGTGTAACTCTCTAACCATTCTTTTTCATCGCTTTCCCCTACTTAACCCCCTAACCTTTCTTTTTCATTGTTTTCCCCCTACGTAGCCCCCTAAGCACTCTTTCACAACACTTTCCACAATGTAACCCCCTAACCATTCTTTCTCATCGCTTTCCCCAGCTTAACCCCGTAACCCTTCTTTCACATCTCTTTCCCCTACGTAGCCCCCTAAGCACTCTTTCTCATCACTTTCCCCTATGTAACACCCTAACCCTTCTTTCTCATCACTTTCCCCTATGTAACCCCCTAACCACTCTTTCTCATCATTTCACCCTATGTAACCCCCTAACCACTCTTTCTCATCATTTTTCCCTATGTAACCCCCTAACCCTTCTTTCTCGTCACTTTCCCCTATGTAACCCCCTAACCACTCTTTCTCATCATTTCACCCTATGTAACCCCCTAACCACTCTTTCTCATCACTTTTCCCTATGTAACCCCCTAACCACTCTTTCTCATCGCTTTCCCCTACGTATCCCCCTGACCCTTCTTTCTCATCACTTTCCCCTATGTAACCCGCTAACCATTCTTTCTCATCAATTACCCCTATGTAACCCCCTAACCACTCTTTCTCATCGCTTTCCCCTACTTAACCTCCTAACCCGTCTTTCACATCTCTTTCCCCTACGTAGACCACTAAGCACTCTTTCTCATCGCTTTCCCCTACGTATCCCCATAACCACACTTTCTCATCACTTTCCCCTATGTAACCCCCTAACCCTTCTTTCTCATCGCTTTCCCCTACGTATCACCATAACCACACTTTCTCATCACTTTCCCCTATGTAACCACCTAACCCTTCTTTCTCATCGCTTTCCCCTACGTATCCCCATAACCACACTTTCTCATCACTTTTCCCTATGTAACCCTTAACCCATCTTTCTCATCGCTTTCCCCTATGTAACCCCCTAACCATTCTTTCTCATCACTTACCCCTATGTAACCCCCTAACCTTTCTTTCTCATCGTTTTCCCCTACGTATCCCCCTAACCACTATTTCTCATCACTTTCCCCTATGTAACCACCTAACCATTCTTTCTCATCACTTTCCCCTATGTAACCCCATGACCCTTCTTTCTCATCACTTTCCCCTATGTAACCACCTAACCACTCTTTCTCATCACTTTCCCCTATGTAACCCCCTGACCCTTCTTTCTCATCACTTTCCCCTATGTAACACACTAACCACTCATTCTCAACACTTCCCCCTATGTAACCCCCTAACCCTTCTTTCTCATCGCTTTCCCCTACGTATCCCCCTAACAAATCGTTCTCATCACTTTCCGCTATGTAACCCTAACCACTCATTCTCATCATTTTCTCCTAGTGTAACCCCTAAATTCATTTTTTCATCACTTTTCCCTATGTAACCCCCTACCCTTCCTTCTCATCGCTTTCCCCTATGTAACCCCCTAACCATTCTTTCTCATCACTTTTCCCTATGTAACCCCTCTAACCCTTCTTTCTCATCACTTTCCCCTATGTAACCACCTAACCCTTCTTTCTCATCGCTTTCCCCTACGTATCCCCCTAACCAATCTTTCTCATCACTTTCCGCTATGTAACCTCCCTAACCACTCATTCTCATCATTTTCTCCTAAGGTAACCCCTAACCATGCTTTCATCACTTTTCCCTATGTAACCCCCTAACCATTCTTTCTCATCGCTTTCTCCTATGTAACCCCCTAACCACTTTTCATCACTTTTCCCTATGTAAACCCCTAACCCTTCTTTCTCATCGCTTTCCCCTACGTATCCCCCTAACCACTCTTTCATCACTTTTCCCTATGTAACCCTAACCATTCTTTCTCATCACTTTTTCCCTATGTAACCCCTTAACCCTTCTTTCTCATCGCTTTCCCCCACGTATCCCCATAACCACTCTTTTTCACTTTCATGTAACCCCCTAACCACTTTTCATCGCATTCCCCTACGTATCCCCCCGACCCTTCTTTCTCATCACTTTTCCCTATGTAACACCCTAACCACTCATTCTTATCACTTTCCCCTATGTAACCCCCTACCCATTCTTTCTCATCACTTTTCCCTATGTAACCCCCTAACCCTTCTTTCTCATCGTTTTCCCCTACGTATCCCCTAACCAATCTTTCTCATCACTTTCCGCTATGTAACCTCCCTAACCACTCATTCTCATCATTTTCTCCTATGTAACCCCTAACCATTCTTTCATCACTTTTCCCAATGTAACCCCCTAACCCTTCTTTCATCGCTTTCCCCTACGTATCCCCCTCTAACCACTCTTTTCTCATCTCTTTTCCCTATGTAACCCCCTAACCATTCTTTCTCATCACTTTTCCCTATGTAAATTTAACCTCTTCTCATCGCTTTTCCCTACGCATCCCCATAACCACTCTTTTCTCATCACTTTCCCCTATGTAACCCCCTAGTAACCACTCTTTCTCATCGCATTCCCCTACGTATCCCCCTGACCCTTTTCTCATCACTTTCCCCTATGTAACAATCTAACCACTCATTCTCACTTTCCCCTATGTAACCCCTACCCATTCTTTCTCATCACTTTTCCTATGTAAACCCCCCTAACCTCTTCTTTCTCATCGCTTTCCCCTACGTATCCCCCTAACCAATCTTTCTCATCACTTTCCGCTATGTAACCCCTAACCACTCATTCTCATCATTTTCTCCTATGTAACCCCCTAACCATTCTTTCTCATCACTTTTCCCAATGTAACCTCCCTAACCCTTCTTTCTCATCGCTTTCCCCTACGTATCCCCCTAACCAATCTTTCTCATCACTTTCCGCTATGTAACCCCCTAACCACTCATTCTCTACTATTTTCTCCTATGTAACCCCTAACCATGCTTTCTCATCACTTTTCCCTATGTAACCCCCTAACCATTCTTTTTTCTCATCGCTTTCTCTTATGTAACCCCCTAACCACTCTTTCTCATCACTCTTTCCTATGTAAAAACCCCTAACCCTTCTTTCTCATCGCTTTCCCCTACGTATCCCCCTAACCACTCTTTCTCATCACTTTTCCCTATGTAACTCCCTAACCATTCTTTCTCATCACTTTTCCCCTATGTAAACTCCTTAACCCTTCTTTCTTAATACTTTTCCTACGTATCCCCCTAACCAATCTTTCTCATCACTTTCCGCCATGTAACTCCCTAACCACTCATTCTCATCATTTTCTCCTATGTAACCCCCTAACCATTCTTTCTCATCACTTTTCCCCTATGTAACCCCTTAACCCTTCCTTCTCATCGCTTTCCTCTATGTAACCCCCTAACCATTCTTTCTCATCACTTTTCCTTATGTAACCCCCTAACCCTTCTTTCTCATCGCTTCTTCCCCTACGTATCCCCCTAACCACTCTTTCTCATCACTTTCCGCTATGTAACCCCTAACCACTCATTCTCATCATTTTCTATGTAACCCCCTCACCATTCTTTCTCATCGCTTTCCTCATGTAACCCCTAACCATTCTTCTCATCACTTTTCCCTATGTAAACCCCTAACCCTTCCTTCTCATCGCTTTCCCCTACGTATACCCTTAACCACTCTTTCTACTCGCTCTTCCCTACGTATCCCCCTAACCACTCTTTCTCATCACTTTTCCCTACATGTAACCCCCTAACCATTCTTTCTCATCACTTTTCCCTCTGTAACCCCCCTAACCCTTCTTTTTCATCACTTTTCCCTACGTATCCCCCTTAACCACTCTTTCTCATCACTTTTCCCTATGTAACCCCCTAACCATTCTTTCTCATCGCTTTCTCTTATGTAACCTCCAACCACCTTTTCATCACTTTCCGCTATGTAACCCCTAACCACTCATTCTCATCATTTTCTCCTATGTAACCCCCTAACCATTCTTTCTCATCACTTTTCCCTATGTAACCCCCTAACCCTTCCTTCTACTTGCCACCCCTATGTAACCCCCTAACCATTCGTTCTCATCACTTTTCCCCATGTAACCCCCTAACCCTTCTTTCTCATCGCTTTCTCCCCGACGTATCCCCCCTAACCACTCTTTCTCATCATTTCCCCTATGTAACCCCCTAACCCTTCTTTCCCATCGCTTTCCCCTACGTATCCCCCTAACCACTCTTTCTCATCACTTTCCGCTATGTAACCCCTAACCACTCATTCTCATCATTTTCTATGTAGCCCCCTCACCATTCTTCTCTCATCGCTTTCCCCTATGTAACCCCCTAACCATTCTTTCTCATCACTTTTCCCTATGTAAACCTCTAACCCTTCTTTCTCATCACTTTTCCCTATGTAACCCCCTAACCCTTCTTTCTCATCGCTTTCCCCTACGTATCCCCCTAACCACTCTTTCTCATCACTTCCCCCTATGTAACCCCCCTAACCACTTCTTCTCATCACTTTTCCCTATGTAACCCCCTAACCCTTCTTTCTCATCGCTTTCCCCTACGTAACCCCCTAACCACTCTTTCTCATCACTTTCCGCTAGGTAATCCCCTAACCACTCATTCTCATCATTTTCCTATGTAACACCTACAAATTTTTTTTCATCGCTTTCCTCTACGTATCCCCCTAACCACTCTTTCTCATCACTTCTTCCCTATGTAGCCTCCTAACCCCTCTTTCTCATCACTTCCCCCTATGTAACCCTCTTTCTCATCGCTTTCCCCTACGTATCCCCCTAACCCTTCTTTCTCATCGCTTTCCCCTACGTATCCCCCTAACCCCTCTTTCTCATCACTTCCCCCTATGTATCCCCCCCTAACCACTTCTTTCTCATCACTTTCCCCTATGTAACCCCCTAACCCTTCTTTCATCACTTTCCCCTACGTATCCCCCTAACCCTCTTTCTCATTGCTTTCCCCTACGTATCCCCCTAACCACTCTTTTCTCATCACTTCCCCCTATGTATCCCCCTAACCACTCTTTCATCACTTTCCCCTATGTAACCCCCTAACCCTTCTTTCTCATCGCTTTCCCCTACGTATCCCCCTAACCCTTCTTTCTCATCGCTTTCCCCTACGTATCCCCCTTAACCCTCTTTTCTCATCACTTCCCCCCATGTATCCCCCTCAACCACTCTTCTATCACTTTCCCCTATGTAACCCCCTAACCCTTCTTCTTTCTCATCGCTTTCCCTACGTATCCCCCTAACCACTTTTCATCACTTTCCGGGCTATGTAACCCCCTAACCACTCATTCTCATCATTTTCTCCTATGTAACACCTAACCATTCTTTCTCATCGCTTTCCCCTACGTATCCCCATAACCACTCTTTCTCATCACTTTTCCCTATGTAACCTCCTAACCCCTCTTCTCTCATCACTTCCCTATGTAACCCCCTAACCACTCTTTCTCATCACTTTTCCCTATGTAACCTCCTAACCCCTCTTCTCTCATCACTTCCCTATGTATCCCCCTAACCACTCTTTCTCATCACTTTCCCCTATGTAACCCCCTAACCCTTCTTTCTCATCGCTTTCCCCCTACGTATCCCCCTAACCATTCTTTCTCATCGCTTTCCCCTACGTATCCCCCTAACCACTCTTTCTCATCACTTTTCCCTATGTAACCTCCTAACCCCTCTTTTCTCATCACTTCCCCCTATGTAACTCCCTAACCACTCTTCTCTCACTTTTTCCTATGTAACCTCCTAACCCCTTCTCATCACTTCCCCCCTATGTAACCCCCTAACCATTCTTTCTCATCACTTTCCCCTATGTAACCCCCTAACCCTTCTTTCTCATCGCTTTCCCCTACGTATCCCCCTAACCACTCTTCTCATCACTTTCCCTATGTAACCCCCTAACCCTTCTTTCTCATCGCTTTCCCCTACGTATCCCCCTAACCCCTCTTTCTCATCACTTCCCCCTATGTAACCCCCTAACCACTCTTTCTCATCACTTTTCCCTATGTAACCTCCTAACCCCTCTTTCTCATCACTTGCCCCTATGTATCCCCCTTACCACTCTTTCTCATCACTTTTCCCTATGTAACCTCCTAACCCCTCTTTCTCATCACTTCCCCCTATGTATCCCCCTAACCACTTTTTCATCACTTTCCCCTATGTAACCCCCTAACCCTTCTTTCTCATCGCTTTCCCCTACGTATCCCCATAACCACACTTTCTCATCACTTTCCGCTATGTAACCCCTAACCACTTTTCATCACTTTCTCCTATGTAACCCCCGAACCATTCTTTTCTCATCACTTTCCCTATGTAACCCCCAACCATTCTTTTCTCATCGCTTTCTCATATGTAACCCCCCAACCATTCTTTCTCATCACTTCCCCTGTGTAACCCTCAACCATTCTTTTTCATCGCTTTCCCCTACTTAACCCCCTAACCTTTCTTTTTCATTGTTTTCCCCCTACGTAGCCCCCTAAGCACTCTTTCTCAACACTTTCCACAATGTAACCCCCTAACCATTCTTTCTCATCGCTTTCCCCAGCTTAACCCCGTAACCCTTCTTTCACACTCTCTTTCCCCTACGTAGCCCCCTAAGCACTCTTTCTCATCACTTTCCCCTATGTAACACCCTAACCCTTCTTTCTCATCACTTTCCCCTATGTAACCCCCTAACCACTCTTTCTCATCATTTCACCCTATGTAACCCCCTAACCACTCTTTCTCATCATTTTTCCCTATGTAACCCCCTAACCCTTCTTTCTCGTCACTTTCCCCTATGTAACCCCCTAACCACTCTTTCTCATCATTTCACCCTATGTAACCCCCTAACCACTCTTTCTCATCACTTTTCCCTATGTAACCCCCTAACCACTCTTTCTCATCGCTTTCCCCTACGTATCCCCCTGACCCTTCTTTCTCATCACTTTCCCCTATGTAACCCGCTAACCATTCTTTCTCATCAATTACCCCTATGTAACCCCCTAACCACTCTTTCTCATTGCTTTCCCCTACTTAACCTCCTAACCCTTCTTTCACATCTCTTTCCCCTACGTAGACCACTAAGCACTCTTTCTCATCGCTTTCCCCTACGTATCCCCATAACCACACTTTCTCATCACTTTCCCCTATGTAACCCCCTAACCCTTCTTTCTCATCGCTTTCCCCTACGTATCTCCATAACCACACTTTCTCATCACTTTCCCCTATGTAACCCCCTAACCCTTCTTTCTCATCGCTTTCCCCTACGTATCCCCATAACCACACTTTCTCATCACTTTTCCCTATGTAACCCTTAACCCATCTTTCTCATCGCTTTCCCCTATGTAACCCCCTAACCATTCTTTCTCATCACTTACCCCTATGTAACCCCGTAACCTTTCTTTCTCATCGTTTTCCCCTACGTATCCCCCTAACCACTATTTCTCATCACTTTCCTATGTAACCACCTAACCATTCTTTCTCATCACTTTCCCCTATGTAACCCCATGACCCTTCTTTCTCATCACTTTCCCCTATGTAACCACCTAACCACTCTTTCTCATCACTTTCCCCATGTAACCCCCTGACCCTTCTTCTTTCTCATCACTTTCCCTATGTAACACACTAACCACTCATTCTCAACACTTCCCCTATGTAACCCCCTAACCTTCTTCTTTCTCATCGCTTTCCCCTACGTATCCCCCTAACAAATCGTTCTCATCACTTTCCGCTATGTAACCCCTAACCACTCATTCTCATCATTTTCTCCTATGTAACCCCCTAACCATTCTTTCTCATCACTTTTCCCTATGTAACCCCCTAACCCTTCCTTCTCATCGCTTTCCCCTATGTAACCCCCTAACCATTCTTTTCTCATCACTTTTCCCTAATGTAACCCTCTCAACCCTTCTTTCTCATCACTTTCCCTATATGTAACCACCTAACCCTTCTTCTCATCGCTTTCCCCTACGTATCCCCCTAACCAATCTTTCTCATCACTTTCCGCTATGTAACCCCCTAACCACTCATTCTCATCATTTTCTCCTATGTAACCCCTAACCATGCTTTCATCACTTTTCCCTATGTAACCCCCTAACCATTCTTTCTCATCGCTTTCTCCTATGTAACCCCCTAACCACTCTTTCTCATCACTTTTCCCTATGTAAACCCCTAACCCTTCTTTTCTCATCGCTTCCCCTACGTATCCCCCTAACCACTCTTTCTCATCACTTTTCCCTATGTAACCCCCTAACCATTCTTTCTCATCACTTTCCCCTATGTAACCCCTTAACCCTTCTTTTTCATCGCTTTCCCCTACGTATCTCCCCATAACCACTCTTTCTCATCACTTTCCCCCATGTAACCCCCTAACCACTCTTTCTCATCGCATTCCCCTACGTATCCCCCTGACCCTTCTTTCTCATCACTTTCCCTTATGTAACACCCTAACCACTCATTCTTATCACTTTCCCCTCATGTAACCCCCCCTACCCATTCTTTCTCATCACTTTTCCCTATGTAACCCCCTAACCCTTCTTTCTCATCGCTTTCCCCCTACGTATCCCCCTTAACCAATCTTTCTCATCACTTTCCGCTATGTAACCCCTAACCACTCATTCTCATCATTTTCTCCTATGTAACCCCCTTAACCATTCTTTCTCATCACTTTTCCCAATGTAACCCCCTAACCCTTCTTTCATCGCTTTCCCCCTACGTATCCCCCTAACCACTCTTTCTCATCTCTTTTCCCTATGTAACCCCCTAACCATTCTTTCTCATCACTTTTCCCTATGTAACCCCTTAACCCTTCTTTCTCATCGCTTTCCCTACGTATCCCCATATATACAACTACTCTTTCTCATCACTTTCCCCTATGTAACCCCCTAACCACTCTTCTCATCGCATTCCCCTACGTATCCCCCTGACCCTTCTTTCTCATCACTTTCCCCTATAACACCCCTAACCACCATTCTCATCACTTTCCCCCTATGTAACCCCCTACCCATTCTTTCTCACTTTTCCCTATGTAACCCCCCCTAACCCTTCTTTCTCATCGCTTTCCCCTACGTATCCCCCTAACCAATCTTTCTCATCACTTTCCGCTATGTAACCCTAACCACTATTCTCATCATTTTCTCCTGTATGTAACCCCTCAACCATTCTTTCTCATCACTTTTCCCAATGTAACCCCCTAACCCTTCTTTCTCATCGCTTTCCTCACGTATCCCCCTAACCAATCTTTTCATCACTTTCCGCTATGTAACAACCTAACCACTCATTCTCATCATTTTCTCCTATGTAACCCCCCTAACCATGCTTTCTCATCACTTTTCCCTATGTAACCCCCTAACCATTCTTTCATCGCTTTCCTTATGTAACTCCCTAACCACTCTTTCTCATCACTTTTCCCTATGTAAACCCCTAACCCTTCTTTCTCATCGCTTTCCCCTACGTATCCCCCTAACCACTCTTTCTCATCACTTTTCCTATGTAACCCTAACCATTCTTTCTCATCACTTTTCCTAAGTGTAACCCCTTAACCCTTCTTTCTCATCACTTCTTCCCTACGTATCCCCCTAACCAATCTTTCTCATCACTTTCCGCTATGTAACTCCCTAACCACTCATTCTCATCATTTTCTCCTCCTATGTAACCCCTAACCATTCTTTCTCATCACTTTTCCCTATGTAACCCCCTAACCTCTTCCTTCTCATCGCTTTCCCCTATGTAACCCCCTAACCATTCTTTCATCACTTTTCCCTATGTAACCCCCTAACCACTCATTCTCATCATTTTCTATGTAGCCCTCACCATTCTTTCTCATCGCTTTCCCCTATGTAACCCCCTAACCATTCTTTCTCATCACTTTTCCCTATGTAAACCTCTAACCCTTCTTTCTCATCACTTTTCCCTATGTAACCCTAACCCTTCTTCTCATCGCTTTCCACGTATCCCCCTAACCACTCTTTCTCATCACTTCCCCCTATGTAACCCCCTAACCACTTCTTCTCATCAATTTTCCCTATGTAACCCCCTAACCCTTCTTTTCATCGCTTTCCCCTACGTATCCCCCTAACCACTCTTTCTCATCACTTTCCGCTATGTAACCCCCTAACCACTCATTCTCATCATTTTCTCCTATGTAACACCTACAAATTTTTTTTCATCGCTTTCCCCTACGTATCCCCCTAACCACTCTTTCTCATCACTTTTCCCTATGTAACCTCCTAACCCCTCTTTCTCATTCCCCCAACCCTTCTTTCCCTATGTAACCCTTCTTTCTCATCGCTTTCCCCTACGTATCCCTCTAACCCCTCTTTCTCATCACTTCCCCCTATGTATCCCCCTAACCACTCTTTCTCATCACTTTCCCCTATGTAACCCCCTAACCCTTCTTTCTCATCACTTTCCCCTACGTATCCCCCTAACCCTTCTTTCTCATCGCTTTCCCCTACGTATCCCCCTAACCACTCTTTCTCATCACTTCCCCCTATGTATCCCCCTAACCACTCTTTCTCATCACTTTCCCCTATGTAACCCCCTAACCCTTCTTTCTCATCGCTTTCCCCTACGTATCCCTCTAACCCTTCTTTCTCATCGCTTTCCCCTACGTATCCCCCTAACCCCTCTTTCTCATCACTTCCCCCTATGTATCCCCCTAACCACTCTTTCTCATCACTTTCCCCTATGTAACCCCCTAACCCTTCTTTCTCATCGCTTTCCCCTACGTATCCCCCTAACCACTCTTTCTCATCACTTTCCGCTATGTAACCCCCTAACCACTCATTCTCATCATTTTCTCCTATGTAACACCTAACCATTCTTTCTCATCGCTTTCCCCTACGTATCCCCATAACCACTCTTTCTCATCACTTTTTCCTATGTAACCTCCTAACCCCTCTTTCTCATCACTTCCCCCTATGTAACCCCCTAACCACTCTTTCTCATCACTTTTCCCTATGTAACCTCCTAACCCCTCTTTCTCATCACTTCCCCCTATGTATCCCCCTAACCACTCTTTCTCATCACTTTCCCCTATGTAACCCCCTAACCCTTCTTTCTCATCGCTTTCCCCTACGTATCCCCCTAACCATTCTTTCTCATCGCTTTCCCCTACGTATCCCCCTAACCACTCTTTCTCATCACTTTTCCCTATGTAACCTCCTAACCCCTCTTTCTCATCACTTCCCCCTATGTAACCCCCTAACCACTCTTTCTCATCACTTTTCCCTATGTAACCTCCTAACCCCTCTTTCT
This sequence comes from Ascarosepion bandense, assembly GCA_037127315.1. Lineage (NCBI taxonomy): Eukaryota > Metazoa > Mollusca > Cephalopoda > Sepiida > Sepiidae > Ascarosepion > Ascarosepion bandense. Next base: position 6,132,504 of record JBBBDQ010000178.1, read on the forward strand.
CATCACTTCCCCCTATGTAACCCCCTAACCATTCTTTCTCATCACTTTCCCCTATGTAACCCCCTAACCCTTCTTTCTCATCGCTTTCCCCTACGTATCCCCCTAACCACTCTTTCTCATCACTTTCCCTATGTAACCCCCTAACCCTTCTTTCTCATCGCTTTCCCCTACGTATCCCCCTAACCCCTCTTTCTCATCACTTCCCCCTATGTAACCCCCTAACCACTCTTTCTCATCACTTTTCCCTATGTAACCTCCTAACCCCTCTTTCTCATCACTTGCCCCTATGTATCCCCCTTACCACTCTTTCTCATCACTTTTCCCTATGTAACCTCCTAACCCCTCTTTCTCATCACTTCCCCCTATGTATCCCCCTAACCACTCTTTCTCATCACTTTCCCCTATGTAACCCCCTAACCCTTCTTTCTCATCGCTTTCCCCTACGTATCCCCCTAACCCCTCTTTCTCATCACTTTCGCTATGTAACCCCTAACCACTCATTCTCATTATTTTCTCCTATGTAACCCCCTCACCATTCTTTCTCATCACTTTCCCCTATGTAACCCCCTAACCATTCTTTCTCATCACTTTCTCCTATGTAACCCCCTAACCATTCTTTCTCATCGCTTTCCCCTACGTATCCCCATAACCACTCTTTCTCATCACTTTCTCCTATGTAACCCACTAACCATTCTTTCGCATCACTTTCTACTACGTAGCCCCGCAACCACTCTTTCTCATCACCTTTCCCTATGTAACCTCCTGTGCAACAGTGGCAATGAAATGCCTTGGGATGAAATGATTAAAAAAAATTAATAAGGCTTCTGCATTGCCAGGCCTGTCGCTGATGTGCTAAAGGTATCACTGAATAGGTCTACGAAGCTCTCGACTAAAACAGAAAACTCGATACAAAACTAGATATTTTGAAGGCATTTCGAAGTGTTTGGCATGTTTGCCTGCTACGAAGAACCAGGGTTAGAGTATTGCATGTCGGATTTTTTTTATTATTTAATCAAAACTACATCAGCTTCTTTTTCCTCACTTCTCGCCTGTGGAATTCTCTTCCGTATTCTTGTTTTCCTAACAGCTACAATCTCCAGGTATTTAAATGCAACGTCTATACCCATCTTTTATCCACTTGACTCCAGTTCTTTCTACATCACCCTGTATATCTTGTTCAATCTTCATTTTCTTTCTCTCTGCCTTAACAACTGTCTTCACACTTGTGTTTCCTTTATTCTTTTACCCTTTCTCTGACACCCAGTGTAGCTGGGCCGCCTTTCTCTTCGCTCTCCTCTTGCCTAAACGTTTGCTCTTATGTAGCCCCCTGCGCATCGGTGGCGGTACCGTCTTGCTTGGGGGTAAAACGATTAAAAAAATTATTCCAAATCGTGAAATGGATCTCGGTTTAAACAAGCAAGCCTCTTCATCCTTTCACAATATTCCGGGTGTCTTACACCGTTTCTGAGTTTTTTAAATGATTTTCCTGATGCTATCAGTTCCTAAGCAGGCAATTATTCAAATGATTATGCCATTTACTCCCTTTTCAATAGAAAATCTGTCAGTGCTGACAAGGTAAACCTGGTTGTTGTTTTATTTGAAAAGCATCTCCAATCAGTGTTTAGTTAAGGCAGGAAACGGCTAGTAAATTTTCGTGCCTATAATACAAAACCGCCCTTCTAGCATCCATTTAATTGCAGTAGATAGACTAAACTATCGCCCGGTTCACACTCCACCCACATCTATTGAACAGTTGAAGAGGCTCATCCCTTGTTTCCTGTTTAGGATGTGGTTTCCGGTTTTTCTCTTTTCTAATCTTCTCACTCTTATGTAGCCCCCTGCACATCAGTGGCGTTACCGCCTTGCTTGGGGTGATATGATTAAAAAAAAATCCATAGACAAATTTTACCGTCAGCCTTAACCATAGTTTATGCGAATCTTTATAAGAGTAATACAGTACGGCCTCATATGTTCAGCTAACCTGAAGTTGAACTACGACATCACATGAAATTGCTGCAATGGCTACAGGGAAGGTTTACACATTCTACCGTCCCGGAAACTTTTTTTCTCGTCAGAATCTATCTTGTAAATTTATATATCTACAATACGTCTATAAATTGAAATTTGTTGCCATATCTGAAAGGTGCGCCTGCTATTCATTTCAAGGGTTTTGAAAAAGAAGGCAGACTTTTTAGCGTTTTTTTTTTTTTTGTCATTATACCCGCCCAATAGACAGAATGCTCTAATCCATTACTGAATAAGCGATGCGTACATGCCAGAGTAGCTACTCTTTTTCAAAATCTACAATTCTTCCAGAGTGCTCAATCTGGGTGCGAGAGCGTTATATATATATATATATATATATATATATATATATATATATTTAATCATATCACCCCAAGCAAGGCGGTGACGCCACTGATGCACATGGGACTACTTAAGAGTAGAATGATTGGAAAAAAAAGAAAGCCGGGAACCACATCCTAAACAGGAAACAAGGGATGAGCCTCTTCACCTGTTCAATAGATGTGGGTGGAGTGTGAACCGCTAGTGAATACCAGGTGCTGTAAGCGTTGTGTGCGTTGTGGTGCAGTGGAAAGAGAAATCGGTGAGCCGAGTTCAAATTCCAGTTGAATACCTTGCATTCACTTAAATAAAAGGGTAGGACTTAAGGACTCTGCCCTTAAAAAACAAATCCCAATGAATCTTGATACTCGAAAAGAAAAAAAGTATTACTAGACACAAAAACTTATATAAAAACAACAATAAAATTGTTGAAAGAAAAGGGTATTACCAGCAATAAAAAAAAATTAGTTGGCAATAAATGACCCACCGAGGTTGATATCATAAAACAAAACAAGCAACCAACCTTCCTTAAAACCTCATTTTTAAGAAGATTTCAACTTTGAGGTGACTATCCAACATTCACTGCCATATAGGAGGACACATATCGCGTAACATTATAGTACTCTTTTCTTTGTTCCTAGCGATGTTTTTTTTTTTTGTATTTTTAACATTCTTTTTTGCTTTTGTTTTTTGTTTTAGGTTTTGTTTTGGCATCTTTTTTTTTTTTAATAGCATCATTGTCTTCATTATCTTCATTCGGGGCTTGACTTGTTTTCTCTCAGATGTAATCTATTGACAAATAAACAAAACAAGAATAAAGTATGATTTTCTAAACATTTTATTATCGTTATATAAAGTCATTAAAATTCTTTAATTTTAATTATTAGATATGAGAAATATATAATATATATTATAAGAATGCTTTCACGAAATAGGCAAAACTAAACATCACCCCTCGGCTAAATGACAAGATTCTGAACTAAAATCCCTTCACGCTCAATCCTTATCTTGAAATCGAGTACCTTATGACAAAAAAGAATCTGTTTGCCTACAACTTTTTTAAAAGCATTTCATCATTTCAACCAAAGCAATGAGTTAACGCCACTGATGTGCAGGAGACTCTATTTTTTTTTTTAATCATCTCACTCCAAGCAACCTGAAAATAACGTGTCTGTCTAAATTTTTTCTTATATATATATATATATATATATATATATATATATATATATATATGTGTGTGTGTGTGTGTGTGTGTGTGTGTGTGTGTGAACACAAGATAATATCATCTTTGATGCTGTATGTCTTTTTGATAAGGTCCCTGTGATCACTCTGAAGATGGCTTATATAAGTCAAGTGCTTAGTAGTAGCGTAATAAAAAAATATAAATGTTGGATAAGTTTTGTTTTTATTTTCACCTGAAATTAAAGCCAAAATACGATGTTTAGAATGGCTCATGATTAAACATAGTAGACATTCATTGTATGTTATATTTAACAATATATATTTGTATACATATATATATATATATATATTTATAATTACGTATGTGATAGTGTTTTACATTAAATGACATTCATGTAGCGTGTTAATTTTCATAAAAATAGTGTTTTTTTTTTTGTTTAGCTATTAACGACGACTGTTTCTTATTTCTTTATTTATTACATAAATAAATCATTATATTCCGTTTTTTTGCGATAGTCTCCCCATTTACCAAATCTGCCTGGAAGACCCAACGCATGTAGGGATATAGTGTTATGGCTACATATTATGATTTGTTTTTCTACCTCCCATAGCTTGCTTTGTTTTGTTTTTGAGGCTTAACGACCTATCAATCCTTATGGGATCATTTTAAGGTCATAACCAGTAATTTTTGGGTCAGGTCATTTTATTTTTACAACATTTTTTTTTGTCACGATTCATTAGGATTTGTTTTTAAGAGCAGGGTCCCCAAGTCCTACCCTTGTTATTTAACCCATAACTAGAGGGAATGGACGGATTAATTCCTTTCCCAAGGGTACCAGTGCTTAAGTGAATGCAGGAATTCAACTGGAATTCGAACTCGGCTCACCGATTTCTCTTTCCGAAAGGATATCCACTGCACCACAACGCACATCCGTCACTATACGCTTACAGCACCTGGTATTCCCAAGCGGCCACCCATCTAAGTACTGATCAGGCTCAACGTTGCTTAACTTCGGTGATCGAGCGAGAACCGGTGTTTTCAACGTGATAGGCCGTAAGCCCACCTCCCATGCCATTACTAGCATTACATAGATAAAGTTATTCTTAATCGTATTATTGTTATTGGTATTAGTATTACTCCCTTCAATTCCTGTTGCATACACGTTTTATTCCGAGTCCCAACCAGAGACATAAGGCCAGAAATGGCCTTAAGATATTTCACCTTGATAATTTATAAAAAAAAAAATGCTGTGACCGTGTATATTTTACAAATGAAACTTTTCGAAATATGCTAGCTGTACTTGAATGTAAAAGGTTTTGTATTTCGTTAAGGCATGAGTTTCCAGAATTCACATGTAGCAACGGAGGTTTGTCTACGGCTATATCGTGTAGAATACACCGGTTCCCATTCGATCACCGAATTTAAGTAACATCGAGCCTGGTTAGTACTTAAATGGGTGACCATTTGGATATACCAGGTGCTGTAAACGTAAGGACCAAAAATGGTCCACCGGTCCTCCAGTTTTGTGGGTTGGGCGTTGGGTTAACAACCCTGCCCCGTAAAAAACAAAAACAAAAACAAAAAACAGTTTTTTACAGAAACAGCAAAAAAGTTGCTGCCCTATGCACCATCTGGGTGTGATGGATAAATGACGATGATGATGAACGGGGGTTTGCTGTCTTTGACTGCTCTTGTTTTTATTGTTGTTGTTGCTATTGTCATTATTATTCTAATTATTAGTAGTCATTATGGTATTATGTCATTTTCAATATAATTCGATTTCTGCTGTGATCACTGCGGAAAGTTCTATGGCAGGTCGTGGTGGGGTGTTATGGCTACTTTTCAGTTTGTTTCTACCTCCCATAGTATCACTAGTGTTATATGGACAAAGTTATCCTTGGTGTGTGGGCTGTACTTACAGAGACAATTTTATTATTATTATTATTATTATTATTATTATTATTAATTAGTTCCACTAAAAGTTTTCATTTTATTTTTTAATTATATTTGTATTTTTATATAACAGAATTAGTTTAAAATTAAATGAAGAACTACATTAGTAAAATCGAATATAATACAATTCATAAACGTGAGTAATCTAATTAATGAGAAAGGAAAAAATATTTCGAACTGTCCAGACGCTGACGCATTCATTTTAAGAAAATGAACAGAAAATAGTTATCGAGAACATTGTTAAAACCTTTCCTCCATTTTGAAAGAATAATTGTCACACACACACACGCAAACGCGCGCGAAACGCACACATAGATAGATAGATAGATAGATAGATAGATAGATAGATAGATAGATAGATAGATAGATAGATAGATAGATAGATTTGAACAGGCTTGGAGATAGATAGATAGATAGATAGATAGATAGATAGATAGATAGATAGATAGATAGATAGATTTGAACAGGTTTGGGGATAGATAGATAGATAGATAGATAGATAGATAGATAGATAGATAGATAGATAGATTTGAACAGGCTTGGATATATATATATCCCAAAAATACCTTCCTAACGATGATAAGACATTCGAGACAAAGAGATCATCATCTTCATATGTTATCCTTTTGTAGGAGTTATTTCTCGGAGGAATGTATATTTTTATAATCGTTTCAAGCAAGGCACTACTGCCACTATGAAAAAAAATAACTCACCAGATATGCCAACAATCTTTAATGTACTGACGAATGGTAGATTTATAAATATGTAAAATGATTCTGACATGAAAAATATCCTGGCGCAGCGCAACGACCTAACCTTCTTAGATCTACATATAGACTTTATTTAATGTAGTCGAACCACATGAGTTCGGCCGAGAGAGCGAGGTTGAGGAGTCTCAGTGTACTGCCTTCTGGAAGACGTGCAGGATCCATATTTATAGAATGTAAGAGCAGTTTTTGGACGCATTAAAATTTATAAGGCTTTTCTTAGCGCAATCTATCACAAACTCGAGGTTCTTTCCAAGAGCAGCAGCGAGTTTTACTTCATCATCCTTGACAGATTTCTTATTGAGTCGGGAGTAAATGGTAGTCTTACCTACATAGATGCCAACTTGGAAACTAATTCCACAGGAAGATCATCAATGAAAATCCGAAAAAGCGTAGGACCTAAGATAGATCCTCGATGGACATACTGCTTGTCAGAGAATAGGTTGTGAGATATGAGTTGATGAACACTTTCAGCATTGATAGTAGCTTCGAATATTTTTCGAAAAGCAATAAGAAGCTTATATGGCGATAACTAGAGGTGTCAGAATTCACTGCAGAGTTTTTAAAACAGGAATTAAAGAGGAAGACTTGCCACACGCTGTACATATCTAAGTTCATCGGAGCAGAAGCCGTGAAAGTATTCATAGAAGAGGCACAGGGAAGCCACTTCACGCGTTTTAAAACACAAAATTCACAATATAATAAACAAACAATACGCATGCCTCACATTAACATATAAAATGGCAACAATTTACTTATCCCATCCTTTGTATACCCGTGTGTGTGTGTTCATAATAAATTTACATATTATCAAAATTATAATTTTGTTATCACTAAACTTGATAAAGTTGCTGGTGTTGTGCAGCTAAACTGCTCCGATTACGTTACGTTTCTAGTGATTCATTGATATATATATATATATATATATATATATATATATATATATATATATATATATAAACATATTTATAAATGGAACTTTGTCTCTGTGTGTGTGTGTGTGTGTGTGTGTGTGTGTGTGTCTGTTTGTGTGTGTATCTGTTACCAATAGACTCCAAAACGGCTGAATCGATTTTCTTGAAAATTGACACAGTTGTACTATAAGCGTCTCGAGTGTTCTTAGCTAGATTTTGTGTCGAGGTACCTCCGATAAATATCGAACATCGAAAATCGAAAATCGAAAACATCGGGTTATAAAAAGAGTGGTCTGATTTTAATAAAATTTGATACATTCATAGACAAAGAGATAAGAAACGATATTCAGAAGTTTCAAGGTTGCAGTTCTTACAATAGTGCAGAAAATCGATAATATATATATATAAAAGGCAAGATGTTTGTGTGTGTGTGTGTGTGTCTGTTTATCTGTCTGTGTGTCCTTTATACAAATCCACAATTTTTATCCGATTCTCACCAAACTTCACACAAATATTCTTTAGGCTGAGTCTGAGCTCCAGGACCATGGATTAGTTTTAAAGCTTTCATTACACCCGAGCAAAGCCGGGCTATACTGCTTGTTATATATACTAGACATATTTCATCAGATGTTCAATGTTGTTTTTTCTCGGCTGAGGTACGTATAGTATTTCAAACACAGTCCATGTTATGTTCAGGACGCAAGTATGCTCTCCCTCCCCATCAAATTTATTCCATTATTTACAAATATAATTGTAGTTGTGATGCTGACAACATATGGATAAATATCCAGCGCCTAGACATGAGAATTAAGCAACATGTCCCCACTAAGGTCAAGAACTACATCATACCTCGGAATGGACTTGTCCCAAATACTTACGGTTCCGCCATTTGCGAGCACCTATTACATAATAGAAAGTGTGCTGCGAATTTTAGTGTCGACTGGTTTAATGTTGTGTCCCAGTCGCACTCTTTGTTACATCTCAAGTTGATAAAGGCTTTATATATCGTGTTGCGCAAACCTTTCCAGCGTTAACTTTAGCTCTTTGCATTCATAATTTTTTTTCTTCTCATTTTCCATCACCCACTTACAAATTTTAATTCTAGTTTAAATCTCCCGTAGAGGCCTGACGATCAAGAGCGAAACCCGATGTTTCGCTTTTTTTACGATTTTATAATTTGTAACATTAAGCTACACACTTTCATCTCTTCAATATCTATCAATATATATCTATATCTATATATATATATATATTGTATTTGGGCAGCAAATTGTCTTTTAAATATGGAAGATGAAATAAATTGCATACAATATGTTTGCTTATTTTTAATAAAATCCGTTCATATGCACGGATAACCTTTCGCGTATTGAAATCAAAATTGTCAGAAATGAGCTGTAAATTTGACAAATGTTATTTTTATTCATTTCTTAAAGGACACAAGTACTTTCAACCTATTTCTGAGATCATCTTCAGGTGTGTGAGTTATGGTAACAAATGTAACCGAAAACCTATACATTTTTTTTATTTCAAATACAACGGTTGACAAATTGCCAGCGTTCATTAGAACGTGAAAATTATCCAAAATGGAATTCTTTATATGTTGTAATGGTGACATCTACCACAATATTCTTGTTTACAGTCACAATAAAAAAAAAATAATGATCGTTAAACTATTCTACACCAAGAAAACAACAAAATAAAACTACAAATTCTCAAGGCAACATTCCAAGGCAGCAGAACTCAATCTATGTCAAGTCACAAGCTTATTTGCCTGAAGAGAGTCAACTTTAGACTCGAAACACGTGCAGCGACACAAATACCATTATGGAGACTTAATATATCATACAAAAAGCAAAATATTAAAGGGGTGGGATTAATCTAATTTTTCTGTGATGTATATTTTTTTGAACTTCCACCATTAAAATATCTCGGTTATTTTAAAATAAAGAATTTGCCGATGAGCGTGAAATTTCTCTTAGGGATTTCATGTAGAAATGGCCATACAGTTGATTTGGATATCGAAACTTATTTTATTTTATAATTGGCTCTGTAATTTAAATATTAATTACATTGAGCCCTCCACCTGGATCAGTTTTAATATTAATGTAATTAATATTAATTAGGATCAGGTCTTTGGGATTTACCTTCTTTTCAATTTTGGATTAAAGTTCTATATTTAATATATATATATCATTCAACCACAGCAGTAGTCGAATATAATATATATATTTCAACTTCTACTCCAACAGTTTCTTTCCTCGCACTTCCCCGACAGCTACAATCTCCAGGAGTTTAAATGTAAGGTCAATAGACACTTCTAACACACTAACCTGCTCCCATTCTATCAAACACTCTTCCCATCTGCCCAACCCTCATCCTTGGTATCCTTACTCATCTGTCACCTTCCTCCTGACATTCCCTATGTCTAACCACTCCTTCTCTTTGCCTTCCCCTATGTAGCCCCATGCGCAATAGTGGCAGTGGAATGCCTTGCTTGGGGTGAAATGATTAATATATATATATATATATATATATATATATATATATATATATATTCGTAAGTAGTAAATTTTGTGAATCTAGGCAGCTTTCAAGCTTCACCAATATTTCAGTTCTCAACCAAATTTCAAACATTTTACAGAGTTACATAGAACACCTCCTTAGCTACATTTTTTTAAAAATTGAGTCTTGGTTCAAGAGAAAAAAACTTACATCAAAATATGTGAAGTCCGAAAAGGGAGACTAACTATATAATTAGTGAGTGACTAACCCTTCTAATAATACATCGTATTCTTATAACTTTATAACTAATAAATTTTGAATGCGGTTTTCAACATTTAATTTCTGTTATATTTTACCATTATTGTCAATCAAACTTTGCTTATCACTTATCATTTTATCATCAGAATTAACGATAAGAATTAATAATCAATTTCTTTAATGGTTTTTTAATTAATTGCATATAATTTTTTAAAATATTTTTGAATGTGATTTCCAGGATAAAATTTATTTTAATTAATAACAATGCCTAGAAAAATCATGGATTTCTTACTGAAAATGTTGCATTCCAATTTTACTTTTTAGCTGCAATATTTTAACTAAAATTGTTTTAAATTTCCTGCTTCACTATAATATTATGTCCTTTACTTTCCCAGGTTTAATAACTTGCCCTGTTCTTTTACAGGTTTAATATAATTTTAAGAATATTGCTTTTCATGCGGGCATTTTTCCATGTAATTAATATATATAATTATTGTTAACTAGTTGTTGGTCATAACATATTACACCAATTCAACAGTAATTTATGCAGCCTTCGTTTCAACCTTTCGATGTCTTCAAGGGATTTATAAAAACTGATTTTCCAAAGTTTTTCGAAGGTACAACAGGAAGTTTTACAAATGCGCGACTGTAGTTTGAAATAACTAAAATTTCAAAATTAGGGAGGATTTACTTAATGATCTTAAACACTTTTGTAGATCCTATATATATATATATATATATATATATATATATATATATATATATATATTTATAAAATTATATCACCCCGAGCAAAAAGGTTTGAAAAGAGAAAGCCGGAAAACACATCCTAAACTGGGAACAAGGGATGAGCCTCTTAGCCTGTTCAATAGATGTGGGTGGAGTGTGAACCGGGCGATAGTTTAGTCAATCTACTCCAATTGAACAAAAATAAAGAAAGAAAAGTGTGAAAAGATTGGAAAAGAGAAAACCGGAAACCGTATCCTAAACAGGAAACAAGGGTTGAGCATCTTCACCTGTTCAATAGACGTGGGTGGAGTGTGAACCGGGCGATAGTGTTGTCTCTCTCTCTCTCTCTCTCTCTCTCTATATATATATATATATATATATATATATATATATATAAGGATGAAACAGCCTGTCGCCGATGGGGGTTGACCTTACGATAAACTTAATTATTTACTATATTTTTTAGATGAGGTAGTATTTACAGTATTTACATTATTCGGGCTATTGTCCTCATCTTTTGTTACCATTTTACGACGTTTCGGCCGTTGTACGCTCAGGTCTTCTTCAAGTGCTAGGAATTTCGAAACGAAAACTTTATTGCAATAACTGGGGTATATGAACTTCATTCCTTGTGTAGTAGTGCCACTTTTAATAGTTGTGAGTTATCTCCCTCCAACCCTATAAGTTACTTATTCACCATTACTGTAGCCTGGTATTGAACTCACAACGCTTTGGGTCATGCCTCAAGAATTAACCAACGTCTATATTTCTTAACGACACATGGCCTACCAGAAGACGTTCCCCGCAAGAAATGGAGATGATATACCTAAAATATTGAAATAAAAGATTCGGTTCGAAATTCCTAGCACCTGAAGAACGCCGGAGCGTACAACAGCCGAAACGTCGTACAAATGGCAACAAGGATGAGCACAATAATCCAAAATAATGTAATATACATTAATATTTACAGAGATTTTAATCCATTTTAAGCATTTTAAACCATAAATATCGTATATTGTGTGAAGTTAGGCAGATGTTTTTCATTGAAGGTGCGACGTGTGTGCGTGAGTTTGTTTTTTTAATTCATACTCATTCGAGGATGCGGGCTTCTAAATTATAACTGGTTTATTTATAGTTAACTGTTTAGCGTACAATTGGTTTTAACTGATGAATAATTGTTATAATTATTATATACTTTTAAGTTCCCAATTTTTAAATATATATAAAATAAAAACAGTACACATACACACACACATACACGCACACACACACAGACGTCACACTTTCCCTACGTTTATTTGCTTTTGATCTCTACTCTGAAAATGACTTAAGTAGAAATCTTGGAACATACGTTTTTGTTGCAGGCGTATTATTTCAAAGATAATATTTTTTTTTACTATTTAATTTGACCAGTGTTTTGATATTTTTTCAATAGGTGTCTAATGCTATAATGATCGTTACGCTAATAATTCGTTGTCTTATGGCACGACGGTTCACTAGGGGTAAATGTGTCTCCGTTAGAGTACAGTTTGATATATCCAGTGGAAGACATTTTTAATTTAAATTTGCAGAGAAGAACCATTTCCCTGTGTGAGCAAATATAGTCATATATATATATATATATATATATATATATAGATTGATTGATTGATTGATTGAGTGATTGTTTAATTTCGTAGTGCACATTTGTAATAAAAAGTGTTCAATACAATTATATTGTAAAACTTTTGAATATCTTCCATTTGAAAACGAGTTATTACGCGACCTAGGTTTCTACCATGGGTGGTGTTTGAGCCGATTTTCAATAATTGATTTTACTGTTTACCGTTTTTGATAAAAACGCTCACGTAACGGTGTTTTTTTGTTTTTTCTGTTTGTTTTTTGTTTGTTTTTTTTGTTTGTTTTTTTTGTTTGTTTTTTGTTTGTTTTTTTTGTTTGTTTTTTTTTGTTGAACGCTCACGTGGCAGGAAATTTTTCAACGCGCAATTTTTAAAATTTCAAGGAATTGGGACGTTATTATCCATGGTTTTATAAACCTAAGAGTTTGACCTTACTATAAACTTAATTATTTACTATATTTTTGAGATGAAGTAGTATTTACAGTATTTACATTATTCGAAGTATTGCCCTCATCTATGTTGTCATTTGTACGAGGTTTAATAATAGATCATTCTATCTGTCTATATCTCTGAGATAAGATAGTATTTCCACTATTTACATTATTCGGGCTAAATATAAATGAAAGAACGGAAATTATGACTGTATCCATGTTAAAACATGGATACACATAGTCATAATTTCCGTTCTTTCGTTGAATAATTCATTTTTGTTTGGGAATAAGATAATCTCTAATTTTTCTTCCTGGCACAATCTACATATTTTGCTAACGTTGTAAGGCTTTACTGTTTTCACTATACTCCACGTTATATCTGGGTCTTTTCCTGGCTAGCTAAGAACGGTAAACGGTAAAATCAGGTATTGCAAATAGCCTGAAGACCCCACTATACTACAACTACAAAGAAATTCCTGGAGGTTGTAGCCGTCAGGAAAGCAAGAACATGGAAAAGAGTTATTGAGCACTCTGGAAGAATGGTAGACTTTGAAAATCAGTAGCAACTCTAGCATATACGCATCATTCATTCAGCCATGAAAACACTCTCAGCTATTGGGCGTGTATAATGATAATATAAATAAAAATGTCTGCTTCCTTCTACCGAACGACCATAGCTCAGGGGTAGAATCGCCGACTGAAGCCAATTCGGTCAGGTTTCTGTCCTGGGTAAGAAGCAATCGGATGTCTAACCGTACTGATGAGCTGTGAAACAGCGAAGCAGGTCTGTCTGCGGATGATTATATATATATATATATATATATATATATATATATATATATATATATATATATATGTGTGTATATATATGTCACATTAAATGATGTTTGCTTATTTTTAATAAAATCCCTTCATACTCAAAGATAATCTTTCGCGTATTACAATCAAATGATGTGAGAAATGAACTGTAACGTTGAGAGATGTTATTTTCATTAATTTTGCAAGATACCCAAGTACATGTACCCTTTTTTCGAGATCATCTTCATGTGTGTGAGTTATACTAACAAATGCAAGCGGAAACTGTGTTACTGTACATTTTTTCGGCTTCAAATATAACCGTTGACAAATTGCTAGCGTTCACATGAAAAATTTCCAAAATGAATTTTTTTATATGTTGTAATGTAACTTTTCCTTTTACAAACATTTTAGAACATTACTGCAGTATTCATAGCTAATTTTATTAACTGACGGCTTAAATGTTTTAATGAATATTGCCTCGAAAATCTGTAGTTTGTTTGTGTTGTTTTCTTAGTGTGTACTAAGTAACTAAAAGGCTTAAAGAATTAATTACACCATACATACCTAACAGATATAGTACTAAATCATCTCTTGAAATTATACAAATTTTAAAAATGGAAAAAAGATGAACGGATTTTATTAAAAATAAGCAAACATGATGTCTACAATTTATTTCATTTGACATGCTTAAAAGAAAATTTGCTGCGTAAACACACACACACACACACACACACACACACACACATATATATATATATATATATGTGTGTGTGTGTGTGTGTGTGTGTGTAAATCTATTGGATAGCCATTTCTACGAGGAAATCCTCGCTTCTTCGGCAACGGCGAAACGAAAAATTTTATTTAAATATGTAAATAAAGTTTTTCGTTTCACCGTTGCCAAAAAAGTGAGGCTATCCAATAGATTTACATATATATATATATATATATATATATATATATATATATATACATATATATATATATGTCTGTGTGTGTGTGTGTATGTGTGTGTGTGTATATGTATGTATGTATGGTTTGTTAAAAACAACCGACAAGGAAGTTTTTATTAGTTTTTGATTTAATTATCCCTGTATTGTTAGATGCTTCTTTTTTGTTGGAGATAAGGAATGTAAAATGTTCCAATATTTTTACTTTCCAACTCCTTTCAGCTATTTCACTGGCCATTTTCAAAATGTTATTTTTTCGATATTGTTATTTATATCTTATAAAAAATTCTTATCTGCTATAAAAGAAAGATTGCTGCCCAAATATACGAACACACACACACGCGCGCGCACACACACACAGACACAAACACACACACACACACACACACACACACAGACAGACACAAACACACACACACACACACACATATAGATATATATATATATATATACATATATATATATATATTCACATAGGTGTGTGTGTGTTTGAGTAAAGAAAATTTTACAGCGGTACGCATGCGCACTGGAGATTGAGCGGAGGCGTCGACATCATATTTGTAAATGAATACTGAGCTAAGAGTGAATGATTTAAGATTCAAGTGAAATTTAATCCTCGCTTCTACATGTTACAAATCAAAGCAAACTATAATTCGGTCAATGCACCTGGAAAAGTAGTAACGTCGGCTTTTCTTTTTCATTCTTTAATCTTAAAAAATTTTGTGAAGAAAATTTAGAGCCCTATCCTCTTCGCAAAATCAGCATTCTCATCTGAGCTCATTGAATATAGATTTTGCATATGTGCCGTGTCAAGAAATTCCCAGCATCCTTTAAAAATGGGTTGGCACTGAACTGGTCTCCTTACGCCCTTTTTCCTTACCTGTTCATATCTGTGGTTTGAAATTTCTTTTTCTTAGTTTCTTTTTTCTTCTTGACCGTGCTCAGCAAAATTGTTTTCCTCATTAAACTTGCTTATTCAAATTTTCAATGCATTTAACAATTTTTTACTTTTCCTCATTCCTTCTTTAGTGAGCGTTTCTCGTTCAGTTTTTCGTTTTTGTTCTTTATTCACCTCTTCCATTATTCTTACAATCATTCTTCATTTTCCCCCTCTTCAGCTTTTTCTTCGTTCAATTTCTATATTTCTTCTCAAGTCAGCTCTCACTTCTTCTTCTTCTTCTTCTTCTTCTTCTTCTTCTTCTTCTTCTTCTTCTTCTACCCCTATCTCCGCTTCCTACATTTTTTTATTTTTCTGTTTCGTTTTTTTCCTCTGTTTCTTCTACACTCCTTCTCTTCTTCCTTTTTCTTCTTCTTTTCTTCTTTTTTCCTTCTTCTTCCTCTTCCCCATCTCTTCTTCCTACACTTCTTATTCTTCTTTTTCGTTTTGTTCCCTCTGCTTCTTCTACCCTCCTTCTTTCCTTCCTTTTTTCTTCTTCTTTCTTTGCTTCTTTATTCTTCTCCCCTATCTCCACTTCTTATTCTTCTTCTTCGTCTTTTTCCTCTCAATTTTTTACCCTCCTTCTTTCCTTCCTTTTTTCTTCATCTTTTTCTTCTTCTTCTTTATCTTCTTCTCTTTCTCCTTCTTCTACATTATTAAAGTACAGAAAACTATTGTTTTTCTCTCATCTCACCGATGTCTCATAACTGTAAAATCTTTCTGAGCCGATACTTCTTAGTGCTATTTTTTTTCTATTTTACCTTTTTTGCTTACAATTACTTTTCTCGCCATTTTTTTTTAGTTCTGGATAGGTGTGAAAATATCCCCCCCCACACACACAGCAACAAAAAAATCAGCTAAAAAGTGGTATGAAATAAAAGCCCTGATTTTTTTCCCTTCGATTTTTCGATATTGGCTTCCGTTTTTTTTTTGTTTTTTTTTCCTTTTCATTTTTTCTAAATTTTATTTTAAACTTTTATATTTTTTCGCTTGCCTGGTTCTGATTTACAGTTTATGGAAATCAATCGCTTGGCAGAGTGTCGAAAAACTTCGAAGTTTTGTCGAAAGCGTGGGGGGGGTGGGGTATCGCTTTGTCTTTGAGTCACGAACAAAGAAGCGAACTTTTGAAAGAGGCGCAGAATTCTTAAGGGCTTGGCAAGTATAATGTCTTCAATATTGACACACATACCAGCTCACTCCTCTGCCAAGCCACGAAGTTACACATATTCCTATATATATATATATATATATATATATATATATGTGTGTGTGTGTGTGTGTGTGTGTGTGTGTGTGTGTGTGTGTGTACAACTTTATATCGATTGATTTACTTACTTATATAATGGTAAGTATTAGAAATTAATACACTGCCTGGATAACGTGGAATGTCTGTAAAGATTGATGTTATTTGAGTTCATGAAAAATTGAAAATTATTGTGCAAACAGTTTCGATATTCATAAGGTCATCTTCAATTTCATGTTACTATTGATGCGATCATATGTGAGCATAGGTAAGGGAACGAAATTATTAACAAAACGTCTGTAATTGATTGATTTTTAATCATGGGTAAAACAGGGTTCGATCCGGCGTCTTATAAGCCGTAAAACTGTCGATGGCCGGGCGATCTTACACATATGATGTTCCTATCGATCATGTCCCTAAACATCTTCAATGATTTGTAACCATAAATCTAGAAGTGTTTCTGATTGTAAATATTAAGTTTTTTTTTTATGCATTTTCCGACCATCACGTTTTCAATATCCTTAGGTAGAACAACTTCTATATGAACGGTTCCTTTGTTTCTGGTCCCTGCAGTAAATACAGTTATATAGCACGAATATTATATTCTGAAAATTTAATATAAAACAGATTCTTTTTCTTATATGTGACGTGTATTTTCAGAACGTAGGCGATCATTACCTTGCACAGGTGTGTAAGACAAGGATGTGCCTTCTCACTAGATCTAATCAGCCTGTACATCGCGACAATTCTGAGAGCCCTAGAATTCATGACAGAATTTGTCATTGTCAGGCAAAACTTATTTATAAATGGAACTTTGTCTGTGTGTGTGTCCGTTACCTATAGACTCCGTAACGGCTGAACCGATTTTCTTGAAAATTTGCACAGTTGTACTTTAAGCGTCTGCGAGTGTTCTTAGCTACGTTTTGTGTCGAGGTACCCCAGATAAATATCAAAAATCGATAATCGAAAAAATCGGGTTATAGAAGGAGTGGTCCGATTTTAATCAAATTTGATACACTCATAGACAAAGACATAAGAAACGATATTCAGAAGTTTCAAATTTGCAGTTTTTAGAATAGTGTAGAAAATCGATAATATATATATATATATAAAAGGCAATATGTTTGTGTGTGTGTCTGTTTATCTGCCTGTATGTCTGTATTTTTTCAGCCTCTTTTATTTTAGTTTTTGCTTCGGGTTTGCTTCTAAGTAGGTATAATTGTAGTTCTTAGTCTCATCCATGATACCATTTACTCATAGGACTTATTTAGCCTTCAAAATTCAGTTTATGACGAAAAAAAATTATTTGATATCGATAGCAGGAAATCGAAATTTGACTTACATCCATTCATTTTTCTTTCATTCTACGGTTTCGCTTTAACTGGAAACAACTATTGCTTTTTAGTCTTTCGTGCCAATGTCCAAAGATTATGAGCTCCAGGACCATGGATTAGTTTTAAAATTTTTATTACACCCGAGCAACGCCGGGCTATACTGCTAGTATATAATATGCAGATGATAGTGCTGATAGAAAGAACAAGAAATGAAAACTTCAAGACCTCCTGCAGAATCTAGCTGAAGAAATCAGAAAGAAAGAAATACATACAAATTTCAAGAAAACGTAAATTTTGTATGTGTTTATTTTTTTACTGATGGTAATGCATTCAAAAGAAAAGCTCAAAATACCAACTACCTGGTAAGTGCTTTAACAGAGTAGTGAAAGTGCAACACTGAGATTTTTATTTTTGTTTTTATAATCGTGTCTCCCCAAGCAAGGCAGTTTACTGCCACTGAGTAAGGGGTTACACAGGAGGAATATATGATTCACAATTTTCCAAGGGAACTAGCACATTCTAAGAATGTAGTGAATTCGACTTGAATTTGAAATCGGAAACCGTACCTCCATGTTTCCAATGGTAGACACATAACTAGGCATATAATATTCCATTACTTTTTAAGAAAGATAAGCGTATATCTTGACGATCCTTTCACACGGATTACAGTACAAGTTCTATAGAGTCTGCTTTTGGAAGTTGATTTGGAGATTAATTCTTTTCAACATATCATTTTTAATAAATAAAACTATTTAATTATGTATTAATAAACAGGAATATTTTTAAACTGTTGTTTACCAAATCCACTCTCTAAGTGTTACCCAATATAGATTTTAATTACGAGGTTCTTGTACGAGCGTATAAAAATGAGAAAAAGCTGCTTATTATGGTATTACCTGTCGCCTGCTTGACCTAATCTTTCTTAAATAACCGCAAAATGAAGGTCGTTCTGAATGGGCGTGCCTCTTCGTCCTACAGCACGAATGCTGGTGTCCCACAGGGCTCTATCCTGGGCCCGACGCTCTTCCTTATTTTCATGAACGGCCTCCCAGATGAGATCAAGTCCCAAGTAGGCATCTACGCAGACGACACTACAATATACTCCCGTACCAATAAGAAACCTGTCGTGGTGGACAGACATAATCTCGCTGCTGACCTTGAGCGGGATCTACACTCTGTGGTGAACTGGGTCAAGAAGTGGCTTGTCAACTTCAATTCATCTAAGACCTAGCTGTTGTCTGTCAACCATTACAGGCAACCTCTTCTGCCTCCCATAAGCATGGACCAAGTGATTCTCCCTGAGAGTAATACACTACACCTCCTCGGACTTACCCTGTCCTCAGACCTCAAATGGAACCACTATATTGAATCCATAGCAAAATCTACTGCTAAGAAGATTGGGCCACTATGTCGATCCAGGATGTTTTTTCCACCTGAATCCATCCTGCATATATATAAGTCAACCATCCGTCCGTGCTTGGAGTACTGCTGCCATTTATGGTCAGGTGCCCCTGCCGTTCTCCTCAGTGTTATTGACAAGCTCCAAAGGAGAGTCTGTAATGTGATAGATACTGATCTGGCGACTCGACTGCAGCCACTTCCCCATCGTCGAAATGTGGCCTCCCTTTGTCTGTTCTATAAATACTTTCATGGCTTCTGCTCGGTCGAGCTTAAGTCACTGATGCCTCCTCAACAGGTGTTTACTCGTGCAACCAAACTGGCAACTGGATCCCACTCAGGTTAGCCAAATGCAGACGACAATTCTACTCCTGCAGCTTCTTCTCTCGCACTTCCCGCCTGTGGAACTCGCTCCCGTATTCTTGCTTTCCTGACGGCTACAACCTCCAGAAATGTAAATGCAATGTCAATACTCATCTACTAACCACTGGACTCTAGCTCTCTCCCCACCGCTGTATAACCTTCCCTTTCTCTCCACCTATGTATCTGTCATCGCACCTGCTTTCTCAGCTTTCTATTGTTCCTTTCTAACTAGTTTGTACTCCTCACTCTTTTCTAATTAATCTTTTTACATTTATGTAACCCCCTGCACATCAGTGGCGTTTCCGCCTTGCTCGGGGTGAAATGATTAAAAAATTAAAAAATTATATACGTTACATAGCAATTCACCCTAACTCAAAGACGTTACGATTGTGTTCATCTAGGAAGCATCCGTTCGGTTTACACAGTAACTTTTTTGGAATGAAGATGTGTGAGTGGGACACCCTTCTTTGTCATTGGAATAAAAAGTGAGTGAGGAAGATGATACGCTTTGTACCTGTGATAGTGGGTTCACTGTGAAGAACTGAACAAGTGGAAAACACATTTGATTATATCGTAAAAAGCAGCGATAAAGTTGGGAGAAACTAGCATCCTTTTGACTGTGGGTTAGGTGTTGTAGGACGAGAAAACAATAAATCAGGTACCGCAAGTACGTGGAAATGGTTCTAAATAAGTATATATTTTTGGTCAAAATGAGAAGATATATAGGTTTTTTAATCAACTGAAATATGGTTCTACAGAAGGATGCTGCGGATATCATGTGTCGAGCATGTGAGCAATGATGAGGTTTTGGAAAGTATGGAAGCCAAAAGAAAATTAGAACTGAGCATCAGTAAGGGACAGTTAAAGGTCCTGGGGCATGCAATGAGGAAGGAGGGTTTGGAAACCTGATACTAACAGGCTAGATAGAGGAAAAAAGAGACAGGGGAAAGCAGCGGATAACATATTTGAAGGCCCTAATCATGTGGATGACGGAACGAGGGTTGTGTGATGTAACAGGAGAATGGGTGCTAAGTGCCATCAGGGATAGGGAGATGTGGAAAGCTATGATCGTCTACGTCCTGAAGGGACAGGGCGCATAGATAAATAAGATGCCCTGACGTATTTGAAGTGATTATTTTTACTTGTTTAATATCTTGAATTTTTTCAAGAATTCCGTGGATCTTTTCTCATTGCAATTATTTTCTAACTAACCATTTATTTTTGTCTATATTTCTGAGAAGTATGATGTGGTAGTGTATACAGCTTTTACATTATTCGAATTAATGTCATCATTTGTACGACGTTTCGGCCGTTGTATGCCCTGGCATTCTTCAGTTGCTAGGAATTTCAAACCAAACCCTTTATTATAATCACTGGGATATAAGGATGATA
This sequence comes from Ascarosepion bandense, assembly GCA_037127315.1. Classification (NCBI taxonomy): domain Eukaryota; kingdom Metazoa; phylum Mollusca; class Cephalopoda; order Sepiida; family Sepiidae; genus Ascarosepion; species Ascarosepion bandense. The sequence continues at coordinate 6,153,618 of JBBBDQ010000178.1, forward strand.
TACCCCAATGTCCTTAAGGACACATGTATATAAACATTGGTTAATTCCTGTGACTTGACCCGAAGAGTTGTGAGTTCAATACCAGGCTACAGCGGTAGTGAACAAGTAACCTGCAGGGTTAGAGGGAGATAACTTCTGACATCTAATCAAAGCATGATTAATACTACTACACAAGAAGCGAGGAAAATATACGCCAGTGATCATAATAAAGGTTTCGGGGTGTACAATGTCCGAAACGTCGTACAAACAGCAACAAAGATGAGGACAATAGTCCGAATAAAGTAAATACTGTAACAATTCTATGTAGTCTTCATGTACTCTTCATGTACCGTGTCTCTTCAAGACATAGGTGATCATAGACTTCAACTTGACCCTAACCCTTGTCTCACTTAATATTTTTACTATTGCTATTTCCCAAACACCGCTCTTCCGTCTAAGTTGTTGGTTGGTTGTAGAGGTTTTATGGTATATCAACCTTGATCGGTTGAATATTCACGGTTATGAGGAGTTATTTTTTGTTTGTATAACGGCATATCAACACCTCTGTGGGTTATTTAATGCCAAAAAGGTGAAGTTTTAACGTATTTTCTAATGTTCAGTTATAGTGAGAGGATTGATTGAGTCCTATTTTAATGAAAATATTTTGTTTTTATTTATTTATTTTTTTTAGAAAACTTAAAATGTCTTCTTGTTTTGTATTCAAAAATATTTTGTTGGGAATAATGTTTTCCTTAAAAATGTGTAATATCAATAATTTTTCTTAAAATATCTATATTTTTCTACAAAATTCTAATTTTATGTATATATTCCTATAAAAGTCTGTTTTTATACTTTCATAGTGTCTTGACTCCAATTTGGGGGTTAACTATTTGCCCATAGCTGGGACCCTAACAGGTGCTACCACTTCCCGGTTAGAGTGGATCTGAGAACAAGAGCAATTAAGAGGTGGTCCCATGCTCATCGCAACCTTGCTGCCGGATGCAGTTTACCGTGTTGCCCAGGACCCGCTCTTGCACAAGCCTTTTAAATATTTAACGCGCTGTTTTCCCCTGTTTCTCTTTCCCTCTATCCATCCTGTGAGTATTAGATTCTCCAGACATTCTTTTCTCATTATGTGTTCCAGGAACATAAACTGTCTCTTCCTGAGAGTAAGTATGAGTTTTCTTCTCGTTTGCATCCTCTCTAGGACCTAGTCAATCCTCACGTACTCGGCCCATCGTATATAAAATATCTTAAAACCGAATGGGTTTATATGGTGAATTAATCCTGAATATGTGCGGTGCTCCATTCTCGCCAACTATTATGCGCATTGATCTGTATATTTTAAATAATTAAGGCAATCGAAATTAATTCTAATTACCATATTCGATAAATTTGATAGATTTGTTCGAGTAGATGTCTAAGTATTTTTCTAACGCCATTAATAAAAAAAATATATGCCCGTCGGTAGGATTCGAATCTGCCTCCCACTTATCTTTTAGATCGATTCTCCTACGAATGTGATTCTTATTCGGCTACCTTATTAATACGCATTGCACCTTATATGATAGTAGTCGTTTTTTTCTAAAGAAATATTCGGTACCAGCTAGCTAGCTAGATAGATAGATTGATAGATGAACTGTTTACTACAATATGCTTTAATTTTTCTTCTTCCCTTGATAATAACCGTTCCTTTAATGCTTGTCCCCCAGTCCAATTTTTTTATGTTATTAATTCTCTTTTGATTTTTATTTATTTTCTTTCATTACCATGAGTTCACCTTTTCCGAATGGTATTTGGATTTATTTCATGTATATTTCAAGCCTAACGGTTGCTTAACTTAGATATTCGTACGGGAACCGGTTTTTCAAGTGATATGGCCGATGAATTATTTTTTAAAATATTTTGAAAACAATTTTATTCTTTCCATTTTTAATAATTTATTTTCTTTCTTTGCGTTCTTATAATTTTTCCGTCACGTATTTTTTTTCATTCCTTTTGTCCAGAGTTATTTCATTTCTTTTTCTCATTCTTTTCTTTTTTTTTCTCTTCCCGCCATTTCCCTTGCCAAGTGCCACACTAAATAATCTCTGTGTCATTTTCAAAGAGATTTTCTTCGGCATTTAACTCATAAACAGGCCAATTTCTAACCTGTCTTGACCATACGTATGTCTAATTTTGCCAAGCCGAGCCAACACAACGTTGGCAAGTAGTTCTCGCGTGTTCTCACGAGATCTCAGAGCACATCACGTGTAATGTACTGATATAATTGTTTTCTCTCACTTATTATCTATGTTTTCGCCATTTTCCATGGTATATCTTTTAGAGTTTCATAACTTCACGGAGTTAAACATTAATTTACGATGTGTTCTGACGTTTCAAGTTTCTCCTCGCAGTTTCAATTCGCACATAACGTCCTTTCTTTTCATTGCTGATATGAATACACGCTCACGTTCGAATCAATCTACATGCACACACACATGTATATATGTGTGCGTTCAAATGTATAAATTCACACGTGTGTATATATATATATATATATATATATATATATATATATATATATATATATATATATATAGACATGCATGTGCACACACAGTCTTATATATATAATACTTACAAGGCAGATGTACATTACCCAGATGGCCAAACAATATATATTTGGGCTCAATCAAAGACACTTTTAAGACCAGGCGGTTCAATCACAGATCTACTTTTAAAATAGAAAAAACTAAAAGTAATACAAAATTGGCTAACGACGCCTGGAAATTGAAATCAAAATATGCAAAAACCCAGACATATGGTGGAGCATTGTTAAAGCAGCCAAGCCTTACGACGGTGGACAAATATGTAGACTGTGCCAAGGAGAAAAATGAAAAAAGACGAACTATTAAATAAAAGAAGAGAAATTATGACTAAATGGATTCACACTAAGAAATACCTCTTAGGTTTATACAAACATGGATAAAAACGTCATAATGTGCGCGTTCATAAATTCCCTGCCACGTGAACGTTCAAATAAAAACACCGTTACAAGAGCGTTCTAAAAAATGAAAACGGTAAACGGTAAAATCAGTTAATATAAATCACCTGAAGACACCACTGAGGGTAGAAACCTGGGTAGCGCAATAAATCGTTTAAAAATGGAGAATATCCAAAAGTTCTACAATATAATAGTATCGAATACCTTTTAATACACATGTGCACTGGTCTAACCCTATTATGACCAAAAACTAAGTATTGAACAATATATATATATATATGAGTAGTGTAGGTATGAATGCAATAAAATTCCGTATCCAAAGAAACGCTGTTCTTAAAAATATGCTGAATTAAAAGTAGAGCTAATGATATTTATTTAGAATTTATGACATAAATATGTTATAATATCTCTACAAAAGTTGCCATTTTGTTTCGACACTATCCGTGCCTTATCAAGTAATGAATTCAATTTGTAGTTTGAGGGTTTTAAAAGTTTAAAAAGTTTACAAATTTCTTAACTTTTAAAACCCTCAAACTTGTCGATAGTGTCGAAACAAAATGGCTACTTTTGCAATGATATTATATATATATATCAGAAATTATGTAAAATTCATAAAACTAAGAGGATAATCCCAAAATATATCAAATTAATATCAAATATTCGAAAGATAAATTAGACAGCTCAGTGGATGTTATCTAGAGCAAGATGATATTTTTTCAATAATCGTTGACCCCCCCCCCCAAAGAAGGCAGTACTGTCACTGTGGCGCAGGGGTTAACAATGAGAGTAAAAAGAAAACAGAAAAGAAAACAGAAACGAAAACAGTAAAGGTGATGCTATATATAATGTTAGAGAATGGAGTGGACCACAGATAGAGAAGATGTCAATCGACGTTACATTTAAATTTTTGAAGATTGTAGAAGAAAACCTGGGGAAGGAATTTCCACAGCAGGGAAGTCCGCGGAAAGAAACTTCTTGAGTAGAATTCTTGGTTAAATTTGCCTATTTTGATAGGAAAAGAGTGGGATCTAGTTGCCAGTTCATTTGCGCGGATCAACTCATGAGGGCAAGGCACCAGGGAATAACGAGAAATCATTAGGCTAAAACGGAACATCTTGGAAAGTATACAAGCTTTAGGTGACGGCTTTCACTCAGGAGGAGACTTAGGATGCACAGATAGACCAAAATTTGGTATCAAGCAACATAACAAAGAAACCGCAGAACGCATTCTAGTTTTCTCTTTGATAGTAGCAAGATATTCTGCTGGTAGGAGGTTCCTGGAAGGAGGAAGAGTGAAAAGAGATATTAATGGAAACCGCAGCATGATCAGACTTTCCATGAGGGAAGAGCTGCATGACACGACATGAGTCAGGGCTAGAAGTGAAACAAAATTCTAGCAATGAGCAGAATCTATCAGGATTATTAGGGAAACACGTGAGCAAATTCACCACTGGCGCGAGAGATTGAGTAATAGAAAAAGATCATGGTATAGAGTTTTCTAATCACTGAAGACAAATATGTTAGCGAGTGGATAGGAGGAAATGCCCTTATCTATATGGTCTAGCACAGAAAAGTCAGGAAAGGAGAGGGGAGCGGTTGGAAAAGAAAAGAAAGCTAACCGAGGTTAGTAGAGAGAGACGGAGACACATGTAATAGTGGTATAGTGATTCAAGAGAAGACACTTAAGCTAAGGGGAGAAGTTAGCTAACATAAACACCAATGTAATGCATAGAGATCTTCGAGTCCTTCTTAAAAAGGTGAAGTAACGAGAGATATTGAAATGAGAGGTAGAGATTTAACGTTCAAGGTTAGGTTCACAGAGCTAAGATGTCGGGGAAGTTTTCGTAGAGGAATGATTCCACGCCGCAAATGATGGAACGGATAACACGGATATTTTGAAAAAGACATGTTGAGTGGCTTGTTTAGGTGGTTTAGTTTTATACTTTGGATTGTGTGCTGTCATGATTAGGTTTTTTTAAGAAGTGGCCTAGAGTAGAATTATCAGTCGGTCGTCAAATGCAGCACGTGTGGGAAAGGAAACGGTGCACACTGCATCATAATGTAGCTTCAGGTCTGCCTACTGGAAGCACTTGCAGAGACATCAATCCATGCGCGATATGGCACTACAAGAATCCTTGATATTATTGAACTGTTGATCATAACTACGTCTCAAGACTCTATACAAATTTCTGACCCCTATCTACCAGTCGGAGGCTGTAACTAGGAAACCCCCAACCCGGTAGCTTTAGTATGAAGAGACGTTGGCACCTTCCAAAACACATTACAAAAACTTGCAAAAGCACCACTATTAGGATCTGAGAAGAGGGAAGAAAATGCTGACCCCAGAAAAATAAAGATGTGCCTCTTCACCTGTTCAAAAAAGCAGGAGTAGCATAAACCAAACGATAGTAGGGACTATCTACGACAATTTGAAAAAAGAAGTCAAATTAGGGAAAGTAAATTTAGTATGCCACGACAGGAATCTTTGATATTATTGAACTGTTGATTATAACTACGTCTCAAGATTCAATACAAATTTCCGGCTCCTATCTACCAGTCGGAAGCAGTAACTAGAAAACTCCCAATCCGGTACCTTTAGTATGAGGAGACGTTGACACATTCCAACACATTACAAAAACTTGCAAAAGAAACACTATTAAGATCTGAGAAGAGGGAAGAAAATGCGAACCCATTCCTAACCAGAAAAATAAAGATGTGCCTCTTCTCCTATTCAAAAGAAGTGGGAGTAGCATAAACCAAGTAGGGACTATCTACTACAATTTGAAAAAAAGAATTAAAATTAGGGAAAGTAAAATTACTAAGTTTTGACTTATTTAAAATCATGACATACCTTGTTGATTCATAGAAGATTTGAGCTCGAAACAATAGCAAAAAATATATCTAAAAATGGACCTTAAATTAAACAATAGAAAAACAAACGAACAAAAAAAAAAGAAAGAACAACCAAAAAAAAACACATGGGCTGCGGAATTAAATTTGTGTGAAGTAACTAAAACAGAATGGCAACATATAGAAACAAAGAAAAATTCGTATTACCAGTAGACAAAATGAGATACTTTTATATGAAAAATTATTCTTTTCAGGAAAGGCAACTCAACACATATTTAAAGCGATTATAAATTTTGATAGAAAGAGGTTTCCAGCTTCTCAGCTTACGAAATATATACATGCTTTGATATCTGAAGATATGGGTGCATCTGCCTATCGAAATATATCATGATTTATTATCGCGCCTTAAATACATGTTGGGTTGTCTTATATATATATATATATATATATATATATATATATACTCAGAAATTATAACATTGATATGTTACAATATCACTACAAAAGAAGCTGTTTTGTTTCGACACTTCTTGTGTCTTGTCAAGAAGTGTCGAAACAAAGTAGCTACTTTTGTAGTGATATTGTAACATATCCTTGTTATAATTTCTGAATAAATATTATTAGCTCTAGATTATATTGAGCACTTTTGAAAAATTGTGTTTCTTTGGACAAGGAATATTATTCCACCCATACATATATATATATATATATATATATATATATATATATAAACAAAATAGGTTATAAACAACCAACAATTTGAATATATCAGGATTTATTATCGCGCTTTAAATACGTGGTGAGTTGTCTTATATATATATATATATATATATATATATATATATATATATATATACATAAAGGAAATTGTTTATAAACAACCGACAATTTGAAATTATTTGTTTGAACATTATTTTTGATCGATACTCGTATTTAAGTAGATATTCTGTTTTATAATCAAACAGTTTATATATAATTATTTCTACTGGTCTGATTATTTACGATAAATTTTTATTACAAAAATATGAGTCATTCGGCAGGATTCTAACCTGCGACCCCTATCTACATCGAGAAAGTCACCAATTTATCAGGCGCGTCTTAGTCCTCTCGACCACAAATGACTAACAGTCTAAACTAAGTCATATCAAGCCCATATAACACAATTTTCGATACACGCAAATAACCATATCTGTTCTGTAATGGATCGTAATGTTAACAAATGTAAACATGTTACGTAAATTAACGAAGATTAACTAATCTGATTATAAACATCCGACAATGATTTGTTTGAACATTATTATTTCAGAACAGACATGGTTATTTGCTTGAAAAAAGAAACGGTAAGATTAGAAAAGGAAAAGAAAACTATATTTTGTTTTCGCCACTGACGGACATTATCAATGGAAAAAACGAAATAAATGTATTTCAAATAAACCATCTAGAAGCAAAAGGTTGTTCGTTACAGGAAACAAAAAAACGCTTATAAATATTCATAAAGTCAACTACATTAAACATTTCAATACCTTATAACAACAGTATATTCCACACGAAAAGATTTATATTTGAGAATGAAAAATTACGTTTTTTTTAATGTTTAATATTATTCAGTTGACCTTATTAATATACATGAGTGTTTTTGTTTTCGAGTAACCAATATAATTTTTTACAATTTTAAATTAATCAAGAAGGTAGTTCTTTAAAGGACATGTAAATTTGTAAATAATATTGATTCTCTGTATAAATTTGAGTTATAAATAAACAAATTTTATTCTGTCTGGATTATAAGTCATGTTTATTTACATTATTCGTACCGGATAATGTAGAATTATGAGTCATCTTCTTAAAAATTGAAATACCTGGAAAGTCTTTTGACAAGGGATGGATAATACGACACGAAAATCCAAAGACGCATTGGCATGACCAAAGTCGGATTTCAGAAGCTAGCCAGAGTACTGAAAGACAGGAAAATCTCATTAAAAACAAAGAAAATAGTGCTAGATTGCTATATGATATATGTTCTTCTGTGTGGAAGTGAATGCTGGACGATCTCATCAATGATGAAAGAGAGGCTTGAGGCAGCGGAAATGTGGTTCTACAGAAGGCTGCTGAGGATACCATGGACAGAGCACGTGTGTAATGACGAGGTGTTGGAAAAAGATGCAAACGAGAAAAAACTGATAATAAATTTGAAGAAGAGACAAATGAAGTTTCTGGGACACGTAATGAGGTAGGAGGCCTGGAGAAATTGATACTCACAGATCGGATAAATGGAATGAAAAACAGATACGAGAAAGCAGCGCGAGGCGTACTTGTTAGTTCTGAGCAAATTGATTTCCTTGAACCACAAGATTAGCAAACTAGGTCCTACTCTTTTACTGTGAAACCAATAGATTGTAAACGCAAATTCTACTCCAGCATCTTCTTTTCTCGCATTTCCCGAGAAAAGAAGCAAGTACACAGTCGGGAAACACGAGAAAAGAAGATGAAGGAGTAGAATTGTCGGCTGAATTTGGTTGATCTAAATGTAAAAAATTGCCAGTCTGGTTGCCTTAAAATCTTGTAGAGGGGGCAATATTGACCTATATTCGTCAAAGCAGAAGTTATGAAAAAATTTATAGAAGAGACAGAGGGAAGCCATATCCAGTCGATGAGAAAGTAACAGGGGATAAGCTGCCAGGTCAAGACCAATCACATTACAGATTCTCCTTTGGAGCCTGTCGAGAACATTGAGTCACACAACAGGGACACATGACCAAATATTTCAACAGTATTCCATGCACGGTCAGATGGTTGATTTTTATATGGGCAAGAGGGATTCAGGCTAAAAAAACTTCCACACCCGACACAGTGATCCAGTCTTCCTCGCAATGGATTTAGCTATTGATTCAATGTAATGAATCCATATAAGATCGGAAGAGAGGGTAAGGCTGAGGAGACGCAGTTTATTGCTTTCAGAAAGAATTGCTTGGTCCATACTTATGGGTAACAGGAGAGATTGACTGTGATTGTTGACAGATAGGAGTTTCGTTTTAGAAGCATTGAAAGTTACGAGCCACCTGTTACCCCAATCCACCACAGAGTGGAGGTCTTTCTTGGAGTGGACGGAAGAAAGGAGCATGAGGGAGATGATGCAGGTTAGTGAAATAGGAGATGACTATTGACTTTACATTTAAATTCTTGGAGATTGTTGCTATCTATCTATCTATCTATCTATCTATCTATCTATCTATCTTTTTTATATAATTTTATCGCCCCATGAAAGGCATTATACTGCCACTGTTGTGCATGGGGTTACATGAGAGGAAACTTATGAGAAAGAGTGACAGGTTATAAGGGATGACTAGACGTGGGTAAGAGAAGGATGAGAATACTAATGAGAGTGTAGTGGATGGAGAAAGAAGCATCAGAGAGAGGATGCAGGTTAGTGACTTAGGAGATGACTATTGACTTTACATTTAAATTCTTGGGGATTGTAGCTGTCGAGGAAGCAAGTAAATAGAAGGGAATTCCACAGGCGGGAAGTGCGAGAAAAGAAGCTGATGGAGCAGAATTTGTGTTTACATTTTATTGGTTTCACAGTAAAAGGGTGGGACCTATCTGCTAATCTTGTGGTTCGAGTAAATTCGTATATGGGGGTACCAATGCGCTAAGTTCATCAGAGCGGAAGTCGGCGTGAAAGTGACTGTATCTGAGCTGCCAAATCGGGATCAATCACATTGCAGACTCTCCGTTGGATTTAGTCAAGGACCCGTAGGTGGATAGCAGGAGCACCCGACCAGATATGGCAGCAGCATCCAATGCACGGGCGATGGCAGATTTGTATATGTGCAGGATTGTTTCAGCCGGGAAAAAAATCCTGTCCCTGCACAGTGAACCGACCTACTTAGCAGCGGATTTATCTATGAATTCTATGTAGACATTACACTTGAGGTCTGTAGTGAGAGTTAACATAAGAAGGCGCAGTGATTTAGTGGAATTCATTGCATTCATTTACGCACAAATACCCTTGAGATGTGTGTTGTGGTGTAGTTGATATCTGCTTAGAACGAGAAATCGGGGAGCCGAGTTCGAATTCCATTTGAATTCCTTGCATTCACTTACGCGCAAATACCTTGGGAAAGGTATTAATCCGTCTCTTCCTTTCAGTTATGGGTTAAATAACAGAACAGATTGGGTTCTGGTAACCAGTCTATCGCAGAAAGCATTGGCAACCTACTGCGGGATAATCTTATGACCAATCAGTCATGTCTCTTTCGAGACATGATCGCCCAAGCGTGTTTCACGCATGGAACATAACAGACTGTCCCTTGAGAGTGGGACAGATTGGGTTCTATAGTTTTCGTTGGCAACCAGTTTTCCGCAGAAAATAATGGCAACCTACTCCGGGAAAAATTATCTGCCCAGTCAGTCATGCCTCGTTTGTGACATCCAATATGCGGGTATCAAATATGGCACCACTGAGTGATTCATTCAAACAATTATTTCAGGTCTCAGGCGGTCTTTTTGCAATGGATATCGGAATAAGAAATCGTAGAACCGAGTTCGAATTTCAGTTGAGTACGTAGCCTTCATCTACACTCAAACATTTTTGGGAAAGGTATGTGCGTTGTGGTGCAGTGGATATCGGCTCGGAACGAGAAATCGGGGGAGCCGAGTTCGAATTCATTGCATTCACTTACGCGCAAATACCGTTCGGAAAAATATTAATTCGTCTATTCCTTCCAGTTATGGGTTAAATAACAGGACAGATTAGGTTCTATAGACTTGGTCGGCAACCAGTCTACCGCAGAAAGCAATGGCAACCTCCTGCGGGAAAATCTTCTGCCCAGTCAGTCCGGTTTCTTTTGAGACATGATCGCCCAAGCGTGTATCACGTATGGCACTTAACTGACTGACTGAATATAATAGTTGAAAACATGATTGCGAAAAAAGTGGGGGATCAGTTTTATATTGTTATGAAGTGATAAATTGGTCCCTCACTAATTACTACTAAATAATATAATACATCTATTCCCCCTCTTGCTATGAGTCAAATAACAGGACAGATTGGGTTCTATAGACTTGGTCGGCAACCAGTCTACCGCAGAAAGCAATGGCAACTTACTGCGGGATAATCTTCTGCCCAGTCAGTCCTGTCTCTTTCGAGACATGATCGCCCAAGCGTGTATCACGTAAGGCACTTAACTGACTGATTAATCTATCTCGTCTCCCTCCTGCTATTGGTTGGACGGTAGGAGGGATTGGTTACTATAGCATTGACTGACGACAAGACTACCGCATAAAAAATGGCTACCTAATGCTGGAGAAACCTCTGTCTAGTCATGTCTCTTTCCGAACCTGATCGCCCAAGTGTATATCACGTATGGCATTTAATTGACTGGTTGCTCCTTGTGATCAAAAATATTTCACTCCTTATTCTACCGTCTAACAAGATCGTAATATTCGTGTTTCTTTTCGCTATAATTCCGCTACCCCTTTATTTTTATTTATTTTTTTATAATCATTTAACCCTAAGGAAGGCGGTGTTACTGCTAATGTTGCGCAGGGGGTTACATTTGAGGAGAGTGATGAGAAAGAATTACACGTCATAGCCGGTGTCAGAGAATTGGTAAGATAAAGGCGAAAACACTGGTGTGAAGAGAGTTGAAGAGAGAAGAGTGGGCAGGAAAAACATGAGGGAATGAATGCGAGTCAAAGAGATAAGAGATGCCAATTGACCTTAAATTTAAATTATTTCACGACAGAATATAACTTTTCCGGCCCTTCTATATTTTGCTTATTACAAGATTTGGTCATGGAAAATGTCTCTGATATATTCTTTCTGTCTTTGAAGCATTTTTCTATAATCAACGTTCCATTATTTGAGTGTATAAAACATGTTCACAGGCAAGATTTTTTTCTTTTTTCTTATTCTTTTGAACTTCCTTGCCTGATATTTTGGGGCATACTTTGTATACCACTTTTGCTTGTTTTCACTTATTTCAAACTAGCAGTATAACCCGGCGTTGCTCGGGTGTAATGAAAGCTTTAAAACTAATCCACGGTCCTGGAGCTCAGACTCAGCCTAAAGAATATTTGTGTGAATTTGGTGAGAATCGGATAAAAATTGTGAATTTGTATAAAGGACATACAGACAGAAAAACAAACACACAAACATCTTGTCTTTTATATATATGATCGATTTTCTGCACTATTGTAAAAACTGCAACCCTGAAACTTCTGTATAGCGTTTCTTATGTCTTTGTCTATGAGTGTATCAAATTTGATTAAAATCGGACTACTCCTTCTATAACCCGATTTTTTCGATTATCGATTTTTGATATTTATCGGGGGTAACTCAACACAAAACTAGCTAAGAACACTCGCAGACGCGTATAGTACAACTGTGTAAACCTTCAACGAAATCGGTTCAGCCGTTTTGGAGTCTGTAGGTAACGGACACACACATAGACACACACACAGACAAAGTTTCATTTATAAATAAGTTTAGATTTAAGTGGGAAAGTGACTGAAGTCGCCATGCAAAGTCAGGACGGATTACATTGCATATTCTTCTTTGGGTTTTGTCGAGAAACTCGCGATGAGTAGCAGGAGTACCAAACCAGATATAGCAACAGCATTTGGTGGTAGATTTAAAATAGATTCTGACGAGAAAAATATTTTTGGACCATCACAGGGACACAAATATTCTAGTAGTAGATGCAGCTAGAGATTTCATATATTCGTTAAACTTCTGTTTGGTTAAAAAATTAAAGTCAAAATAAATTACAACAATTTTGAAAGTTAGAATTTGAGCAGCAATATATTTTATCAGCGAATTCATTGTGATTCCTAGTCTATTCGTCTCTTCTTCCTTTATTTTGTGTAAGTATATATTTTATCCAATCAGAAATTAAATAAATCAATTAAATTATCAGAAAAAAATGACTAAAATCTATTTGTTAGATGTCAACATAGTTCACCAAATTCATTTTGGGATTCAATGAATTTTACGAAAATAAAAGTTGAATTGAAATTTATCGGTAAATCATTCCCTTGTTTTCTTTATTCTTTTTTTTTCTGTTATTTTTTTACTTCAAGAGAATCCGATGCAAGAACTTAAACTAATTTTGTAATTTCGTACCTCTTAATTTTGGCGTTTTGAATTTCGTTCTCAAACGAATATTCCACTGAACGCTACTAATCAGACATTTTCGCCATATTTGCCAGCATCTGATCGCATGATAAGCGTTTTAACTTCGACTTGTTTCATTCAATTTTTGCTGCTGGCGTGCTATCCGAGCTTCTAATTCACAGTTAGCTTATCAATGGCCTCTATCTTTTACACACACACACACACACACACAAGCATACGCATGCGCACGCACACAAAACATACAATTGCGCGCGCACACAAAATATGAAACAAACAAAAGCAAACAAAAAGGATTTATAACGATAGCATCATTTACAGAACTTTAAATCACATTCCTGATAACATCATACACAATATAAAATGATATTTAACCTTTAAAGATAATCATAAATTTAAATTGTTTATTAAATAAAAATCAAATTTATGAATCCTGCTGAAGCTCCATTTTTTCTTTTCTCTCTTGTCCTGATTTTTCCTTAAATCCTTTCTTAGAAAATAATTAAATCTCTCCAAATTTACTTCTGTCTTAATAAAAATTCACATCTGTTTAATTAACTGAAATTGAAAACTGACCTAGAAAATGAGCTACAATAGTTTGTTAAACGGTGAAAGTAGTGGCCCATTAATTTTAACGTCTACAACATGAAAATAATCTCATTAATCTTCCTAAAACCCCTTGCTACCTTAAATCATCTCGGCTGGTGCTCAGTCAGTTAAGTGCCATACGTGATACGCGCTTGGGCGATCATGTCTCGAAAGAGACATGACTGACTGGGCAGAAGATTATCCCGCAGTAGGTTGCCATTGCTTTCTGCGTTAGACTGGTTGCCGACCAAGTCTATAGAACCCAATCTGTCCTGCTATATAACCCATAACTAGAAGGAAGAGAGGGATTAATACCTTTCCCAAGGGTATTTGCGCGTAAGTGAATACAATGGATTCAACTGGAATTCGAACTCGGCTTCCCGGTTTCTTGTTCTGAGCCGATATCCACTGTACCACAAGGGTAAAAAGGTAAAAAGTGCTCCTCTGACTTAATTCCTCCTAATGTCACTTAGAATTGAAATTATCACTCTTAATAAAACGAATTCCAACAGTAACAAATAACCCTATATATATATATATATATATATATATATATATGGTTATTTTTTTATTTTTGGTATATTCTTAAGCACTTGTTTTCTAACCCCAATTGAAGATTTCAAACATCCCCTTCTCGAAGGTTTTGGGAAATGAAGGAAGAAGCACTAAACCCTATAATTAATTGGAAGCTGATAAGCTCAGCCCGCACCCCCCCCCCCCCAAAACATTTACGATAGATGTAGTCTATGTTTAGTTGAAAAAATTAAAATAATGAATTATGCTAAACAAAATCTAATTTTAAATATACGTAAGGAATTTATAAGCAAATGCCGCTACAAATCTAATGTTTTAATTTTGAATTTTAGACTTTACATTTTAAATTATAATTTTAGTGACTTTACGTATTTCTAATTTAAAATCGTTATAATAACCCTCCTAATAGCAATCCAAAACTAGTCTCCATGTTATAGAAGCCTTCTTTTCCTTTTTTTCAAAACGACAGTATTACTTAAAATGACCACATAGACCAACTCTTTAATCCTTAAAGTTTTCGAGCCCATTAATTTTTAATTACGACAAATCTTAAATTCTAAATTTACTTTTCTAACACTTGACTACTTCAGCTGCCTAGATATGCATTAACTTTTTATGATATCAATTACTTTATTGGTTCAATGAAAATTTTAAAGAAATTTATGATCTATATTTACAATTAAGTTATCGCTTCCACAGCAACTGAGGAAGCGATATTTTCTCTCTCCGAAATGGCCATTAAACGAATATAGTTTTGCAGTTATATATATATATATATATAAAGTGTATCGAGGCAACAGATAATTTTCTAAACATATACTGTTAAATATGAGAGACAATAAATGTCTATTATGTTTAATCGTGAGCCGTTCTAAAACCACACGTAATAAAACGTTTAAATCTAGTCATGATACATTACATTGCATTTAAATATATGATTCCGTTAATATTTCGTGCTCTCACGAATTTACAAACTGCGTTTGCTATTTGGTAACTGTTATCGTTGCTTATCAAAGTTTTTTATCAGCATAACAAAAAATCGTTTTGATGGTCGATGCTTTTATGTTAACGTCCTTGTAATATCTCTGATGATGGCTCATGTGAGCCGAAAGTTTAGAACCAACTTAATAAAAAATTATCCAAATATTGGAGAATTTTTGACTATATGTTCACCTGAAATTAAAGCCAAAATACGATGTTTTGAACGGCTCATGATTAAACATAATACACATTCATTGTCTCTTACATTTAACAGTATATGTTTAGAAAAAAAAATATATGTATATTAGCTTAACCCTCTAGGGCCATTCGTATCATATTAGTGGGGGATCTGTTTATTACTTCATAACAATAAAGAACTGATCCCCCACTTTATGCCCAGTAGAAGCCTTAACCCTCTAGGGCCATTCGTATCATATTAGTGGGGGATCTGTTTATTACTTCATAACAATAAAGAACTGATCCCCCACTTTATGTCCAGTAGAAGCCTTAACCCTCTAGGGCCATTCGTATCATATTAGTGGGGGATCTGTTTATTACTTCATAATAAAGAACTGATCCCCCACTTTATGCCCTAGTAGAAGCCTTAACCCTCTAGGGCCATTCGTATCATATTAGTGGGGGATCTGTTTATTACTTCATAACAATATAGAACTGATCCCCCAGTTTATGACAAGTAGAAGCCTTAATCATATTATATTATTAACCCTCTAGGGCCATTCGTATCATATTTGATAGAGTATGAAAACAAGCCTTGAAAGAAATATTTTCCTGAAAAATTTTTTAAGAGAAATATTTTATAAATTTCAAATGAAAGCAGTACTGACTGCTCAGTCAATGAATACCAAATGTTTCCTTATAGGGAAATACCAAATGTTTCCTTATAGGGAAATACTGTATCAAATATGATACGAATGGCCCTAGAGGGTTAAAAATATAATATGATTAAGGCTTCTACTTGTCATAAAGTGGGGGATCAGTTCTATATTGTTATGAAGTAATAAACAGATCCCCCACTAATATGATACGAATGGCCCTAGAGGGTTAAGGCTTCTACTGGGCATAAAGTGGGGGATCAGTTCTTTATTGTTATGAAGTAATAAACAGATCCCCCACTAATATGATACGAATGGCCCTAGAGGGTTAAGGCTTCTACTGGGCATAAAGTGGGGGATCAGTTCTTTATTGTTATGAATTAATAAACAGATCCCCCACTAATATGATACGAATGGCCCTAGAGGGTTAAGGCTTCTACTGGGCATAAAGTGGGGGATCAGTTCTTTATTGTTATGAAGTAATAAACAGATCCCCCACTAATATGATACGAATGGCCCTAGAGGGTTAAGGCTTCTACTGGGCATAAAGTGGGGGATCAGTTCTTTATTGTTATGAAGTAATAAACAGATCCCCCACTAATATGATACGAATGGCCCTAGAGGGTTAATATCATCAATGTAACCTTTCTGGTTTACTGATTTTAATATGGCCATCCTTTATCCATTTATGTATCATTACCTATATACTTATTGCGGTACTTACCAACTTTCTGTAGAACCACATTTCTGTTGCTTCGAATATTGTCTACATCTTCGAGGATATTTTCTATTATTCATTGCTAGACAGGACGACAGATATCAAGTAACAGTTTAGTCATCTTTCTCCTGTTTATAGCCAAGTTATTTTTTGCATATGAAAGAAGAGGTACTTTAAATAAATTTGATAATGTATATTTTACCTTGCCGTCATATCTTCAATGTACTGTGTTTCTTTAGGGTATGAACGGTCATGGCTCACGAAAATTATTTCTTGTCTGTGCCTCTTAGTAAATTTTGTTTTTTCTATCAACCGATTCCACTTCTCCCAGTCATTTAAGTAGGAAAAACGCCGCTTTTATCTGTCCTTCAATGAGTATTAAGTTTTCTAAGCCTTTTTTCTTCATTTTGTTCCCTACAAATTTCAGATGCCTCTTTCTGATATTACGTCTTTTTTGTTTGAATTTTCCTTAACACTGTATTGTAATGTTTTCATTCCTTGTGTTTATTTTAGTCGACATAACTTGGATCAGTTAAGTGACAATTTTAGCAACATTAAGTTTATTAAGGCTTTATTTTTATATCGATATCACATTTCGAGAAAAAATCCTGCACGCAAAATAGCCATTCTACCAGTAATCTACAGAAAAATTTGTAATCTTGGAACTTAGTAAAATCGCAATTCTACAAACGACTGACGCCAATTCGATCGGGTTTCAATCCTGGATAAAAGCAATCAGATGTCTAACCGTACAGATGAGCTGGGATACAGCGAAACAGATCCGTCTGCATATATATATATATATATATATATATATATATATATATATATATAACGTATAATATTTTATAATTAAGCCAGGTAAATTCAAATAGAGGCGAATTCGAAAGAACTCAACATTTTTTATTCAATTTAACAGAGTAATATAATCTAGAAAAAATATTCTACAATTTCATGGGTAATACAGCAGAAAAAAAACCTGCTGCTCGTCAGATCAAAATGATTTATTTGCTGCGATATACGCATTACCCACGAAATTGTAGAATATCTAAATTTTTTCTGGGGTATATATATAAAAAGTAACCATAAAAGTTCTGTCTGTTTTTAAAGAAATAAAATGAAAACACTTCACAGCATGTGTAACTTATAGTCTTCGATGTAATCGCCATCGGCAACCAGCACCTTCTGTCAACGTGCGCGCACCTGTTCAATGCCCTTAAAGTAGAACACGGGATGGGGATTGACGCAAAGAAGTCTGTGAGGGCTTTGCGCATATCTGCTTCATCAGGGAAGGATTGACCACGAAATGGTTACCCAGAGAGTGGAAGAAGCGGTAATCGGATGGAGTAAGGTCAGGTGAATACGGTGCACAAAATCTCCCACCTAAGCTGCCGTATGGTATCCCTGACCACATTCGCGACATGCGGCCTGGCGTTTTCATGAAGGAAACGCACACCTTTGCGATTCCCCAGTGCTGGCACCTTCTGGCGCAATGCCTGTTGCACACATTTCATTTGCTGCTAGTATAGGTCTCCAGTGACCGTTTGGCCGGTTGGGAGCAATTTATAATGAAATACTTGATGTCCTTTACACCAGAAACGAAGCATAATCTTGCGTGGGTACAAAGGCGATTTTGCAGTGTGCGGGACAGCATCCCAGGAGACAACCAATGTCTTAAACGCTTGGAAGTTTGGCACAGAACCAACTTTTCATCACTGGTAAGCACTCGATTGAATAAGGATGCGGTACTGTGGCGAGAAAGCAGCGATACGCAGGTTGCCACTCGTTGTTGCTTGTGGAACTCCAACAGCGTTTGTAAAACCCACCTGCTCAGTTTGTACGTCTTACCTAGATGGTGCAGGTGAAGTCTAACTTTCATTTGAAACGTTGAACTGTTTTGCAAGTTCACCACACGTTAGACTGCTGTCCTCTTCAATGGCCGCCTTCAGGACTCCGTCATTTAAGACCTGTTGTCGTCCACTGCGAGGCTCATCAAGGAGAGACAAATTTCTCGAGTTGAATTGTTGAAACCAACGCTTTGCAGGACGTTCATCCACAGCACTATCCCCAAACGCTTGACATATGCGGCGACTTAATGCAGTTGGTGATAAACCCACGTTGAAGATGTAAAGCGAACAGCCCCGAACGAGATCGCTAGACACTTTCATCCTTCTCACAGCTGTCCGGCTTATAGCAGATGGCCGGGCACGGTACGCGTGTTTTTTATAACGTTTGATGTTCCTACTTCCGGCTGTCCGAATTTGAAAACAATTGCTACATGCATTTCGTATATATTTCAACTTCATTCAATGATTAATCAGAAATCGGACAGAACTTTTGGGTTACCTTATATATATATATATATATATATATATATATATATATAGAGAGAGAGAGAGAGAGATAGAGATAGATAGATAGATAGATAGATAGATAGATAGATAGATTAATAGATAGATAGAGAGATAGATAGATAGATAGATAGATATAGTGCCAAGAATTTGTGATTTTAACAGAGCAGATTCATGCCAAATTCGACGTAACAAATCATTTGCACTAATACTAAGATGACTACTACTATCCTTCGCCTGCGAACTGCTTAATACAACAATACTATTGTCATCTTTGATAATGGCTGATGAAAGCCGAAACCTCAGAAAGAATTAAAAACATGTATGAATATTGGGATTTTCTTTCCTCTTTCAACGATAATGCTCTGAAGCTTATCAGACGCTATGAAAAAATACATAAAATAAATCGACAAAACTTGTCAATATTATTTAATGAAACATGAATCAATGAAAACATGCTGCCTAAATTCACAAATATATATATATATATATATATATATATATATATATATATATATCCCTACTAATCTTATCCTTGGATTATTAACCATGGATATTCGGTTTTGACACCGATGTTGATGCATGGCCTGATTAACATCACGATCTTCTATGATTAGATTTGTCAAAGTGTATCTGCTTATATATATATATATATATATATATATATATATATATATATATATATGAAATGAATTGTTTGAACATTATTTATTATATATATAAAATAAAACAAAAATTTCGATATTTAAATCCACTGAATAGCCTTTACTCCGAAAAAAAATCATCGCTTCTTCAAAAACGGCGAAACGGAAACTTTATTTACTCAAATTCGAATGTGTTAAAAGAGTTTATACCGGTAGTCGTAAAAAAAAACTGTTGACATGGCTAAATTTATACTTTTAAACTTTTGACTCTTGGGGGAGGTGTATATATTCTATTATGAACCATAGGTATCTGACTTCTTTCCCCGCGTTTTTAATTCCTTAAATGAAAAAATTGTTAATCCCACCCCATTTTATTTTGCTGTGGATGGATGATTTTTTTTTAGACTTCTACCGGTATAAATCTTTAAAATTTTCGTTTCGCTGTTGCTGAAGAAGCGAGGGTCTCATCGCAGAAACGTCTATCCTATGGATTTAAACAGCGAAATTTTTGTTTTATTTTTTATATTTTGCTCTGTAAATAGAATATAATATTTGCATCGATCTCCCCACCACACACACACCTTGATCAATTTTAATATTAATGAAATTAATGTGATAGGTACTGATCTGGCGACTCGACTGCAGCCATTTCCCCATCGTTGAAATGTGGCCTCACTTTGTCTGTTCTACAAATACTTTCATGGCTTCCGCTCGGACGAACTTAAGTCACTGATGCCCCCTCAACATGTGTTTACTCGTCCAATCAGACTGGCAACTGGGTCCCACCCATTCACAGTCAGGTTAGCCAAATGCAGACGACAATTCTACTCCTGCAGCTTCTTCTCTCGCACTTCCCGCCTGTGGAACTCGCTCCCGTATTCTTGCTTTCCTGACGGCTACAACCTCCAGAAATTTAAATGCAAAGTCAATACTCATCTACAAACCACTGGACTCTAGCTCTCTCCCCACCCCCGTATAACCTTCCCTTTCTCTCCACCTATGTATCTGTCATCGCACCTGCTTTCTATTGTTCCTTTCTAACTAGTTTGTACTCCTCACTCTTTTCTAATTAATCTTTTTTACATTTATGTAACCCCCTTCACATCAGTGGCGTTTCCGCCTTGTTCGGGGTGAAATGATAAAAAAAAATAATATTAATTAGCATCGGGTTTTTGAGATTTACCTATCTGATCATTTTTTGGATTTAAATATATATATATATATATATATATATATATATATATATATATATAATATAAATTATGTTTTAGAACATGTACATAATTTCTCCCGATGATGTGTTTGGGTCCCAGACACTGAAACAGCCACATAATTGTAGAGAAGAGGACATATATAGAAGAAATCATGTACATGTTCTAAAACATAATTTATAATAAATATTCACACCTCTATACCTCATATATCGAGCACTGTTTTAAATTAACGTTTTGGACGGAAAAAAGTTTCTTTTTTCTCTCCTCATTCTATACTCACTCGGATATATATATATATATATATATATATATATAGCAATAACAACACCAATAGTAAAGCTAGTATTAATCAAGCTGTAATTTAAATCGTCTTGTACAACCCACAGAGAACGAACTCGGCGGGAAAAAGGGTAAGTAAAAAAAGAAACAAACGAAGTACATGAACAAATAGTCAAGCACTCGGAAGAAAGAAAAACCTCAAGACGAAAACCCTAACACTAAAGCGCTCTATACCAAAGTAGAGCAAACAAAGACAGAAACTCTAAGCAAGAGCCAACAAGCTGTTTTTATATTCATAGGTTAAAGCGCTCAATATCAGGGGCTCCTGTATTAGTATATGTGTGTGAACAAATACTAACAGAAATATGTCGTAATTTCTTTACATATTTAAAGACGATATTATTTCTCTTGAACTTCGTATTCTCGAGCTATCTTCCACCAAATTCACCATAAACCATGCCAAAAAAGCTGTCGAAAGAAATATAGCCAATGTTTCCAATATATCGTCGTTACTTTCTGTTTCCCATGTATTTTCTCGTGATACCTGTGTAACTCTCCTCATCAGCCTATGTAATAGTTTTCCAAACACATTCAGCTGCAAAAAGAGACGTCAGATAGACATCTCCTTTTCTACTTGTGTGTTGTTCAATACACGTATAATATTTTGTTAGGTGGAAGCTGAACTTGGTCTCAAAGATCTTGAAAAATCTGGTCAATCATTAAAATACCATATCTGATACACACATGGGCGTTGATATCTCAACAAAACATGATTGACTAGGCAGGAAATATTTCCGCAGTAGATTACCATTACATTCTACGGTAGAACCCAATGTGTTCTGCAATTTAACCCATAGGTCAAGGAGACGTGATGAATAAATACCTTTCCCAAGCGTATTTGCTCGAGGGTGAATGCAACGAATTCAACGAGAATGGGAACTCGGCCCTTCCATTTCTTGCACCGAGTCGATGTTCACTGCACCACATCGAAAATCAGGTCAAATAGTTAAGTGTTATACGTTATATACGCTTGGGTAATCATATCTCGAAAAGACATCACTGAATAAACAGAAGATTATCCCGCAGTAGCTTGCCATTAATTTCTGTAATAGACTGGTTGCTAGCCAAGGCTGCAGAACCAAATATGTCGTATTATTTAACCCATAACTGGGAGGAATATTTGCACATAAGTGAATGCAAGGAATTCAACTGTAATTCAAACTCGGTTCCACGATTTCTTGTGCCGAGCCGATATCCACTGCATCCCGACGCACTGAGCCTTTTTCCTCAAAACTTTGAATCAAACGGAAACTCATTAATTCAGCGGTTGTGTTTTTTAAATGAATTTTCTATTGGTATGCTATTTTCGACAACACTGTTAAAAGTTCATATTCACAATAAAGTTCTACAAATTAATTCGTTGATAAGCTGTGGATGTGTAGTTTATAAAATACCAGACATTCAACTTTCTAAATCTAAACAAGATAAATAAATTCCATGAATAGTTATTAAATATAAGAAAACACTTTTCGATTTTGGGAAAACCCTATATATATATATATATATATATATATATATGGCTCTTTTGATTCTTGCCTATAAATATGGGGGTTGGGTTATATATATATATATATATATATATATATATATATATATATATATCAGCATGCAGTGTGGGTATAGAAGAATCCAAAGGAGTATGCATATAAATACATATAGAGCAAATATAAGAAAGATTAAGACAGATACGTTATTTCATGGTGAAATTAGGTTAGCAAATTTGTTTTGTAGTTTTATGACATGTCTGTGTTTTTGTGTTAGTTATTATAACAAAGCAAAAACAGCAAATATATATATATATATATATGTATATATATATATATATGTGTGTGTGTATGTGTGTGTGTGTATGTATAGCAGAAGAGATGAAAGAAGAATTCTGTTAAACATGAAATCATGTTATTCTACTCCAATTTATAACTATTGTGTATATATATATATATATATATATATATATATATATATATAGGAAAGATTAAGACGTTATTTCATGGTGAATCGGAATTATAAGCCCAATAGCTGAGTGTGTTTGAATATATATATATACATATAATATAAATAAATGTTCAATGTTCAAAATTGTTGAATGATCATTTCAACATGAAATCCTTAAGAGGGATCTCAAATATCATCAGCAAATAGCACATATTTCTAAATGAAAAAGAAATTCAAAAAATGACGGTGAAGAATTAATTAACGTCGCAAAATCTTCTGTTAGCAAATCGCGTCTATTTTTAGATTTTACTTTTGAGTGAAAAAATTGGAAAATTTCGCTTGTTCGCTTTACAAGGGGAAGGGTTTAAAGAAAGGGATAGGAAGTGGTGTTAAATTGAGAATTTCGTTAAACAAAATAGAAGGAAATGGAGGGAAGGGGTAAGAAGGATAAAGAAAAAGAAAAAAAAGAAAAATTTAATATTTTAAAGACGCTCGATACGTGTCAAACAAAACTAGCTTTATAAAAGAGTTAAATTATTAGAAAAAATACTTTTTAGAAAAAAACATTTTTAGGGGGAAAACCTAGATAGAAGATTTAAATAAATTTAATTAAGTTAATCTAATTAAAGATAAAGCTAGATATAGATAAACTAAAAAAAATAAATTAAATTACAGTTAAAAATTATTTAAAAATTAATTTTTAAAAAATTTTATAAAAAATCTTATAAACATTATGTTGTGAAAAATATATATATACTAGCAGAAGAAATCGGGGTTAAATTAGTGAAAGAATCCATATTTTATAAAGGTTGACAATCAAAGGGGACTAGGAGAGGAAGGTAGAGTGGTAAAAAATATCTTTTATCTTACGTCGATGGCACGACATGGAGTTTCATGCGTTACCCATTCATCAGTGACATATTACAGAGTTTGTAATATGAATCTGTTGAATAGATGAAGCATGAAACACCAAGTCCTGGCATAGACGTAAGATAATAGGCATAATTTTATATATATATATATATATATATATATATATATATAGCTCTGTTTATTCACATCAGAACAATGATATTATAAATGTATTTACCCTTATTCATATATATATAAATATCTACAGGTGTCAATATTCGAGAAATCTTGTTAAAAATAAAACGGCTTCCGGAAGTATTCGAAACTGCGTCTCCTAGGATAACCCGTCATCACAGGAGACGTACCGTTAACATACTTTGCAAACAAAACCCGAATAGTGATTAGAACACATATTCTTCCTTATTCTCGAATGACACGTGTCTGCTGTTTCGTACGCAAAGACGATTTTTAGGCTATATATATATATATATATTATTTAGTTCTTTGGTTATAATGAAATTAGACCAGTAACCAGTTGTATTAAATAGTGCACAATACATTCAATACATTTATATTATAGACATTTTGAACATTTTCCTTTTGGAAATGAGTTATTTTCTCATCCTAGGTTTCAACCTTTCGGTATCTTCTAGCGATTTTTAATACATACACACATACACAGATGTGTATATATATATATATATATATATATATATATATATATATATATATATATATACGGGCTTCCTTGTGTGTATGTATAAATATGAGTTTATTTTTGATCTGATATCTTTAGACGTTGAACTTTATCATAATAGGTATTCGTATTTGAAATAGATACCCTATTTCTGTTTTTGTTTTAAACAGTATTTATTACGCCTATTGGATAATGGATTTGAGGATTCTTTATTTGAAAAAAAATGTTCTCCGACAGACATCCAACACGCGCTCCTCTTAATTGGAGAAACCATCGTTCGATTTTGCTTGCTTTACCTCTCGGTTGAAACGAATGTTACAGATCAGACCGTTCGCAATTACTTAAGAAAATCGAGTTTTGATGTAAGGGGACGTCCAATGTACACCAATGTTAAAGAACGCCGGTTCACGAGGAAGACAGTTTTGAATTTACAGGATGAATATTTAACATGCATAAGAAATATCGAAGATGAATAGTGACAATGGGGAGCAATGGACTAGTACTTGGCGAATTTATGCAAATGAATTGTAGAACGTGGGGGGGTAGAGTGAATTTAAGCAATCAGTTATTACTAATAGCAACAAAGAATAGAATATTGTGGATAGTTAATACCACACACACCTTGAAAAAAACGTAAATACTGTTACAAGCAAAAAAAAAATGCCTAGAATTCAAACGCTTTGTCTAGCAGTAATATCATCAATATCAACTGGGTTATTATTAATAGTACAAAGACTTCAAATTCAGAACTGTCTATTTGCCTGCAACGCTTAACGGAGGTTATATCGACTAGGATATATTATGAATGTTTTCTTTTAGGAACAATATATTTCTTCGGTGCATTTTTGCTTCCTTGGAAATATGCGTAACTCAAAGAGTGAATATACAGACTTGCGGAAATATAATACACGGAAAATGATTCATAGATGCGGAATAGCTTTCCTGTTTGACAAGACATAAAATTAGTTGCTCATACGAGAAAAAAATGTATATTTTTAACCTGCCATTTATCTTGAATATTTTTTCCCGAACCGTTTGACAGCATTGTCAGAATATTTCTTGAACACGTCACAGAGGTCGTAAAAGGCTGATGGGCATTCAGAAAATAAAAAAATAAAAAAATAAAAACAACAACAAATCCAAAAAAGTTTTCTTTTCAAATCTATATATAGTGAGATATTTACTAAGTTAAGCTTGGTCGAGTACAATGCTACAAATTCGGGACAACAAGCGAACATCAACTCAATATTTCTGTTGATGGTGAAACGAATGATACGCTAATCCAAACCACTGCAATTGGAAGGAGAGTCACACAACCAAAAAGATTGATGTATGTCTCATTGGAAGCAAAAAGAAGAATGCTGGATCGTTATGAGATATCTGTTCTTCTGTATAAAAATGAATGTTGTATGATCTCGTCAAGGATGAAGGAGAGACTTGAGGCAGTAGAAATGTTGCTTCACAGAAGGATGCTGAGAGTACAATGGACAAAGCACATGAGCAACGATGAGTTTTGGAAAGGATACAAACGAGAAAAAAATCAGATTAATATGAGAAAAGAAGGATGAGATTCCTGGCACACGTAATGAGAAAAGAAGACCTGGTGAATTCAATACTCACAGGACGGATAGAAGAAAACAGAGACAGGAGAAAGCAAAGCAAGACATGATACGCCTGAGTTAATGGACAGTAGATGGGGATTAGGAAGAGAGAGAAAGAGGAAAAATATTGAGATGGATAAGAAGCAAAGCCAAATAGAAGTCTATGATCACCTACGTCCTGAAAAGACACGACATATGAAGAAGAAAAAGAATATAGCGTCAGCTACGATTGACATTTTTTGTCTATAGTTAAAGTATTGTCATGAAAAAAATGAAACTTATTTATAAATGGAACTTTGTCTCTGGGTGTGTATGTATGTATGTGTGTGTCCGTTACCAAAAGATTCCGAAACGGCTGAACCGATTTTTTGAAAATGTACACAGTTGTACTACAAGCGTTTGCGAGTGTTTTTAGCTAGCTTTTGTGTCTAGGTACCCCCGATAAATATTGAAAATCGATAATCGAATAAATTATAGAAGGAGTGGTCCGATTTTAATCAAATTTGATACAGTCATAGACAAAGACAGAAGAAACGATATTCAGAAGTTTCAAGGTTGCAGTTCTTACAATAGTGCAGAAAATCGATAATATATATATATATAACAGGCAAGACGTTTGTGTGTGTGTCTGTTTATCTGCATGTATGTCTGTATTTTTTCATCCCTTTTATTTTAGTTTTTGCTTCGGGTTTGGCTCTAAGTAGGTATAATTGTAGTTCTTAGTTTCAGCCATGATACAATTTAGTGAGATGATTTATTTATCATTCAACATTCAGTTTACGACGAAAAAGGCTTATTTGATATCGATAGCAGGAAATCAAAATTTGACTTACATCTATTCATTTTTCTTTCAGTCTACTGTTTCGATTTAACTGGAAACAACTATTGCTTTTTCGTCTTTCGTGCGAACGTCCAAAGAGTCAGAACTCCAGGAACATGGATTCGTTTTAAAGCTTTCATTACACCCGAGCAACGCCAGGATATACTGCTAGTTTACTATAAATTCAAGTATTAAACTGACCAATTGACTGAAGAAAACACGAAAATTATCTGCTTATAATACATTCAACAAACGTTATCTTTTGTCTTATGTATATACCATTCGCCCATGCATTAAATAATGTAGCCAGATCTGGTCGAGTGCCTCTGCTATTCAGCTCGGTGTTCTTGACAGGATCCAGAAGAGAATTTGCAATGTATGCGAAGGCGTTTGACAAAATACGCCACAAAGAACTGATGGAGATGTTCGGCAGTCTGGACATATTTGGGAAAGACTTGAGAGCAAACCGCTTGCATTCGGACAGGTAATGTATTGAGTAGGGAAACAAAGATTGAAATGGGCATAAGACAAGGATGAGTCTTTTCACCAGATCTGTCCAACTTGTGCAGCGAGAATATTTTGAGGACCCTAGAATTTATGCTTGGATTCGTAATCGGAGGACACAATTTAAAGAACCTAAGGTACGCAGATGGTACAGTGCTGATAGCAGACACAGAAATGAAACTACAAGAAACTACAAGACCTCATACAGAAGGTAGCAGAAGAAAGTAACAAGAATGGACTAGAAATAAACTGCACGAAAACCGAATGCATGGTCATCAGTAAAAAGGGCAGTCCAAAATGGCAAATACAGGTAGGGGATACCAGAATCAAGCAGGTACAAAAATTTAATTACCTGGGAAGATAGCAGAAGACGGAAAGTGCGACACAGAGATAACAGAAGACGGAAAGTGCGACACAGAGATCCAAAGGCGAATTGGCATAGCGAATGAAGCATTCCAGAAGTTGAGTAAGATATTACGAAACAAGACAATTTCGCTAGAAACAAATAAAAGAGTACTGGATTGCTTCGTGCTTTCCGTCCTTGAATATGGCAGTGAATGCTGGACAATACCATCAAAGATGAAGAACAAACTTGAAGCAACTGAAATGTGGTTCTAGAGGAGGATGTTGTTAATATCATGGATCGAGCCTGTGAGCAATGATGACCTCTTGGAAATTATGGACACAAAATGGAAATTAATATTGAGCATCAGGAAGAGACAGCAGAAGTTCCTGGGACACGCAATGAGGAATGAAGGCTTGGAGAATCTGATACTAACAGGCAAGATAGAGGGAAAGAGAGACAGGGAAAGCAACGGATGACATGTTTGAAAGACCTAATCAGGTGAATGACCGAACGAGGATTACGTGGTGTAATAGGAAAAGGCGTGCTCAGAACCACCAGGGATAGGGAAAAGTGAAAGGCCATGATCGCCTACGTCTTGAAGCGACAAGGCACATTGAAGAAGAAGAATGAACGCTAGCGATGTGTCAACCGTTACATGTGAAGCAGAAAAAAAATTACAATAATTATTAGCAGAACAGCTTTGCGGTTATTTTTGTTGCCATAACTCTCACAGCTGGAGATGATCTAGGATTGAAAGTATTTGGGTACCTAAAGAAATGAATGCTAATGACAGATGTTGTCAACGTTACAGATCATTTCTGACATCTTTCAATTATAATACGCGAAAGATTATCCGTGAGTATGAACGGATTTTATTAAAAATAAGAAGACACAATGTTTGCAAGTTATTTAATCTGACATGTCTAAAAGAAAATTTGATGCCTTAATATACAAATATATATATATAGATAATGAGCTGACATAGATAGATAGATAGATAGATAGATAGATAGATAGATAGATAGATAGATAATAAAAAGCCTGGCATAGATAGATAGATAGATAGATAGATAGATAGATAGATAGATAGATAGATAGATAGATAATAAAAAGCCTGGCATAGATAGATAGATAGATAGATAGATAGATAGATAGATAGATAATAAATAATGGATAGATAGATAAGATAGATAGATAGATAGATAGATAGATAGATAGATAGATAGATAGATAGATAGATAATAAAAAGCCTGGCATAGATAGATAGATAGATAGATAGATAGATAGATAGATAGATAGATAGATAGATAGATAATAAAAAACCCTGGCATAGATAGATAGATAGATAGATAGATAGATAGATAGATAGATAGATAGATAATGAGCTGACATAGATAGATAGATAGATAGATAGATAGATAGATAGATAGATAGATAGATAGATAGATAATGATATGTGAAATTAGGTGAGCATGCCAATTCACCTTTTAGTTGGAGTGAGCATCATAGTATCTAAAGATACTTTGCTAACGCTATTTGGCTAATAGTCTCGAATCAAATGATATCTAGATGATTGCGCGTTAATTAGTTTAATTTCCTTTCAGTCCTAACAATGTTTTGCCTCCCTTGTCGAAGATAAGGGAAGACATTTTGAGATGCACTTATTTCAACTCTCATTACCGTAACCAAAGACGGAAGCAATCTCTGGCTGCTGTTGAACGTGTGCAAATGATTTGTTAACTTTGATCGAAATATTTTATACCGTTCCTAATCTTGGCTGTCTACGGAATGCGGACAAATGAGTTCTGATGTCGGTGTACTTTTAGTAGTATTAATAGTAGTAGTAGTAGTATTAATAGTAGTAGTAGTAGTAGTAGTAGTAGTAGTGGAACTAATGACCTTTCTCTAAATTGCTGGTGGGCATAGTCTGTTTTGGTTTGGCAAAAACAAGCAAACGAGGAACGCTGACTACTGTGATATCCCATGACTCATTACAGTAGTAGGGGCGCCACACGTAGTGAAGCTGTGGCAGAAGTGGTACATCTTGGGTAAAATATTCTGATGCTGCTAAATGTCGATTTGATTTTAGAATTTTATTTCTCATAGACTTCCTGCTGGAACCCATTCTGTCCTGCTATTTATCCATAGTTGGGGGAAAGAAATACTTTCATGCCTTTTCCACGGTAATTAGCACCGAAATGAACATAATGAATCTGAGTGGAACTTGAACCCAGCTCTCCGATTCTTCAATCCGAGTCACTAAGCATTACTCCACCATGCCTAGATAAAAACTGCTGAATAATCACAAGTAGTGTAGCTGTGGTAGAAGGGGTCCCTCTTTGGTAAGCTATCTTGATGCAAGCAAATATGGGTTTGAATTCGAAGTTTTCCTTTTCGACCTCCGGGCTGATCTTATTCTATCCTGATTTTTAACCATAGCAGGGAATAAGTTGATTTACTCTACTCCCCTGACTGGAGCATGTTGTTACACAATGTCAAGTTTTTACGTGAAAAAACACGGACACTCAGACCACTGGTCAAATTTACCCAACCCCTGCATAAACGGTTAATAAACGGGACAAAACCTGTCTTAGCATGTCTGGACTAGTCACGGCATGTCCAACTTGTCTTAATTAGTCTCATACACTCGACAGAAAAATGGGCGCTCGGTACAAGGATGCAGATATTTAGCGCGTGATATACCATGTAAACATACGCCAGTCGTTAGAGTGTTCTAATTCATTACTGAATGAACGCTGCGTAGATGAGTAGCTACTGTTTTTCAAAATCTACCATTCTTCCAGAGTGCTATATCAGGGTGTGAGAGCGTAAATAGTCATGCGCAGATAGATCTAGTCTGCTGTATCACAGCTCATATATATATATATATATATATATATATATATAACTGGAATTAGAATGCGGTGTAGATATAGAATAATCTCAAGGAGTATCCTGTACATTAAGTGGTAGGATAACTCTCAAGGAGAGCTCTAAATACATATGTATATAAATATATAGAGAGCAATTATAAAAAAGAATTTAGGCAGGCCCTTTATTTCATGGTTAATCGGGGGTGTAGGCTTATTTCTGGCGAACTATCATCAGATTCTGTCTTATTGTACAGAAGATTTTCCCTGAATCGTTTCGTGCAAAAGCTTCTGTACAATAAGGACGAAATCTGATGATAGTTTCCTGAAATAGGCTTACACTTCCGATTTACAATGAAATAACGTGTCTACCTAAATTTTATATATATATATATATATATATATATATATATAACTGTGAATTTATCTTTGAACACCTCTCGAAAAACCCACCGAGTATAAACACGGAGGGGAAAAAAATGGAAACGAAAAGAGGAAACGAACTAAGCACTTGAACATTAGTCAAAGTACTAGTCGAAAGAAAAATACCCCGAGACGAGGAACCTAACACGTAAAGCGCTCAATACAATAGCAGAGCAAATAAATAAGTAAGTAGCTAACCTAGAGCCAACAGACCTACCAAGGTTTCACCAAATGGATTGGCCGGGCGAGTTGGCCTGACGATCCATTTGGTGAAACCTTGGTAGGTCTGTTGGCTCTAGGTTAGCTACTTAATTATATGTAAAGTCCTGACCTGTCATCTCAGCCGTAATCAAGCATAACATTGCTTTTTTTAATAAATACTTTAACTTTAGTTGTTATGATTAACTTTCCTCTGTGTTACAGCTTGTACAAACAAGTTGTACATAAGGGATTAGTTAGGATTTCATAGAAATTTGAAGCATTATGATGGCAGTTGTAAGCATTTTTTTTTATAATCGTGTCGCCCCAAGCAATGCATTTTACTGCCACTATTGTGCAGGAGGTTACATAGGAGGAAAGTTACGAGAAAGAGTGACAGGTTACATGGGGTGTCAGGAAGTAGGAAAGAGAAGGATGACTGTTGTCATAAAGTGAGGGATCAGTTTATATATTGATTGTGATGTAGAATTGATTCCCCACTTTATATCCACATTATAATAGTATAGAATTTTTTTTATAATCATATCGCCCAAAGCAAGGCATTTTACTGCCACTGTTTTGCAGGGGGTTACATAGGAGGAAAGTTATGAGAAAAAGTGACAGGTTACATGGGGTGTCAGGAAGGAGGTAAGAGAAGGATGACTGCTGGCATAAAGTGAGGGATCAGTTTATATATTGATTGTGATGCAGAATTGATCCCCCACTTTATATCCACATTATAATAGTATAGAATTTTTTTTATAATCATATCGCCCAAAGCAAGGCATTTTACTGCCACTGTTATGCAGGGTTTTGCATAGGAGGAAAGTTATGAGAAAAAGTGACAGGTTACAGAGTTTTGTTTTTGTTTAATCATTTCACCCCAAGGAAGGGCATTCCACTGCCACTATTGCGCTTGGGGTTACATAGGGGAAGGTAAATAGGAAGAGTGGTTAGATATCGGAAATGTCAGAAGGGGAGTGATAGATAGATGGGTGGGCGGGAAGAGTGTTTGAAAGAATGGAAGCTAGTTAGTTTGTTAGGAGGTGTCTATTGACCTTACATTTTAGACTTCTGGAGATTGTAGCCGTCTGGGAAGCAGTCTTGGAGGAAATTCCACAGTCGGGAAGTACGTGAAAAGAAATTGATGGAGTAGAAGTTGAGGTTGCATTTTATCGGTTTCACTGTAATCTAGTATCTCGTGCAAATTCGAACCTAGGGGGCACCAGTGATCCAAGTTCATCGGAGCAGAAGCCGTGAAAGTATTTATAGAAGAGACACAGGGAAGCCACGTCGCGCCGGTGAGAGAGAGAGAGAGACTGCAGACGGTCTGCTAAGTCGGTATCGATCACATTACTGACCCCCCGCTGTACCTTGTCGAGAAGCCCAAGGAGAATAGCAGGGGCACCCGACCAGATATGGGAACAATATTCAATGCACGGGCGGATGGTAGATTTCTAAATGTGCAGGATAGATTCAGACGGAAAAAACCTTCGGGCCCTGCACAGAGAACCGACTTTCATAGAGAATGAGAAGGAAGAGAATACTAATGAGAGTGAAGTGGACGGAGGAAAAAGCATGAGAGAGAGGATGCAAGTTCGTGAGACAGAAGATGACTATTGACTTTACATTTGAATTCTTGAAGAGTGTAGCTGTCCGGAAAGCAAGCATGCGGAACGGAATTCCACAGGCGGGAAGTGAGAGAAATGAAGCTGTTAGAGTAGAATTTGCGGTTTCAATGTATCGGTTCCACAGTAAAAGGGTGGGACCTAGTGGCTAATCTTGTTGCTCGATGAAATTCGTAACTAGGGGGTACCAGTGAGCTAACTTCATCGGAGTAGAAGCCGTGAAAGTATTTGTAGAAGAGACAGAGGGAAGCCACATTGCGTAGATGAGAATGCGACTGTATCCTATCTGTCAAGTCGGGATCGATCGCATGACAGATTCTCCGTTGGATTTTGTCAAGAACACCTAGGTTGATAGCAGGGACAGCTGACCAGATATGGCAGCAGTATTCAATGCACTGGCGGATGGTAGATTTGTATATGTGCAGGATTGTTTCAGACGGGAAACACTTCCTGGCCCTACACAGAGAACAGACTTTCTTAGTAGCGAATCCAGCTATGGATTCTATATATTTATTCAAATTGAGGTATGATGTGAGATTTAATCCGAGAAGGCGCAGTGTTTTACTTTCAGGGAAGAAATGATTGTCTGTGATGGTTAATAGATAACAGCTTCGTTTTGGAAGCATTAAAAATTACGAGCCATTTCTTACCCCAGTTTACTACGGATTGGAGGTCCTTTTCAAGCTCGGCAGCGCGGTTTGATTTGTCAACCACGGCAGATTTTTGATCGAAACGAGAGTAAACCGTAGTGCCGTCAGCGTATGTGCCTACTTGGGATTTTATTACATCGGAGAGATTGTTAATATAGATAAGGAATAGTGTAGGACCTAGAAGCGAGCCTTTAGGGACACCCGCGTTAGTGTGATAGTATTGGGAGGCTTGTCCGTTCAATACTACCATATGTTGCAAGGGATTATTATGTCATATTTATTTCACGAAATGTGGCTTGCTATGTATTCTTAAAAAAGCGGTGTGGTGGTCCAGTGGACATCGGCTCGGAACAAGAAATCGGGGAGCCGAGTTCGAATTCCAGTTGAATTCATTGCATTCACTTACGTGCAAATACCCTTGGGAAAGGTATTAATCCGTCTCTTCCTTCCAGTTATGGGTTAAAAAACAGGACAGATTGAGGGTTCTATAGCCTTAGTCGGCAACCAGTCTACCGCAGAAAGCAATGGCAACCGACTGCAGGATAATCTTCTGCCCAGTCAGTCATGTCTCTTTCGAGACATGAGCGGCCAAGCGTATTTCACGTATGGCATTTAACTGACTGACTAGATTATGATGTGGGTTGTGGTGTAGTGAATATCGTCTCAGCACGACAAATCAGGGAGTTGAGTTCTAATTCCAGTTGAATTCTTTGCATTCACTTACGCGCAAATACCCTTGGAAAAGGTATTAATCAGTCTCTTCCCTCCAGTTATAGATTAAATAACAAGACAGATTAGGTTCTGTAGCCTTGGCTGGCAATCACTCTACCGCAAAAAGCAATGGCAACCTACTGCAGGAAAATCTTCTGCCAAGCTAGTCATGTCTTTTTCCAGACATGATCACTCTAAGCGTGTATCACGCATAACTGACAGACTGAATATAATAGTTGAAAAAATTGATTAAGGCTTCTACTGGTTATAAAGTGGGGGCCAGTTTTATATATGTAAAGTAATAAACTGATAAACCACTAATTACTGCTTAATAATATAATACATATATCCCCCTCTAGCTATGAGTCAAATAACAGGACAGATTGTGTTCTATAGCCTTGGCTGACAACCAGTCTACCACAGAAAGTAATGGCAACCTACTGCGGGATAATTTTCTGCTCAGTCGGTCATGTTTCTTTCGAGACATGATGGTCCTAAAGTGTATCACGTATGGTACTTAACTGACTGAATGAATATAATATTTGAAATCATGATTAAGGTTTCTACTGGGCATGAAGTGGAGCATCAGATTTATATACTGTTATGTAGTAAAAAACTGACCCCCCCCACTAATTACTACTTAATAATATAATACATCTATTCCTCCTCTAGCTTTGAGTCAAATAACAGGACAGATTGGGTTCTATAGCCTTGGTTGGCAACCAGTCTACCGCAGAAGGTATTAGCAATCTACTGCAGGTTAATCTACTACCCAGTCAGTCATGTTTTTTTCGAGACATGATCATCCAAGCGTGTATCACGTATCGCACTTAGTTGACTAGATTACCATCAAGGTTTTCTTTATCTTACAGGTAAATTTACTAAATTTAACCACAAGTTCTCTGGTAACAATTTCTACTTACACACATTTCAGTAGTAAAAATCTTTTCCGCCTTTTTGATCTGTAATAATTTGAATGCAATCTTAATTGTTATCGTCCGTCTTCTTAATTGCTGTTCTAATTAGTGTTCTCACACCCTAATAATAATTTTCTTACATATTTTATTCATAACGTCTCATTGGCTTCATGATCTTGCTTTGCATGAGATGGTTAAAAAATCATATATATTTGTTTATTATTCAAGGGATTTTAATGATGGCGAGGAAGTTGAATAACGAATTTTATGTGCGTTGTGGTGCAGTAGATATGGACTCGGAACGAGAAATCGGGGAGCCGAGTTCGAATTCCAGCTGAATTCATTGCATTCACTTACGCGCAAATACCGTTCGGAAAAGTATTAATCCGTCTATTCCTTCCAGTTATGAGTTAAATAACAGGACAGATTGGTTTCTATAGACTTGGTCGGCAACCAGTCTACCGCAGAAAGCAATGGCAGTCTACTGCGGAATAATCTTCGGCAGGGTTAGTCATGTCTCGAAAGAGACATAATCGCCCAACCGTGTATCAAGTATGGCATTTAACTGACTGACTGATATTCGGAATACATTTGCACAACAGCGAACGAATCTACAAATCCAAACAATGAGCTGAAAACTCAATTCATTTTCTTCAATAACCTCACGAGATGAAGACACACGTGTGGATGGCGTTCAACACCTACGTTTATTTTCTGTTTGAATTTGTATGGTAAGAAGTTATAGTGATTGACACTATTGATATTCGAACTCTGGTTACGATCGTTGCTGTTTTCACATTTCGACTGTTGCCCCCTCCAGATTATTTGGTTATCTAGTAATAGTAAGTTCAATTCTTGGACGAGGCAGTGTGTTCTGAGATTAAGGGAAAATGTTATGATGTATATACCTAAAAAAAACATGGATACGAAACGGCCCATGAAAGTGAGGCCGGCTCTGTAGGCTTACCTCCCTTAGATAAACAATAAAGACACTTCCTTTACTAGATAGCTAGTGTGTTCACGTGTTATTCATTATCGCTGGCCATCGGCACCAAAATAGGAAACAAGTCGATAAGTAATTGAGAAGTACTAAAAATGATAACCAGATGAGACATTGGTGGTGGAACGATAACATCTTACCCTCCGTACATTAAATAAAGTGTTCAGTTAATAATTTCCTGTAGGCAGTCCAGATCAATATAAACGTTATGAAGGCCGGAGGTTACAACGATCAAAGAAGGTTGTGTGATTCGTTTCAAATGGTTGGTCAATGACTTACTGGTTTTGTCTATAATTCTGAGATGAAATAGTATTTACAATATTTTACAATATTTACATTATTCGGACTAATGTCCTCATCTAAATGCTAGTAATTTATTACAATTATTGAGGTATATGCAAGAAATAAAGATCATATACCCCAGTGATTGAAATAAATGTGTTCGGTTCGAAATTTTTAGCAACTGAAGAAGGCCGGAGCTGAAACGTCGTACAAATGGCAACAAAGATGAGGACATTAGTTGGAATAATGTAAATGCTGATTTACTGATACTTTATAATCAGAAAATATTTCAAAATGGAAGAACTTGTTTTTGCGAAAATAATGATTTAGAGATAAAACTTACTAATTAACCCATTGCTTGGGGGAAAAATGTGATTTCAAACCTTTTCCAATGCTATTTGCATTTAAGTGAATATAAGGAACACAACGGAAATGGGAGCACAACACACTGATTAAGAATTCCGAACAGTTATCTATAACCAAACCTGCAGATCCAGGTATACAACACCTGTTGTTTCCAAGCTGTCGCCCATCTACGTTACAAAACTTCGTTAATCGTACGGGAAAGGGGTTTCAACGTAATATCGCTGAGAGCACAACAATGTACAGAGTGCTTCAAAAATTAATTTCAAAAACTTGGTTTGGGTCCCTCAAACTATAACAAACACAAAAGTCATATAAACATATATCTTTCTTTTTGAGGTATAAAATTTAAAGTCAGTTTCCGGGAGATGACAGTGTTGCCATGTAAACAACATTACATTTTTAATTCGTACCGACTTGGCTGACCGCCTGCAGTCACTCTCTCACCGGCGTGACGTGGCATCCCTGTGCCTCATCTATAACTACTTTCATGGCTTCTGCTCTGACGAACTTAAATCACTGGTGCCCCCCAGATGTGAATTTGCACGAGATACTAGATTGGCAACTAGGTCCCACCCTTTTACAGTGAAACCGATGAAATGTAACCGCAATTTCTACTCCAACAGCATCTTTCCTCGCACTTCCCGCCTGTGGAATTCCCTACCGCATGCTTGCTTCCTCGACGGCTACAACCTTCAGGAGTTTAAATGTAAGGTCAATAGACACCTCCTAACACACTAACTCACACCCACTCTCTCCAACTCTCTCTTTCTATGTACATCCTAAGTCGTCTATCACCCTCCTTCTGATATTTACTATACCCAATCCCTCTATGTAACCCCCTGCGCAATAGTGGCAGTGGAATGCCTTGCTTAAGGTGACACGATTAAAAAAAAAAGACGTTTATATTTGTGACTACTCACTTCTTCTCCAACAGTTTATTTTCGCCTAAAGAATTTAATTTTATTCTTCAAGCGTTATTATAGTAGATACTCGTATTTGAAATAGACACCCGATTTTGATTTTTACTTGGAAGAGAATGTATTATGCTTATCTGCCTATTACAGAAAAATCTGTTCTCAAACAGGAAAGGAAACTGAGTCCCCCTTTTATGAGAAACCACTGTTTGATCCGATGTGTCCTACCGCTCAGCTACGACGAGCAATCACAATTTGGCAGGAATGTCTTCGCGTCTTATGGAAAGTGTACACTCCTCACTAAGTTATTTTCTTGAAATTGCATACCCCGTTAGTTTCTTGCCCGAAACTTTTTTTTTAATCGTTTCACCCCGAGGAAAGCATTCCACTGCCACTGTAGCGCTGGGGGTTATAATAGTGAGAGATGGGGAAAGGATGGTTAGATACAGGAAATGTCAGATGGAGGGTGATAGACGGGTAAGGGTACCGAGAATGAGGGTTGGTTAGATGGTGAGAGTGTTTGAAAGAATAGATGCAAGTTAATGTGTTAGGAGGTGTCTATTGACCTTACATTTAAACTCCTGGAGATTGTAGCCGTCGGGGAAGCAGGCATGTGAAAGGAATTCCACAGGCGGGAAGTGCGAGAAAAGAAGCTGTTGAAGTAGAAATTTCGGTGACATTTTATCGTTTCACTATGAAAGGGTGGGACCTAGTTGCCAATCTAGTATCTTTTGTTAATTGTAAACAAAACAGTTTCTAAAGACTAAATGATAAATTTTAATCCGATATTTCCAAAGAAGGATCTGCAATGTAATCGATTGTGACATAGCACCTAGGCTTCAGTGACAATCTCAAGGATGTGACGTGGTTACACTTTATTTTTTTTCTATAAATATTTTTATAGCAACACCACTGATGAGGATTTTTTTTCTGGTGCTTCGTCCAGCATTAGGGAATTATTTTCCCTTTAATTGCTTCCCTGATGGCGACAAGCCCTACAAATTAAAAGCGTCAGTTTTAATCTTTTATCTTCTTAGATGTCATTCATATTTTATCCTTTCTTTAATACAATTTGTACCCAGTCTTTTCTCTTACTGTGCTCCCATCTGGGAAATAATGGCTGTACAGCCTTGCTTGATGTGAAATAATAATAATAATAATAATAATAATAATAATAATATATATATATATATATATATATATATATATAGTATATCGAGGCAGCAAGTAATTTTCTAAACATATGTTGTTAAATGTGATCCTTACTCATACACACAGTAAGAGGAACCTGCAGATATTGGAGGCCATGTACATCAAATCGAAACAACCAACACTCAATAAAATCAACTTTAAAACAGGAAATAACATATTACATTGCATTTGACTACATGGTTTTGTTGTCATTTCGCGCTATCCCGCGGTGTGACGTCATAAAACCGCATCGCAAACTTAAGAACTGCGTTTATTATTTTGGGTAACTATTGCCGTTGCCAAGCGGAGTTTTATTGCAAAACAAAATAAATTCGTCGGTGATGGTGGGTTTTATAATATTTCAGTTTAAACAACCTCTCTGAAGATGGCTCATGTGAGCCGAAAGCTTAGAAGAAAACCAATAAATAATTATCCAAATGTTGGAGAATTTTTGTCTTTATTTTCAACTGAAATTAAAGCAAAAATACGACGTTCAGAACGGCTCATGATTAAACATAATAGACATTCATTGTCTCTTACATTTAACAACATATGTTTAGAAAAAAATATATATATAGCAAACGCAGTTTCTTAAACTATATGAAAACTGTGTTACAGAACAAATGAAAAGTAATTGGCTCACACAAGACCTGATAGAATTACTAGTATAAAATTGTTTCTTATTCAAAGTCCGAAGAAGTCTGTAGATAGTCACTTTTATAGAATTCAATCGGACACTCACAAGTGGACAGACAATTCGAATACAGGCAAGACGAAGACCCGGGAAATATCTATAAAACGATTCCATTAAAATATCGTAGATCTTGGAATGAATGCATATTTCGAGTGTCCCTTGAGGAGCAGGTGTATAGGCCGCCATTTTGCAGGCAGATTTATAGCGTTTAGTCTTTTTCTTTATACCTTCTGGCCAACAAAACGAGCCTCGGGGATAGTTTCAAGACAGGGAAGGATTTCTTTGTTTGGCAGGGAAAGTGGCGGGTGTTTAAAGTTTGACCAGGCGCATTATTTTTATTTTTATTTTTTTTTTTGCGGTGGACGACGAGGCTGTTGCAGATTGATTTATTGATACGATTCTCGCGAGAAATTGGAGCAGTTTATGAGAAAGCGGCAGACTACAGAAATGACAAAAACATTAAAAAAAAAACCATTTTTGCGAAGAGAATAAAATTCACCCGAACGAAAAAAAGGGAAACCGACATTCACAGATGTTCAATTATTGTAATTTAGCATTCACATAAACAAAAAACAAACGCATAAAACATATATATATATATATATATATACATTTACAAATATAGATGCACATAAATCATACATGGTTATTATCATTTGCTTGGTTTATATATAAAGAGACGAGATCGAAATTACTTATATTAGAAAAAATTAGGCGGCTTCCTAGATAAATTTCATCTTAGCATCAAGAAGATAATTAGGGAACTAGAAAGTTATTATAAAAATGTAATAATATATATATATATATATATCTATATATATATATATATATATATATATATTATTTAATGAAATATGCTTGAATAAAACATACTTTATATATATATATATATAAATGTTAGTGTGACTTTGTGTGTGTGTGTGTGTGTGTGTGAGTGCATTTGGGCACCAACCTTTTTTAAACATGTATCATTGAAAACGGCCAACAAGAAGGACTTTATTAATTTTAAATCTGAACTTTAGCGCATATAAAAAATATTAACAATTATTGTTATATATATATCAAAGCAGCTACGAAACGCGAAAATTATTGTGTAGTGATACTATGAATTTATAAACCATTGTAACAACTATTACAATATACACATATATATATATATATATATATATATATATATATATATATATATATATATATAACTTTAAATATCTTAAATGAAATCTCCATTTTGACGGGTAAATTTAACACTCATGTCATCAGCTAGGTCAAAACATTATGGGAATTCAAATTTGTTTTTGAGTGTATTACAAATGGAAGGAAGTAAGTTTTAGGAAAAGCAAAATATAGGTGCAGATCATTGCTATTGGAACCTGTTACATGACCCATGTGTGTGACAGAAACAAGTAACGAAAAGTGATACAACAAAACAATTTTTACCTGTCCCTACCAGAAGACATCCATCAACTTCCATTGCAACAGACACCATAATACCACATATTTACAGGGGTCCTCAGAACATACCCTAGACATAACGTTTTTTAATAAACATTATTCTAAAATCTTTTGATTCGAAAATGAGTAGGGTGAGAAATGAACCCAAAAACAGAAACAAAAATAAAAGAAAGCATTTTACAAAAAGTTAAAAATGTTAGTAAGATCTGTCCACCCGAGAGAACGAAAAATGGCTGCCGTTGTCTACCAATAGGCAGAAAGAAAAAGTGCACTCACTTACAAGAGAATAAAAGAACACATCCATCAACTTCCATTTCAACAGACACCATAATACCACATATTTACAGAGGTCTGCAGAAAACACTCTAGACATAAAGGTTTTTAATAAACATAATTAATCTAAAAATCTTTTGATTCTAAAATGAGTAGGGTGATAAATGAACCCAAACAACAGAAACAAAGATAAAAAGAAAACATTTTGCAAAAAGTAAAAAATGTTAGTAAGAGCCGTCCACTCCACATAACGAAAACTGGCGGCTGTAGTCTACCAATCGGCAGAAAGAAAAAGTACACTCACTAACAAAGAATAAAAGAATAAAGTAAATGAACGGAAGGGAAGATAAAAAAAAACTGACCTCATCACGATAAAAAATGAGACCACAGAAACAAACTGGGGAGGTTGGGAATCTCGGTTTAGATCATAACAAAAGGAATACCGGGCACAGGCCGGAGACAGCACTTACATTAACTAAGAAAACAAAGAATCTGATTTAACCAGAAGAGGGTTCACAGAAAACCGCCCCGTTGTGTCAAAGTGGACTTCAAAAAAAAAAAAAATCATGACTAGCCCCATTCACGAATACCACGTTAGCCACTTTTACCTTTTTAAAAATTATGTCTTTGTTCAAACGTTGCTTGTCTTGTACTGAAAATAAAAACGGTTATATTGGTAATGAATGCGAATAAAACACTAGCGTGAATTTATGCAATGAAACGTGCTTAATACGTCGGCCATCTCTACGAAAATGACCTTGAATCAAAGATTACTAAACTTCCCCGCATTTAAAATATCGGACGGTCAGAAAGTAATTAAAAGATAAAACTCTCACTTCTTTTATGATATAAGGAAGATTTATTATTCATCAAAATTTGTTATTTATAAAAAAAAAATTAATGGAGTGTGTTCATCGAAAATTTTTTTGCAATA
Source organism: Ascarosepion bandense (assembly GCA_037127315.1). NCBI lineage: Eukaryota > Metazoa > Mollusca > Cephalopoda > Sepiida > Sepiidae > Ascarosepion > Ascarosepion bandense. Next base: position 6,196,025 of record JBBBDQ010000178.1, read on the forward strand.
TTTTTTAAAAGTTCAGTTCTTAGGAGGAAGTGCCTTTGATGTAAAGCCTTATTGATATTTGTTTATGATTACATAGATAGTAATAAAATTCTGTGTGTTTAGTTTGTTCCTTTCTTTCATTTGTTGCTGGTGGTCAGTTTTGAGGAAGAAAGTGTAAGTGAAAAAGAGGGTAATTCAGTAAGAATATTGTCGTCTGCTTTTTTTAATGTCTCTAGACAGATGCAGCTCTTTGTCCGTTGCATGAGGAAGATATAGAGATATAGAACACAGCACTAGAGAGAAGGTGAGAGGGAAAGAAATGCAGGTCGTCGGGACTGACGGCCTGGGAACGGCCCAAAACCACGCGTATATAATACATTGACGACTAAGAATAAGCTCAGATTTGAATATATTTTCCCTATCTTCTAATTGGTTAATAAATAGGATTGTGTATATAATTTGTTCTGGACCACGTCCGCATATGTCAAAGTATGCAAAACCAATTATGTAACGAAAAAAGATTTATTATTACTTAATATAAGATGTAACTATTCTAATGGCTGTATTTTGAAAAGGTATAATTGTGTGTATAATTAGATTTATGAAGCAATCAAAATATGAGGAAATTCGACATTTTGGTGGTCACAATGCGCTTCCTAGGATTTCCCGTAAGGTGATTACTTACTAAGAGGAATAAATCAAACAGCTCAGTGTATATTTTATGAAATCCTTTTCTCATTCTTCTCATTGAGTATGAGCAGATGAGAAAAGGATTTCATAAAATATGACAATCAGACAATACTCAGGCGTTTTAAATGGTAATCAGACAATACTCAGGCGTTTTAAATGTCGAAAGATCAGTAGATTCTGAATATTTTTCAGAATATGCGCCTTAAGATATTTCTCGAAATTACTATCGTTTGTAATATAATGTTCTTAAGCACCATTCATTCCACATTATTGTAAGCGCTATATTTCTCGAAAGTACTGTTGTTTGTAATATAATGTTCTGAAGCTCCATCCATTCCACATTATTGTAAGCGATATATTTCTCAAAATTAGTGTCGTTTGGAATATAATGTTCTGAAGCAACATTCATTCAACATTATTCTAAGCGCTATATTTCTCGAAATTACTGTTGTTTGTAATATAATGTTCTGAAGCTCCATCCAGTCCACATTATTGTATCTGTCATTATACCCGTGTCCATTGAACTTTTCCGTTGTGAAACTCACAAAAATTATGTTTAGTACACTGGGAAGTATATATTAAATAGAAATCAGTAAAATTACTTGTCTCTGTAGAAATCTTGATGTTTTTTCTTTAAATTTCTCATAGAAATAACTTAAGTCGTGTTGTATAACAACACACACGGCCTTTCCTCTTCTTTTTAGTGTTTTCAGGATTACAACGATCCAAAGCTTCAATAGTGCTTTGAGTTTGGACCCCGACACGAGTTAAAATGCATTTCTTACTTTCATTAGTAATAAGTTATAGGTGGGTTGGGAAAATCTATTTAAAAATTGGATTTTATTGCTTAATGTGTTCGTAGCTCTAGACTAGTATTTTCAAAATTCCATCAAAATGTCGGTGCCAATTGATGACTGATTGGATTCTCTCAGGATTTTTCCCCTTGTTTTGGGATGTTTTGACATTATATTGTAGACGTAGGGAGCGGGTTAAAGTTTTATGTTTCGGTCTTGTGTCGTTTTTATTTTTTTTAATCATCTCACCCCAAGCAAGGCATTCCACTGCCACTATTGCGCATGGGGCTACATAGGGGAAGGTAAAGAGAAGGAGTGGTTAGACATAGGGAATGTCAGGAGGAAGGTGACAGATGAGTAAGGATAGCGAGGATGAGGGTTGGGCAGATGGGAAGAGTGCTTGATAGAATGAGAGCACGTTAGTGTGTTAGGAGGTGTCTATTGACCTTACATTTAAACTCCTGGAGATTGTAGCCGTCGGGGAAGCAATCGTTTGGAAAAGAATTCCAAAGTCGGGAAGTGCGAGGAAAGAAACTGTTGGAGTAGAAGTTACGGTTGCATTATATCGGTTTCACTGTAAAAGGGTGGGATCTAGTTGCTAATCTAGTATCTCGTTCAAATTCGTATTTAGGGGGCACCAGTGATCTAAGTTCATCGGAGCAGAAGATCACTAGTGCCCCCTAATACTTAATCGAACTCTATACAGCTTACAAGTTTTATGCAGAATTATCATCATCAGGATTATCAGAAGGTTTTCATCGTTATCAGAAGGTTGGTTGTCGGCAGGTTGGAATATGTGGAATTGTGTGGAATAGTGTAAGAATAAAATATACATTTTGCATTTTAAAATAGAAAGTTATTAAAGGAAAAGAATAACAATTTGTAGGAGTTAATTTGCAATTAGAAACATTAAGAAGTTAAGGGTAGAGTTCGTATTCAATGATAAAATTATGGGTATTAAAAATTTGTAGAAAATGTTCGTAGTAGTAATGTAGGTATTTAAAATGTCCGCAGAAATTTAGAGTTCATGGTTGTGTAGTAGCAGAATGTAAAATCTCTGTTCCATCCACTTTTTGGTAGGTCGCGACAGGTTGAAAGAGAGAGGACAAGGCAAATAAAGAAATTGTACTTAACGGGTACATTTGTTCTCTCTGGCGTCGTGGAGTGAAAATGGAAGAAAAGAAAATGGGAACAAGATTTCGAATGAAACTGTGATGTGCCCTGCGTACGGATCGGTTTCTTGAATTTTCTTTTCTTTACATTGCCACGAGGTCCTCCGCTAAACGCTCCCATATCAGACTTCCTTTGATATGTTAGCGACGTGGTTTAAATAGGAAAACTTCTCATGATGCCGGCTCTAGCGAGGCTTTTCGCATCTAGGTTTGAAATTATGTCATATATGAATTTGCTGTTTTTAATGCAATCAAGGTTCAGGATTTTATTTTTTGACTTGTGAATAGTCATTATAATCCACTTTTGCGGGTGTGTGCAATTTTACTTTGGGTTTTTCCAAAATGTTTTTGTCATGGCCAGGGTTTTTCAAAAATGTTTTTAGTTAATAATTTCTTATCCCACTTCCTTATCAAATTATTGAATTCCTCCATTTTACCTTTTTTTAGCGATTTATACCAGTCTCGATTCTCGCTTAACATAATGTCCAATGAAATCATTTCAATTATTTACTTAACTTCGTATATCCTAGAAAAGCATGCTGTAATAAATTTATAAAATTATAAAAACATTCTCGGTGAAATATCTGTTTTCGAGCATGGATTGATAATTTTGCCTAAATACTAGAACCTTTGATAAAAATACATTAGCTCACGGCGTATTTCAATTCGTCAGTCGTCAAAAGCTGAAGGGATATATCTTAAAAAATAGTGGCGAAAAATCTGCAACAATTTCAAACGAAGAAAAGACTGAACCTGGTATAATTGAAAGAGAAAGACATGACTGACTGGGCAGAAGATTATTCCGCAGTAGGTTGCCATTGCTTTCTGCGGTAGACTGGTTGCCGACCAAGGCTATAGAACCCAATCTGTCCTGTTATTTGACTCATAGCTAGAGGGGGAAGAGATGTATTATATTATTAAGTAGTATTTAGTGGGGGATCAGTTCATTACTTCATAACAATATAAAACTGATCCCCCACTTTATGACCAGTAGATGCCTTAATCATGCGAAGAAAAGACTGAACCTGGTATAATTGGGTTAATAAAAAATCCATCCTGCTATCCAGAAGTAGCCAATGATTGACGCTTGGAATCGTTACTAGAATCTTTGGTAATCCGTCAAACTTGTAGACTTTATAACTTCACACCTACACACATATTCACATTGCCACGCATATTTGTAAAATATTCAGTCAGTTAAGTGCCATGCGCGATACACGCTTGGGCGATCATGTCTCGAATGAGACATCACTGACTGGGCAGAAGATTGCCCCGCAGTAGGTTGCCATTACTTTCTGCGGTAGACTGGTTGCCGACCAAGGCTATAGAACCCAATCTGTCCTGTTATTTGACTCATAGCTAGAGGGGAAAGAGATGTATTATATTATTAAGTAATATTTAGTGGGGGATCAGTTCATTACTTCATAACAATATAAAACTTATCCCCCACTTTATGACCAGTAGAAACCTTAATCATCCTTTCAACTATTATATTCAGTCAGTCAGTTAAGTGCCATGCGCGATACGCGCTTGGGCGATCATGTCTCGAAAGAGACATGACTGACTGGTCAGAAGATTATCCCGCACTAGGTTGCCATTGTTTTCTGCGGTAGACTGCTTGCCTGCCAAGGCTATAGAACCCAATCTGTCCTATTATTTAACCCATAACTGGAAGGAAGAGACGGATTAATACCTTTCCCAAGGGTTTTTGGGCTTAAGTGAATGCAATGAATTCAACTGGAATTCGAACTCGGTTCCCCGATTTCTCGTTCCGAGCCGATATCCACTGCACCACAAAAAAATTTTTATGCCTAAACCAACATGCGTGTTTTTTATCTGCGAGACACGTTATGTTAGCAGGCAGTGATTGGTCAACCCGGAGTGGTCATTTGGTGTCCATGTAAAAAATTTTCTCCGCAGTTACCGCACGTCCATATAAGCCGGGGACACAAGTGTTACTGGGAGTGAGGGCTCAGTTGCCCCGCGATAGTGGCCATGCTATCAGGGGGACATGTTTCTTAGTTTTACCTAACTCACACAAACACACCCGCACTAATTGCAGATAGCAATTAGTGTCGCGACTTTATTTCTCACACGCACATGCATGTGCACACACATTTACGAAACAAACTGCAATGGGGATTTCAACTTAAACATTATGCATTTCTTCTTTTCAGAACTTTATTACAATCCATCTTTCATTGACTTTCTTCCAATGAACATTTTACAGACCAAGGGAGAGAACTTTTTCTTCTCCTTATTTACATGCCTATTCAACCATCTTTGTAACCTTTGTTAATACATTGTTATTCGGGTTACTTGGCGTCTTCGTTTTTTCTTATTTCCTGTGTCATGTCTGATCAATCATACGTCGAATCATAATAAAAATATAGTAATGGACGTTTTATCTTGTATAAAGAAAATCGTAAAATTAAATCATAACAAATGCCGAAAAATATTTACTACTTTCTAACGTATTGCCCTTTTTGGTCTCAAATGAAAATTGTCGATCAATGAGTCGCTATTGTTATTATAAATAAGTAAAATTCTATTTCAACTTGTGAAGATGTTTTAAGAGACAAAAACTTTTTATGAAGAAATAAAAACAGACCCGAACCCTCATTATAGTAAAAGCGAGACGGTATAATTTTTGAAATGAAAGAAAAGTCTAAGAGGAAAAGATGGAAATGTTTTCCGGACTTCCAAAAGTTCATAAATTTTTTATAAATTTCCTAAACTAACTGATTTGTTGTGGATATGAATGTTGTAAAAATCTCTGACTGGCTAAAAGTTTTTATACACTACAGCAAAACATTCATCGGCTTATGTATTGGACACATTTAATTTTATTTCTAAATTAAATCAATTTTCAGATCGTAAAAATAATGTTTGCTTTTCGGTCAGAGAAAATAGGCCCTCTCCGTGAAATACCTCGTTTAAAACTTTTCCATTTCATTTCATTATCTCCATCTTCATATATATATATATACTATCGGCAATAATTATTCGGCCATCCCAGTTTTTTAAATAAATGATGTATTTCATACGATTCTTAAGTCGATATTTCTAAATGAAAATAGAATGGTTCCTTGTTTTTTATTATTTTGCAAAAGTTTACAAGGCATAGAAGCAAAGATAAACTTGTCCGAATAACCCTACTTTTTTTTTCATTCTTTCATTGATGAACCTGTAATATATGTAATTATTAACTATTTATAAATTCATTTGATGCATGTGTTATTGCGCAGTATTAACAAAAGAGCCATTTTATTTTCATTTACAATTATTCACTGTGCAATAAATGCTAAAAGTAGAATGAAATACTTCATTTATTTGTAAAACACTGGAGTGGCCTAATAATTATGGCCGGTAGTATATACACTACCGGTCATAATTATTAGGACACTCTAGTTTTAAAAAAGAATTATGTATTTCATACTATTTTCAATAGCGAATTTAATTCGCTGAAATAAACAGTCGATACATGTAATACGTAGTTTTATATGTAAAAAGCAAATGGGTAAAGGGTTAATCTTCAGCCTCAGACCACACGGAGATGGAAGAAATATGTCCATTGTCCAAGTCGAATGAAACATTTCAGCTGAGAGAGAATAAGCGAGAGTGCGACAATGTGGGAAATTGTTATATTTTCGTGATATCTGCGAACGAAGTCGATATTAGGGCATGGTCTGGCGCCCTCTTGATTCAGCCTTTGATATTTTAAGTTGGACAGACAAAGATTTTAATCAAACCCAAGAAAAATTAAAAGACTCTTACTTAAATAGATAGACACTGAGGACGCACAAACTAAATGTATTTTCAGAGTATTAATAAGAGTATTATTTCAAAACATCTTTAATGTGTGGATTCAAATTTATTACTGTTCTCCACCTCACAAAAAAACAGTCCTTCACACATATTTGCAGGGCCTGATCAGGTGGATGACGGAACGGGGGTTGCCAGGAGTAGCAGGAGCAAACATACTAAGAGCCACAAGAGATAAGGAGAACCATGATCGCCAACGTCCTGAAGGGACAGGGCACACAGAAGAAGAAGAATATTTTCGTATCAGCGATTACGTCAGCAAGAGAAGGCACAATGTTGCTCGATATTCACAATGAAAATGATACTCTTGGGTTATCGGTTTTCATATTTTTATTTCGTCCAAATTTAACGTTTTTTTGATCCGATGTTTACATAAAGTTGCTAATTTACTTGCTTCAGTGCCTTAAGCGAAGACGTCTAATGTTCTTTTAAACCTGCTTACATTCGATGTGCGTTGTGGTGCAGTGGTTTACGGCTCGGAACGAGAAATCGGGGAGCCGAGTTAAAAATTCCAGTAGAATTTATTGCATTCACTTATGCGCAAATACCCTTGGGAAAGGTATTAATTCGTCTCTTCCCTCCAGTTATGGGTTAAATAACAGGACAGATTGGGTTCTATAGCCTTGGCAGGCAGCCAGTCTACCGCAGAAAGCAATGGCAACCTACTTCGGGATAATCTTCTGCCCAGTCAGTCATGTGTCTTTCGAGACATGATCGCCCAAGCGTGTTTCACGTATGGCATTTAACTGACTGACATTAGCAAGATGTTTTTGAAATATATGAAAATCTAATTTTGTTAATTATTAATTTTTTTTTCTTACATTTCTTTTTTTATTTTTGACCTTCTTAAAGCCAATATTTTGTTTTATCTCGTCTTTCCAATATCCGAATTTTCCTCTTTGATTGTTCTCTTTTCGCAATTTCAAAGGTTGTGTACGCATCAAACAATAATTTATTTCAATTTATCCGAATCGTGTCTCTCTATGCAATTGAAAAATAAAACAAACTAAATATTCTGCTATTGTACATGTAAATTAATTTTTAATTTTTTCTCTTTGTCTGTTCTATAAATACTTTCATTGCTTCTGCTCGGACGAGCTTAAGTCACTGATGCCTCCTCAACAGTTGTTTACTCGTGCAACCAGACTGGTAACTGGGTCCCACCCATTCACAGTCAGGTTAGCCAAATGCAGACGACAATTCTACTCCTGCAGCTTCTTCTCTCGCACTTCCCGCCTGTGGAACTCGCTTCCATATTCTTGTTTTCCTGACGGCTACAACCTCCAGAAATTTAAATGCAAAGTCAATACTCATCTACTAACCACTGGACTCTCTCCCCACCTCTGTATAACCTTCCCTTTCTCTCCACCTATGTATCTGTCATCGCACCTGCTTTCTATTGTTTTTTTAACTAGTTTGTACTCCTCACTCTTTTCTAATTAATCTTTTTTACATTTATGTAACCCACTGCACATCAGTGGCGTTTTCCGCCTTGCTCGGGGTGAAATGATTAAAAAAAAAAATGTATATAAATATTTGTACGACGTTTCGGCCTTCGTACGATCGGAATTCTAGCTAGAAATTCTATTCCAGTAATTTCGAACCGAACCTTTTATTACAATAACTGGAGTATATCATTCTCTTGCGTAGCAGTAATGCCACGATTAGAAGTCATGAGTTATCTCTCTCTAACCCTACAAGTTACTGCTATAGCCTGGTATTGAACTCACAACTCTTTCAAAGGAACTATCCAACGTCTATATCCACTGGGCTTTGAGTCCTTAAGGATAAGAAAAACTAAATTTTGCGGACTTATAAACCTAATGCCCGGTAAGTAACCCTTTTTTATGACAGTTCATATTGCAATTTTTTGATGTTAATGGTTTTCGCTAGTATATTTTACCAGAATTCATATTGGAACATCAAAACACTTCGAAGAAAAGGCAACAAAGATGAGGACAATTGTCCGAATAATATAAATACTACAAGGAAGCGAATTTTCCATCTCCCTTCAAAAATGGCGTTTCTGTCTTTTCAATGTTTACCACATGATGAGACAATGCCCTTATACTCTTTCAATGTCGAAACAGAATTTACACTCTGTGGTAAATTGTAATTTGTACATGCTCTAAACTATAATTTATAACAAATATCCATAGCTATTCTTGGAACGTCAAAGCTATCCTTGACATTTTTAGCCTAAGTTATTTACTAGTAAAGATTGTCTAGATGCTAATTTTTTTTCAATTTCATTATTCAAGATGTTTTTGATGTTTCTAGCATAATTTTAACTTTTAATTCATAGGTCGTAAAAAATGGAGAGGTAAAAATCGATGATATCATCCACATACACAACATCAATACAGACAGATGTTGTTTGCCGTATGCGCTCATCCTTCGTCATGATAACATCAAGTTCGGTGAGGATAATATGTGGATGAGATTGTTGTACCCACGCTGCGTGTGAAGAAGCATCTCGACAGCGTCCGTCTCATGAGAGGCTACACGATGGTGCACCTGTGCTTGGTTTACAGGTCTGGGGGAAGAATAATACGCTGTATTGGAGAAGAGGGAACAAAATCCCAGACATGCCTCGTGCTCTCACGCGACGCAACATATTTTCATTATGTGACAAGTTGGTTAGGCACCTTCTCGTGGGTGGTTGGCTTCTTGTAGCCGTGACTCTTATCAAGCGGAGAACATCTGAAGTTACTGCCGATTGGGATGACAAAGTTGACGATGGCTCTGTCAACACCATGATTGAAGAGGTTCTCACCAGACGTGCCAGGTAGCAGAGAAAGCACACCTTCTGTCTCTTTGAGGTAAGTCTATTTGTTGCATTACTACTCCAGTTTCAAACTTTAAAATATTGTAGGTGGCAAGGAAGCAAGAGATTGTTAAATTATTCAAATTCTCAAAATAGAATATGCGGTTACATTTATGTAGTTCCGCAGCAAAACAGGGAGATTTTGTTTCTAATCTACTCAGTCAGTTAAGCGCCATACGTGATGCACGCTTTGGGCAATCATGTCATGAAAGAGACATGGCTGCCTATAAAAATATTTTCCCGAAAGTAGGTTACCATTATATTGTGTCGTAGACTGGTTGACAAGCAAGGCTATAAAACCCAATCTGACCTTTTATTTAACTCATAGCTGAAGGGAATAGAGAGATCAATAACTTTCCCAAGGTTATTTGCGCGTAAATGAATGCAAGAATTTAACTGGAATTCGAACTCGGCTCTCCGATTTCTCGTTCCAAGTCGATATCCACTGCACCAAAACGCACATTCGACAACTGACTGTCTAATCTACCAGCACGCTTAAATTCATGCAGTCGAGTCACGAAATTGATCCGAACAAAAGCTATGAAAATATTTATAGAATATAGAGCAGGAAGCCACTTCACGTCCCGTTACTGCAAAACTGAGTGAAGCAGTGATTCCAAGTGAGGGTCGACTATTTAATGACTATTTTTTTAATATACGTGTCATGAATCTAGAGATATATATTGGGACAACCAGTTGACGATAACCGAAACATTTAATTCAGGAATAGGTAAAATATGCATAAATGTGTAAAATCGTATCCTAGCAGCTACCCAAGCAATTTTTTTATAATCATATCGCCCCAAGCAAGGCATTTTACTGCCACTGTTTTGCACGGGGTTACATAGGAGGAAAGTTATGAGCAAGAGTGACAGGTTATACAGAGTGTCAGGAAGAGTAGGATAAATGTGTCCATAAAGTGAGGGATAAATTAATATATTAATTGTAATGCAGAATTGATCCCCCACATTATATCCACATTATAATATGATAGAAATCTTTTTTATAATCATATCGCCCAAATCAATGCATATTACTGCCATTGTTTCGCAGGATTTTACATAGGAAACTTATGAGAAAGAGGGACAGGTTATAGGGGGTGTCAGGAAGTAGCCAAGAGAAAGACAAGAATAGTGATGAGAGTGGAGTGGATGGAGAAAGGGACATGAGAGAGAGGATGTACGTTAGAGAGATAAGAAATAACTATTAACTTTACATTTAAATTCTTGCAGATTGTAGTTGTCGGGAAAGCAAGTAAGCGGAAGGGAATTCCATAGGCGGGAAGTGTGAGAAAAGAAGCTGATGGAGTAAAATTTGCGTTTACATTTTATTGGTTTCATAGTAAAAGGGTAGGACCAAGTTGCTAATCTTGTGGCTCGAGGAAATTCATATATAGGGGGTACCAGTGAGCTAAGTTCATCAGAGCAAAATCCGTGAAAGGATTTGTAGAAGAGACACAGAGAAGCATCATTACACCGGCGAGAAAGTGACTGCATCTAAGCTGCCAAGTTGGGATTGACCACATTACACCCGATCCTAGCTTTCTATATATGCAGAATTCGTACTGTGTCGGTTTTTTTTTTTAATTATTTCACACGAAGCAAGATACCCTCGCCGCCACTGATGCGCAGGGGGTTAAATAGGAGGAAAGTGATGAGAAAGAGTGACAGGTTATACGGGGTGTCAAGAAGTGGTTAAGACAAGGATGAGAATACTGGTGTGATGAGAGAAGAGTGGACGAAGAAGAGTCATTGAGATAGCAGATGACTATTGACCTTATATTTAAATTCTTGGTGACTGTAGCTGTCAGGGAAGCAAATATACGAAAGAGAATTCCATAGGCGGGAAGTGCGAGAAAAGAAGCTGATGGAGTAAAATTTGCGTTTACATTTTATTGGTTTCACAGTAAAAGGGTCGGACCTAGTTACTAATCTTTTGGCTAGAGTCAATTTATATAAAGGAGTAACCAGTGAGCTAAGTTCATCGGAGCAGAAGCCGTGAAAATATTTGTAGAAGAGACACAGGGAAGCCACATTGCGCCGGTGAGAAAGTGACTGTATCTGACTTGTCTTTCAGTTATTATTTAAATCATTTTAAGCGCTTCAATTATGTCATTTCACCGACGTCAGTGGAAAACGCGATACCGAGAAGGATGTGCTTGTTTCTTTATGCGTGTATGTGAGATAATCTAGATAATCAAAGATGAAATCCTGTTGCGAACGTGTTACTGGCTTGACCACTCGAAACAACAATTCCCCTTATTTTCTATTTCTATCCGACAATTTGGAAGCAATGATATCCCTGATTTTATCTTCATTTTGATAACTGATACCTACTGATTTTAAAAATTCAAGATATCTAAAATTCTAATGAATCCAAAGTTCCTGGCATTTTTGGCAACAGAATATTGTTATCTGCAAGAGAATCTTCGTCAATTTTGGCCCAATGATTGTCGATTGCTTCTTATCTAAGATCGCCATCGTCTGTCCCTTTCGCATCTTTTGATCAGAATCTTTGTCACCTGTTCTTCCCGCTGAGTGTCTCTGGACACAATCCAACACGATAACTTTGCAAAAAAAACCCAACCTTGTGACAAATTTAAGGAGAAAGGAAATACAATCCCCATGCCCGAAGCACAGATGTTAGTTGGTTGACTTGGCGTGCGGCCTAAAGTATTAAGAATGCAAAAGTGCGAAAAATTGCTTTCATTTGAGAGTACACTTCTCAGTATATATATATATATATATATATATATATATATATATATATATATTATATATATACATTTATATATATATATATACACACATATATATATATCTATATATTTATATATATACATATATATATATATATATATATATATATATATATATATTTAGTATATCGAGGAAGCAAGTAATTTTCTAAACATATGCTGTTAAATATAAGAGACAATTACCAAAAATAATAAACGGAGGTTCAATAATACGGTGATCCTTACTCATACACACAGTAAGAGGAACCTGCAGATATTGGAGGCCATGTACATCAAATCGAAACAACCAACACTCAATAAAATCAACTTTAAAACAGGAAATCACATATTTCATTGCATTTGACTACATGGTTTTGTTGTCATTTCGCGCTATCCCGCAGTGTGACGTCATAAAACCGCATCGCAAGCTTAAGAACTGCGTTTATTATTTTTGGTAACTATTGCCGTTGCCAAGCGGAGTTTTATTACAACACAAAATAAAATCGTCGGTGATGGTGGATTTTATAATATTTCAGTTTAATCAACCTCTCTGAAGATGGCTCATGTGAGCCGAAAGCTTAGAAGAAAACCAATAAATAATTATCCAAATGTTGGAGAATATTTGTTTTTATTTTCAACTGAAATTAAAGCAAAAATACGAAGTTTAGGACGGCTCATGATTAAATTAAACATAATAGACATTCATTGTCTCTTATATTTAACAGCATATGTTTTGAAAAAATATATATATATACACACATATATATATCTTGTAAAAAATTTGACAAATAGTTGCTCAAATCAACGAAGAAGAAAATTCGATGCAAACGAACATCTATAAATCCCTGGCATGTATATATATATATATATAACATGAGGGCGCATATTTTAAAATAACATTTCTCAAAAACTAAGACCAGTAGATGCAAATAAACATATATTAATGAATAACGAAATGAACACAGAGCAAATACTCAAGTATGTGTATCTAATAACAATGACGTTTGATTTTAATATACATATATATATATATTTTTCTGAACATATACTGTTAAATATAAGAGACAATGAATGTCTATTATGTTTAATCTTGAGCCGTTCTAACCGTCGTATTTTGGCTTTACTTTCAGTTGAAAATAAAGACAAAAATTCTCCAACATTTGGATAATTTTTATTAATTTGGTTCTAGGCTTATACATATAAAGTATGATTAAGCACATTTACAAAAGAATAGAACGCAAGCTATCTAATAATACGTCCAACAAATCAATATTTAATGAAAAGAAAAAAATCTATGAGGATGCACTAAGAAAATCTCTCATAAAAACATTTTACAATATAATTCTCAACCAAACAGACAAGTCAAAAACGACAATAAAAAACGAAACATTATCTGGTTCAACCCATCATTTAATTTAGGATAAATATTTTTTAAACTAATAGATAGACACTTTCCTAAAGAATCAGAACTAAACAAAATTTTCATCAGAAACACAATTAAACTAAGCAATAGTTGCACTAGTAATTCAGATATCATCGTACAAAATAAAATCATTACCAAAGAATGCAACTGCAGGGACGATAATAAATGTCCACTTCAAGAACTTTGCAACACAAAAGAAATCATTTACAAGGCAAAATTACATGACCAAATGGGCAAAAATTTTATTTGGGTTCAACCAAAGACACCTTTAAGACCAGGTGGTTCAATCACAGGTCTACATTCAAAATAGAAAAATTTAAAAAAAAAACTGTCTAAAACTAGCTAGCCACGTTTAGAAATTAAAATCAAAATATGGAAAATACCCACACATAACGTGGATCACTGTAAAAACAGCCAAGCCTTACAAATGTGGCAAAATATGTAGACTGTACCAAGAAGAAAACTTAGAAATTATGCTATTCCCGAACAAAAACGAACTGTTGAATGAAAGAAAGTCAATTATGACTAAGTGTATCCATACTAAGAAATACCCCTTAGGTTCATACAACCACGGATACAAACGCCATAATTCGTTTTTTAAAAATTGCTTAGAGAACCTGATACAGACAGGCCAGATAGAAGGGAAAAGAGACAGAGGAAGGCAGAGGATAACATATTTTCAGGGCCTGATCAGGTGGAGGACAGAGTGGGGGTTGCATGGTGTAATAGGAGAAAACATACTAAGTGTCACCAGGGATAGGGAGATGTGGAAAGCCATGATCGCCTACGTCCTGAAAGGAGAGAGCACATAGAAGAAGAAGTAACATGCTGTCACAGCGTTGGAATCTAGGGAACCAGTGAGAAATGGGAACAATGTCACAATCTAAAAGTGTGTGTACAATGACCGTTTAGATTGTTATAACTTAATTGAAATAAGAAATATAACGTCCGTTATTAAAATAAACGTGGAAGGTATAACGGCTAAACGAATAAAAACATTACCGCTGACACTCATTCTCTCTGTCTGACCTGTGAGTATCAGGTTATCTAAGACCTCCTTCCACAATTTGAATATATGGATTGGAATCCGATAAGATAAATGGAATAAGTTAAGAACAAGTAGAATAAGGTGTCTTTAATCTGACATGTTTCACTTTAATAAATCTTTGAAGAAGCTTGTTAAAGACGAATGATTTAAAAAATCCAAGAGACAGTATGTTCACTGATATATAGTTTCATTGGTCAAATACGTGTCACGTGTGATAAAGCAAATGGGTGGATATTAAATGTATAAGAAAATAAATTTAGTTTGAGTGTAATAAAAACATTAGATGTTTATAATGAATGTAAGTATATGTAAGCAAAAATAATGTGTGTTAAATGTATTTAAACTATAGACAAAGTAAGTGTGTATATATGTCGGTGACACTAGTATGGGTGAATGATTGTAACGAAAAACCTGTCCGTTCAACATACGTAATATTATTGTACACACGTGTTAAGTGATGGAATGACTTCTCTATTTTAAATCAAATGAGAGAATCAGTTATGGATGTACACTACCGACCATAATTATTAGGTCACCCCAGTTTTTAAAAGAAATGATGTACTTCATAATATTTTTTAATTTATTGCAAAGTGGATAATTCTAAATGAAAATAGAATGGTGTTTTTTTTATAGTAAACAATAATATCTGCGTCAAATGAATTGTTTTGGTGTCCAATTCTTGTGCTCTCTTCCCCATGCTAGTCTCTTGTTACTGGCTGTCCGAAGCAAAGGCTTCCTGGCTGCCTTGTAAAATTTTGCAAAATAATAATATTAATAAAGGAACCATTCTCTTTTCATTTAGAATTATCTACGTGGCAATAAATACTAAAAATTGTATGAAATACATACTTTTTTAAAACTATAGGGGTCTAATAATTGTCGTTGGTAGTGTATGTGTTAAGAGAAATCATGTGTGAATGTTTGCGTTTATGAGTGAATATGTGAAATGAAGTGTCATCATCATTTATCCATCGCACCCACTGGTGCACAGGGCCGCAACTTTTTGTTACTGTAACAAACTATTTTTTTATGGAGAAGGGTTGTTAGCCCTGCACGCAACCCCCAAACCTGGATGACCATTCTTGGTCCTTACGTTTACAGCATCTCGTATTCCCAAATGGCCACCCATTTAAGTACTGACCAGGATCGATGTTGATTAACTTCGGTGAACGGACGGGAGCCGTTGTATTGAACACGATATAGCCGTAATTTGAAATAAAGTATACACGTGTCTATATTTAAAATTTATAACATGTGTATGTTATAATATCACTACAAAAGTAGCTGTTTTGTTTTGACACTTCTTACGTCTTATCAGGTGATCACAAGAACAGTCAAAACAAAATAGCTAATTTTGTAGTGATATTATAACATACTTATATATTTTAAATAAATATTATTCCTTCTACTTTGTATTGAGCGCTTTTTTAAGAATACTGTTTTTTTGTATGGAGTTTTATTCTATTCATACCTACCTTATACTTATATATATATATATATATATATAACAAAGTGATGATCCACGTATACTGTCTTAATATGTATCGGAAAAACTACTAAAAAGTTGTAAGTTTAAAAATGAAACAAACACCCAACCTATCAGCTATCCTCACTTCTACCAAATATCTAAAAAATACAAACCTATCAGAGAATTTAAAATGTCAGAAATCCCGTTGTTTAATTTGCAAACATTTAGTAAACGACGCAGTATTTTCTCTAACCAATACCAACATCAAATTACACCCACCAGGTCTCACCCGTGACAGCCAAAACATTATATATTTTCTCTTCTGTTCAATATGTCCAAATAGTGATTATATTGATGAATCTGGAAATAGCTTTAAATTCCGTTTCAATAATCATAAACTTAGCAGACGCCAGAACAACCAATATTCCCCCATAGACCAACACTTCAATCAACCAGGACACACATTAGAAAACTGCACATGTTTACTAATAGACTCCGATTTTAGTTCGACAC
>JBBBDQ010000178.1:6217500-6250000 GCA_037127315.1 Ascarosepion bandense
TCTCATTATCCATCAAACATTCCTCTGATATTCGCTCTGATTGCTGCTGACTTATGGTTTCACTGATCTCTGTCCAGTACTCGTTGGCGCAACGAGTACTGATCAGTACTTTGCTCCTAGCAGGCAGAAGATTTTTTAGTGTTTGTCTGGTTGAGTGACCGCTTGAAATCCGCTAGAACAGCACAGTTGACTATAATGAATGGAGTCTTCTCGCAGGATTTTGTCTCAAAACAATCACGTAACTTTGAGGTTTTCCTCTCGAAGGTGAGCAAGGCAGTGCGGTGTATGTTTTTCCATAATATAACCCACTTCTCTGTGACAGTGCCCCCGGTTTGTGAGGTTTTCAGTTTGCTCTCAAAACTCTCAGCAAACTACTCCACTAGGTTTAGTTGTCTCATGTTGTTGACATCATTTCGAAAATTCCCTTGTTTAAAGCCATGATGTAACCTCTTTGAGTGGAGCTTGATCTTGCAGCAGGCTAAGGAGTGGTCTGTGTCACAGTCAGTGCTGTGATTAGAGCGAGTGTGACACGTTCATAATGACTGTTTGTCTGACAACGATTAAATCCAACTGGTGCAAGAGTTTGGGTGTCACCAATAGATCTTGCACTGGGGATTGGTCTTGAAGAAGTTGGTCATGCACAGGTTGCGGTATGTGCATGGTTCGAATATTCACTGACAATTGTTCATCTTCCAAGGCACGAGACTCATGAGTCGGGATCGGCACCCACTCTAGCACTGAAGCCGCTCAAGAGAAGAAGCTGTTCGTACCTTGGGATACTGCTGATGATGGCTGCAAGCTTGTCTTTGAACTCGTAAATAGAATTCGGTGTGGTAGAGAGTGTCGGGACATACACGATGACGGGATTGACAAGTCACTCTGAACCGTTACTCCTGGTTGAAGTATATTCAGGAGGCCATTCCTAACACCGTATTTGAAAATTTTCTTAAAGCTTTTCCTTGCCAGACGAACGTCTAGTCACTCTCCTTCAATGATCCAGAGTTTGTCAGACTTGTTTATTTCAGTGTATGTATGTAAACATAGATCCCCTTGAGCTAGTAATTGATAACTACTGTTTTCCTGGAGTCATTGATATCCGGGAGGTCTTCAGATATGCTGGTCTGCACAGTCTGGACGTTCGAACAGAAAAAAGTCTTAGAGCTGATTTACTTGAGATTACTCGTTGTTGCCCGGTGCACATGTTGCGGTCTACTTATCGAATGACACCTAATTTTCATGCACTCAATGCAGAAGGCAGATCGTGGTGAGACAACACTTTCTGGCTGGGGGTTGCCCAGTCTGGGACGCGGGGTAGGTGTCCAGTGAGTTTAGAAAATATCTCCCACCGACGAGAACGTCTACTGGCGCTATGCTCTCCGCCAATTCAGAGGTAGCTTAGAACCGGTATTCTCCGGAGGAACGAAGATGGAGTATCCATTCCAGGTATAGAGATTTTGTGTAGTATCTTCGGATGCAAAACTGGGCAATTTGATATGGAAGACAGGCTTTTGCCCATGTAGCGTGCCCCTGCCCCTCTACATGTCACTGATTAGAGCAAAGAAACTACAGGGTCATTACAATTTTAGACGAACGCCGTCGCAAGAGCTGCTAGAACTATTTGAATTCGACAGCCTTATAGACTCAGGATCCGGATTTTACTTTCAGGTTTATTCCTGACAACTTTTCAGTGATTGGATATGACTACAAGACAGCAAAGGTTTGAAATAAAGGTTTTCCTTGTCCTAGGTGAACTGCCTTAAGTGGCTGACGAGCTTCAACTGACGAATTAACTGGTTAAGAGCCGCCAATAACGCTCTTTTCGCACACTCTCTCTCTTATATATAATAAAGTGAACCCCATTAATATATAATAAAACTGAAACAAAATGTCGTATAATTTATAACCTTATGTCATTTGCATCTGTTTTTGACAGCTTCGTTTCTGTAGTTACTCTAAAATTTAAAAACACATAATTTCTGAAGTTGATTAAGTTAATTTGTAGTTCTATAAAATATCAGCTCTGCTGTTTAATCACCAGGAAACAGGATAACATAACTTGCCTATGCCCACATATGTCTTTACACTTTCTTTTGTGAATTGTTGCTGGCTGGGTTCTGGTAAACTGATAGATGTCCATGTGATGTTTTAGACTACATGTGTTTTTATAGTCCACATGTTAACTATGTTAATAGTAAGGCTAGATTAATCTCATTTCTTTTTCAATTGTTTCCCCCCAAGCAAGGGGCAGGGGCTACATAAGAGTAAAAGTTTAGGAGAGTGAAGAGAAAGACGAACCAGTTACAGGGGTGTCAGAGAAAGAATGGCGACACAGGTGTGAAACAGTTGGAAAGGTAGAGAGAAAGGAAAAGAACAAGATATACGGGATAATCTAGAAAGGTCTAGAGTCAAGTGGATAAGAGATGAGTATTGACATTGTGTTTAAATTTCGGGAGTTTATAGCCGTCATGAAAGCAAGTATATGGAAGGGAGTTCCACAGGCGAGAAGTGCGAGAAAAGAAGCTATTAGAGTAGAATTATCGGCTGCATTTTTTTTTATCTAGCAGTAAATGGGTAGGACATAGTTGCCAGTAGGGTTGCACGAGTAAATTTATGTGGCAGGGGCACGAGTGACTTAAGTTCGTCGGAGCAGAAGCCATGAAAATACTAGTAGTAAAGACAGAGAGAGGCCACATCTCACCGGGGAGAAGGTGACTGGAGTTTAGCTGCAAAATCTGAACCATTCACATTACAGATTCTTATTTGGAGACTGTCGAGAACACTGAGATGAACTGCAGTATATTACAACAGTATACTATGCACGGACGGATGGTTGATTTTTATATGAGCATGGTTGATTTTTATATTTCAAAATCCATTATCGGCCGAGTGCTCACGAACACACGGTTCCCATGATTTTTTTAATGCATCTTCCGTTCGCTTCGCATGTTTTATATCTTGGCTTAAATAAAAACTCTTTTCTTCTTTGGAATGATCTTAATTACGAAAGATGAAATCTTGGCATGATGAAAAGGAGAAAAATTATTGCGAATGTACGGCACAGAATGTAGAATTTTGCACAGAGAAATTAAAACCAATGCAGGCAGACAAAAGAGAAATGATTCAACGAAAGATCTGCAGGAAGGGAAAAAACGAGTATCTTAGATATGCATAAAAATAAAATAGATAAAATAGAAAATGCTTGCACATCAACAGTGTTGTTTATCTTCGCCTTAATTTGTTGAGGAGTTGTGGCGATATTCCTCTCACCAAGTA
This sequence comes from Ascarosepion bandense, assembly GCA_037127315.1. Classification (NCBI taxonomy): domain Eukaryota; kingdom Metazoa; phylum Mollusca; class Cephalopoda; order Sepiida; family Sepiidae; genus Ascarosepion; species Ascarosepion bandense. Next base: position 6,220,774 of record JBBBDQ010000178.1, read on the forward strand.
AAATGACAAACTGGATCCATCAGTCCAAAGCGTAAAAGAAAAATACGGTCGGAAGGGAAAAACAATGCCAAGACACGACATATACGTAGTCAGAGAAAGTGTGAAAGCTCGCAAGAAGGCAATATTTGTCTTGCTTCAGTTAATTTATATATATATATATATATATATATATATATATATATATACATACACACACACTCTTCCGTAGACTTACCTGTCACATTTCTGATCAGAGAACAATTAAACAACATTTTCTAGAAAAACATAGCCATGTAGGTAATATCAGACAGATTTTAGTCAACAATACAATAATCCACCCTCATGCACACAGTAAAAATAACCTTCAGATAATGGAGGCCATGTACATTAACTCCAAACAACCCACATTTAATAAAATCACGTTTCAAAAATCACGTTTCATAAAACATTACATTGTATTCAAATACATGGTTCTGTTAACATTTCGGTTTGTCACGCGGTGTGACGTCATAGAACCGCATTACAAATTTACTAACTGCGGTTACTATTTTTGTTATAGTTGTTTAGCAAAGTTTTATGCCAACACAAGATAAAATCGTCGCTGATGGTGGATGTTTGTATGTTAACGTCCTTGTAACCTCTCTGAAGATGGCTCATGTGAGCCGAAAGCTTAGAACCAACTTAATAAAAAATTATCCAACTGTAATTAAAGTCAGAATACGATGTTGAGAACGGTTCATGATTAAACACAATAGACATTCATTATCTTTTATATTTAACAGTATATGATATATATATATATATATATATATATATATATATATATATATAGATATAGATATATGATTTGAATATATCGATTAGAATCCGACAAGTCAATAGAATAAAGAAAAAAAATAGAAAATATATCATCGAAGTTGAAGGAAAATTTTGAAGCAGCTTAAATGTGGGTCCACAGAAGGATGCTGCTGATTTCATGGATCGAGCCTGTGAGCAATGATGAGGTTTTGGAAAGGATTGAAACGAAAAGGAAATTACTATTGAGCATCCGGAAGAGATAGCTAAAGATTCTGGATCATGCAATGAGAAAGGAGGACTTGGTGAACTTGATTCTAAAAGGCCAGATAGAAAGAAAGAGAGACAGGGGAAAACAATGTACTGGACTTGCCTGAACAGGTAAATGGCACAACGAGGGTTGCGTGGTGTAATGGGAGAAATCGTGCTACAAGCCACCAGGGATAGGAAGACGTGGAAGGCCATTATCGCTTACATCCTGAAAAGAATGATCCAATATTTTCAAGGTCTAGCAAATTTCATGATATATCCCGAAATTAGATTCATATTACTGCACCTCGCTGCAAATGTCCTAATCTGAGTAAAAAAAAATCCATTTCACCCTGTCATTCCAATGGGTCTAAAACAGACCGTATGTTGAAAAAAAATAGTCACACTCACCTAAGTCGGGTTGAGCGGCCTTCCTCCCAGACGGAGAAACTCTCATTAGGATTTTTTAAAGGGTAGGGTTCCAAGTCCTACTCTGTTCATTTAACCCATAATTGGAGGGAAGGGACGGATTAATACTTTTCTCAAGTGTACCAGAGAACGGTTATTGAGTTGGAATTCGAACTCGGATCACCGAATTCTCTTTCCGAGCCGATATCCACTGCACCACAACAAACATCCGTTACTAAACGCTTACAGCACCTGGTATTGCCAAGCGGTCACCCATCTAGGTACTGACCAGGCTCAACCTTACTTAACTTCGGTGATTGAACGGGAACTGGTGCATTCAACGTGATATGACCGTAAGCATAAGTATGTTGAAAGAAGGCAGGTGTCTTATTTATTTAGCACAATGGAAGATATATATATATATATATGTGTGTGTGTGTGTGTGTGTGTGTGTGTGTGTGTGTGTGTGTGACCTTTGTAGTGATGTGTTTTTTGTAAGTAACAATCGGTCGTGTTTTTGTACTGACGAGCAGCTCGATGTCTTTACTTTGAGTCTCAATATAAACGATGTGACAGTCACTTGTCATTATTGTCTGAAGCAATGATTTTCCCAATTTCCTCACTTACAGAAAAAAATGTTGATGCTTGCTGTCAACTCCCCAATACATTTGAGATCGATTATACATACCATTTTCACTGGATTTGAACGCATTCATAACATTACTCACACATAAGACAGACAGATGAACATAGGCAGAGAGCAAAAAAAAAAAACATATATACGTGCATCTCTACTGAGACACATGAATCGTTTGTATTTCTGAATATTACATCAGTTTTTAATCCATTGTTGGTCTAGTTACGAAGATTACGGTCATATCGCGTTGAATACACCGGTTCTCCTCCGATCACTGGCCAGTACTAGATGGGTTACCGTTTGGAAATAACAGATGCTGTAAGCGTTCCTGATGGATGTGCGTTGTGGTGCAGTTGTTATCGGCTCGGTACGAGAAATCGGGGAGCCGGGTTCGAATACAGAAGGTATTAATCCATTCCTTCCTTCCAGTTATGGTAAATAGCAGGACAGATTGGGTTCTATAGCCTTGGCTGTCAACCAATATACACAGGGTAGGACTTGGACCTTTCTCTTAAACAAATCCCAATGAATCTTTCTTCATGGGGGAGGAAGCCGGTTCAACCCGAGTCTTGTATACATTAAATTCATTACATTATAAATGAAAAATGATTATATATGATATCTATATTCAGTGGAATCTAACAATATACTTATGCAAATTCAAGGAATTGCAAACAATATACACTGACTTACGAAAAATAATGGATTAGTTGTCTTCATTCAAGTGCAGTAAATCGACGAGCTGTGGATATCAAATTTTAAACAATTTTGTTTACATAGCAGTATACAGTTACGTTGTATTTGCTGTCTTTTTTTCCGACGTCCCACAAAGACTAAATTGTTGTTGGTAGAAAGTGATGCCAATCTAGTCCCCCTGTAGTCGATTTAGTAGTTCTTCTGCTCCGATGAACTTAGATCACTGGTGCCCCCTAAATACGAATTTTAACGAGATACTAGATTAGCAACTAGATCCCACCCTTTTACAGTGAAACCGATAAAATGCAACCGTAACTTCTACTCCAACAGTTTCTTTCCTCGCACTTCCCGACTGTGGAATTCTCTTCCACACGATTGCTTTCCCGACGGCTACAACCTCCAGGAGTTTAAATATAAGGTCAATAGACACCTCCTAACACACTAACTTGCTCACATTCTATCAAACACTCTTCCCATCTGCCCAACCCTCATCCTCGGTATATTTACTCATCTGTCACCTCTGCAAAAGCGTGCTCAACAAGAGCAAGACTTCAATACCCCCACTAATCAATGAATTTGAAGTTCTCACCTCCCCAGCGGACAATGCTGAATGCTTTGCTCGTAGATTCTCCATCAATTCGACACTCGACTCGTTAGGAATACCTACACCCGACTTCCGACTCAGAACTAAGGCTCAACTAAATAACGTCCACATTACACCCTCGCTGGTCTCAAGATAATTGCACAACTTGACCCACACAAAGCGAGCGGCGGTGACTGAATCCCAATCATAGTACTGAAGAAATGTGCCCCAGAACTCTCCTCTGTCCTCTCTAAACTCTATAACCTCTGCCTATCTGCTTCCTATCTTCCTGCATGTTGGAAGTCCTTCTGTGTAGTTCCTATATTTAAGAATTCTGGCGAACCCTCAGACCCCGCCAATTACCGTCCTATTAGTCTCCTTCCGATCTTCGGCAAAATTTTCGAAGCCATTATCAACGCCGAGGTTATTCAGTATCTTACGGCCCACCGGCTTCTCTCTGACAAACAGTAGGGTTTCGCTTCACCAGGTCTACTGCTGATATGCGAACGACCATTACCGAGTACATATACCGGGCACTTGACAAGAATGGATATCTCCAAAGCGTTCGACAGGGTCTGGCACGCTAGCCTCTTATGCGAACTGCGGAGCTACGGGATAATTGGACATCTGTTTGACCTCATCCAGTCATTCATCTCTAACCGCACATTGAAGTTTTATAATTGTTGACTGAGAGTTATAATCCCGGTTTATGTCTGAGGAAGTTTGTTTTTGTCTCAACAACTATCGAGCTCAATGCGGTCTGCTAGGCTCTAAAGTTATGAATGCAGTCAATGCAGTGAGAACGCTACATCGAGGGCGAAGTGATTCCTAGGCTGTTTGTAACAGCCTGGAGGGAGGGTTCCCTCAACAAAATCAACGGTTGACTGTCTCTGATATAAGCAAACCTTGAAATTGGGAGATTTCGAATGTGGCTAGAGCAGGAAAAGAAAAAAATACTGAACTGCTATTCTATATCTTTTTGTTCATACAAGTGGATAAATATCTAATAGCTTTATCTACAGTTGCTGAATATGTTCGGAAACTGAAAATAACGAAAAACGGAGAGTAGAGTTCGAATTCCAGTTTAATTCGTTGCATTCACTTACGCACAAATTATACTCTTGAGAACGGCATCAGTTTGTCTCTTCTTCCTTCAGAAGTGGGTTAAATAGTAGAATAGATTGTGTTTTATAGCGTTGGTTGGAATCAAGTCTACCCCCAGAAAGTAATGCCAACATCTGACGGAAAAACCTTTTACCCAGTCAGTCATGATCGCCAAAGCGTGTATCACGCATGTCACTTAATTGTGTGAAGAAATAAAATCTTTTAGAAAAAATATGTAAAAGAACAAAACGAACTCATTTTCTACGACACATAATAAAGAATGAGAACTTGGAAGATCTAATTTTCCTAGAATATAATGAAGGTAGATCTTAAAAGAAAAACAGGTAGAAACATAACTAATGAATTTGTGCGATTGGAAAAAAAAAAGCGTGACGAACGGAAAGAATCGTAAAGAGACAAACGTTGATTTGCTGACTTTATGAAAGTGAATATCAAATCAAAGAATGAAGAAAATGGTAATTCTCCAAACCTGGCTATTGCTGGAGTCTGTGGGGTTACTGTGAAACTAGATGGAGATTTAAGTTAATGTGTCCCCATTAACTGTCCAAAGATAACAGGCCATTCATGAATAAATGAATAAATTTTACTTGATTGAAAAGACGCCTTATATTGCAGAAAGTGTTATACTTGGTTATTACGCTAACGAGGCTTTCCTGAGGGAGCTGGATAGCCTACCAGGATTTAGTATCTGTGGGCACAATCTTAATAATATAATGTATGGAGATGGCACAGTTACGATACAGTTGCTGAAAATTTTCGGAAACTGAAAACAACGAGAAAACAGAGAGTCGAGTTCGAATTCTAGTTGAATTCTTTGCATTCACTTACACGCAAATTGTACTCTTGAGAACGGCATCAGTCTGTCTCTTCTTCCTCCAACTATGGGTTAAATAGTAGAATAGACTGTGTTTTTGTTATGTCGTGAGTAAGAATAAATAACTCAACAACAGGAATAGGTTAATTGCTGTATTCCGTGAAAATAGTATTTACAAAGGTTATTAGTATCCAATACAAAAATAGAGGTTAATCGTCTCAACCGTACGTAAGGCGTAGTATGAGCAAAGGGTACTTCCGGGTCGTCACCGGAAGTCTACGACTGACTTGTCGATCGGCTGCTCAGCACACTCCCCTACGTAGATGCCAGCATTACTTTACATAGTAATGGAATAGTCCATTATAGCCTAATAGGCGCGGGCGTCCCAACAGTTTTATAGCGTTGGTTGGCAGGACTACCTAGAAAATTAGTAAACTAAAGCGTGAAGAAATATCTAAACTTCGATTTATAGAAGAGAGAATGCATTTAAGTGAGTATAACACACTTGACTGAAGGTTATTTAAAGCCATATTTTTTACAGTGTTTACATTATTCGGACTATTGTCCTCATCTTTTTTGTCATTTGTGTAACGTTTCGGCCGTTGTACACTCCGGCCTTTTTCAAGTGCTAGGAATTTCGAACCGAACCCTTTATTCCAATCACTGGGGTATATTATTCTCATTCCTTGCGGATGTCTCGATTGGATGTCATGAGTTATCTTCCTGTAACCATCCAAGTTACTTTTCCATCACTGCTGTAGCCGGGTATTGAACTCACAACTATTTCGTCAAGTAACAGGAACTAACCAACGTCTATATCCACTAGGCTATGTGTTCTTAAGGAGTTGTGAGTTCAAGTAACGGTTAGAGGGAGATAACTCATGGTTCTAAAAAGGAACTACTACGCGAATGAGGATGATATACACCAGTTATTGTAATAATAGGTTCGGTTCGAAATATCTAGCACCTGAAGGCTGGAGAGTACAACGGCCGAAACATCGTAAAAATGGAAACAAAGACGAGGACAGTATTCCGAATAATGTAAATACAGTAAATACTACCTCATCTCAGAAATATAGAATATACCATATTTTTTAGATGGTGAGAATCTCTTTTGAGATAATAATAATAACTATTTAGTGATACAAGTGTTACTAATTAACCCATATAATGGAGGAAGAATAGGTTAACCAGAGCTTTTACAACTATTTATTTGATCGTAAGAGAATATAATGAACCCAACTGGAATTGGAACATGGCGCTCAGATTTACAATTCTGAATCATTATCTTTTATATTGGGCGAACATACAAGCTTACTGCACCTGATATTCCCAAGCTGTTAAGCTTGACGTTGATCATCTTCGGGGATCATACGGATCCTGCTTCACCACAATATAGCCGTAAGACTAGGCATGAAAATGTAATCATTTAAAAATAAATGATTAAACATGTGCGAGTGTTGGTTAAATTCAGACGATCATCACAAGGTGAATATTTGGAGATAGGACAAAATTAGCAGGGTGTTGCATTCGTGTAATTGTATATATTCAGCCTATTTATGACAACACTTGCAGGATATTCCAAAATTTCAAATACCCGTTTGCAAGTTCATTATGATTGATTGAACAAACAAAACCCCGATATGTTTCACTAAGATTTTCAAGCACTAAGAAATTCCAATAGTGATTCATACCTGGATTGAAATTTTCCTTAATCATTGAAAATTGACTGAGAAAAAGCATTGATCGAAAAAAGCATTCGGCTCGAAATTCCAAGAAAGATTAACTTGTTTGAACACATGCATATGAAGAAGGCCAGAGAGTACAACAACCAAAGGTTTATGATTATAACAAATGTAATTAAACTATTTTCTAAAAAAGAAAAGCATACAGCAAAACAGAGATCAGAAGATGGCACAACAGCCGAAATGCTCTCCCCCAAAATAAACCCAACAGGTGGAATACCAAAGCATGCAATAAAACAGAGATCAAAAGATGGCCGGAGTGTACAACCACCGATATATTCTCTTCTTAAATAAACCCAGTATGTTGAATAGCATTGCATATAATAATGCAATCATCTGAAGATGGCTAGTGTGTACAACGCCCGAAACGTTCTGTCGCAAAATAAATCCACCAGGATGAATAGCAAACTTTAATATAAAGCCTACACCAGAAGTGGATGTGCGTTGTGGTACAGTGGATATCGGCTCGGGACGAGAAACCGGGTGAGCCGAGTTCGAATTCCAGCTGAATCATTGTATTCATTTACGCGCAAATACCCTTGGGAAAGGTATTAATCCGTCTCGTTCCTTCCAGTTATGGATTAAATAGCAGGACAGATTGGGTTCTATAGCTTTGGTCGGCAACCAGTCTACCGCAGAAAGCAATGGCAACCTACTGCGGGATAATCTTCTGCCCAGTCAGTCATGTCTCTTTCGAGACATGATCGCCTAAGCGTGTATCACGTATGGCACTTAACTGACTGACTGAATATAATGGTTGAAAGTATGATTAAGGCTTCAACTGGTCATAAATTGGGGGATCAGTTTTATATTGTTATGAAGTAATAAACTGATCACCCACTAATTACTACATAATAATATAATACAGCTCTTCCCCTTTTAGCTATGAGTCAAATAACAGGACAGATTGGGTTCTATAGCCTTGGTCGGCAACCAGTCTACCGTAGAAAGCAATGGCAACCTACTGCGGGATAATCTTCTGCCCAGTCAGTCATGTCTCTTTCGAGACATGATCGCCCAAGCGTGTATCACGTATGGCATCTAAACTGACTGACACCAGAAGTCCAGGTTATTCAGCGGCCGAATTCTGTGAGTATAGCAACCAAGATAATCTTGTGCCCTAAATATTAAAATATATATTTTAAGATTTTGTTACTTTGATACATAAAATTTATACATGGTGGTTTTACATATTTGTATTTATTTTTTCAAAAGGTTTTATATTAAAATCTAATTGCTAGACATAGAATAACATTTTCTTTGTGTAGTAATTTGATTTTAATATGAATTTTCGCTAAACACTGCTAAATACGAATATGTAAAAGCTCCTTTTGAAGAGTTTGGACTAACATTGATATTGAGGCTATAACCTCTAGGAATTTAAATACAAAGTCAATTCCCATCTCTTATCCACTTAACTCCAGCACTTTCTACATGACCCAGTGTATCTTGTTCTTTTCTTTTCTCTTTACCTTCGCGACTGTCTTCAGTCCTGTGTTCACATCCTTCTCTTGCCTTTTCACTTTCATTCCCTGTAGCTGGTTCGTCTTAGTTTTCAATCTTCTCCTGTCTAATACTTCAACTCTTTTATGTAACCCCCCTGCATATGAGTAGCATTTACGCCTTGCTTGGGGTGAAATGATTAAAAAATTATTTGTATAAACATTTTTTTCAAGCAGGAAAAATTTGGGAACGGTTGTTTCTGATTATTCTTTAAGATTTGGAAACGGTCTTCAATATTTAAACCATAAAACAGCACATAGTTTATTGATCGTTTATTCTGCATTCACTACTACTGAAATTCATAAATATTGTGTTATTTTGAATTTAGATAATAAACAAATAATTTTCCGAAACTTTCAAATTTCATAATCAATCATTCGAGTGCTGTATTTTAAAAAATATATATATATATATAAAAATATATAACAAAAAACGAGAGTTTATTGACGATTTCCTCGAATATTCAATGAGAATATTTGCGAAATAAAAGAGTTCTGACTGTTATCACAGGTATATACTTATCTTTGAACTTTCGTTCGTATTAGGTCAAAACATTTCGCTGCTATCATTCAATATTTTATTCTTAAAGAGGACGTTCTCTCTTCACCGTCCTCCCGGTTTTGTGTTGTCCTTAAACGTCATGACAGTGGAAATTGGCTCTGGGCCAGCAAAACTCCTCCTTGTTGATGAAGGACATCCACTGTTGACCGATCTAAGTGGACAGACACATATTGTCTTCTTTGGTGCGTCATACATCAGACGCTTTGAACACTTATCGAAGTTCGAATTGTTGCTGATATACAATAATGATTGACAGATCAATAGCAACCCCATTTACATGACTTGCTCTGTCAGTCTCGTGGTCACTCTCACACACTTCTTTCATTTATTTACTCTCTTTGTCAATCACTTCACAAGCATATATATATATATATATATATATATATATATATATATATATATATATATATAATGAGGGGAATTGTTTGCTTGTCTGCGTCGCATGGCCAACCACATGACTAAATCCTAGTTTGATAAGAATTAATTTAAAACCTACTTCCATTTGTCACCGTTGTCATACGATTGTACAAGTATCAATATCGTCATGTCTGTTGCTAAGTTTTAAAAAATGACTGCAAAATATCTCATAGTGTTATAAGCTGTTTCTCGTATGCTATCTCCCTTTGAGCATGACAAAAAGGAGTGCAAACATAAACATACATACACACACACACAAAATGTATATATATATATATATCATTTCAAAAGATCAACAGAATATTTTTGTTTTTAGAATTTCTTCACGTGTAGCGCAAAGTCACGAGATATTAAAATGAAGTGAATTCAACAGTTTTCTTTGAAATTTTTATTATGAATCTAATTCTGTCTGAGAATAATTTTCATAAGTAAAGGTGAGATTGGAAAAATTCCGGGGAGTAAATTGATGTTTTGGTAGTATTGGATAGTGGCTATCTCGAGAACTTTTCTTCTGAAATTATATGTATTTTTTTAAAGAACGATCACGTAATATATATATATATATATATATATATATATATATATATATATAGATATAGATATTATAGATATATTATATATATATTATATATATATATATATTATACATATATTATATATATATATTATATATATATACATTATATGTAGATATTATATATATTATATATATATATTATATATATATAATATATATATAATATATATATACATAATATATATATATAATATACATAATATATATATATATAATATATATATATATATATACATATATATATATATATATATATATATATATATATATATATATATATATATATGTAATATATTTTAATTCAGATACTTCAATCCAAGGGAAAAAAGCAGGAAGGTAAATTACAAAAACCCGATCTTATTAATATTAAAAATTTTATTTTAATATTAAAAAATGATACAGGAAGAGAGCTCCATGTAATAAAATATTACAGAGCAAATATAAATTAAAAAAGGATTAATTCAATGATGTTGAATGGCCATTTCGATATGAAGATCCCACGGAGGATACCACATCACCTCAGCAACATAAAAATCTTTTAATAAGCTATATATATATATATATATATATATATATATATATATATATATATATATATATATATATAACGGTTTTTATTATAATAACGCGCAAATAAAAGGGCAAAATAAAACATATTTGGGATCAACCAAAGACACCTTTCAGAACAGGTGGTTCAATTGCAAGTCAAATTTCAAAATAGAAAACTTAAAAACCTGTATAAAACTGGCTAGCCACGTGTAGAAATTGAAATCGAAATATGGTAAAGATCCAGACATAACGTGGAGTATAGTGAAAGCTGCCAAGACATACAACGGCGGCAAAATTTGCAGACTGTGCCAGAAAGAAAAGTTAGTGATTATGCTATTTCCAAACAAAAATAAACTATTGAATGCAAGAACAGAAATTATGACTAAGTGTAACCGTACTAAAAAATACCTATTAAGTTCATACATCCATGGAAGAAAACGTTATAATTTTTTGTAATTTTAAAAATTGCGCTTTCAAAAATTCCCTGTCACTAGAGCGTTCCAAAATATCACCATTACGTGTGCGTTCTTAAAAAGCGAAACGGTAAACGGTAATATCAGTTATTGCAAATCGCCTGAAGACACCACATGGCAGAAACATAGGTCAAGTAATAACTCATTTACAAACGAAGAATATTCAAATATTCTACAATATAATTGCATTGAACACCCTTTAATACGAATGTGAACTGCTCTAATTTTATTATGACCAAAATCTAAGTAATTAAACAATCAATATATATATATTTATATATTAGTCATCCATATACAAGTCTGTGTCGCTTTGTCACAGCACATCAGTGCGGCTGGACAGATCCACTTGCTTCTGGTCGGGATCGAAACTCAACCTATTTGGTGTCAGTCAGAGATGCTATCCACTAAGCCATAAGCGCATTGAGAACGGAAATTTTAACGTGTTGTATATAAGCAGTGTATACATACGCCGAAAGAACTAAATTCATTTCTGAAGAGTCATGCATATATATATATATGATTTTTTGTGCCAAGCTATATTACCGCTATGAATAGACAAAAACTATTAAAAAAAAATGAAACTGAAAAGCAGGCTAGCTTACAGATTTCCCACCTCGCTCAACAGATGTAAATCGCGATGAATAAATAATTATTTAACAGAACAGAACAGGATGTAAGATACAGAAAAGAAAGTTCTAAATGGAAAGGATTTCGAGGCAAAAAATATATTTATTCTGTATAAATAAAGGAGGTTTTAATGATTGAATATATATTCCTCTAAAACTTTAAGATGGTAACTTGAGTGTGACGAATTTAGGATGGAAAACGTGCCCTCACTAATGTTAGCGGCACATATATGTTTATTATCAAGGTGTTTTGCAATAGAAGACCTGCAACCTATCTAACGAAGAGCAGTTCAAATTATGGACTTTCGTCGGCACGTGTTGTTTAATTCTGGCATCTAATCTTTTTGCTAGATCTCCCTATGTAGTAAAATCCGCAAATACATTAAAACATTATTTACAGAACAATTGTGATGTAGGAGAAGAACGTCCTTCCTTATAGAAAAATTGCAGATTTAGCAGAAGAAAACAAAACGAATATTAGCCTCGAAGTAACAATGTCGAACTGCAATAGATATACGCTTCGCAAATTAATCACTAATAGAACCCAGTCAAGAGAGGTGCCGGACATCTTTGCACAGTAGCAGGTTTAACTTTGTTCTCACCCTATTTGCGCCCAATTTGCGCCTATTTTTTTACTATTCCCCTCAATGTCACAATTGTGCTTCATGAAAACATCCAAGGCAAAGTAGTGCAATGGCTTGCCTGACCATTTTGTTCCCGATGATATCCGTCTATCCACTTAGAAGTTAATGAAACAGGTCCTACATAGACCAGGTGGTTTTTAATTAAGATTTAATAGCTTAGTGTACCACTATCATTCATACCTACACACTTACATACATTCACGCATCAAAGCACCTTGTAAAACATTGATTGGTTAATCATTAGCCGATCATGTTGATTGCACGTAAAAATCCAGTTTTTCCCACGCAGTCAAGCTAGACTATTTAAGTTGCGCATCCACGTGTTGCATCTTTAGTTAAGCCCTGACTGCAGCCAGCAGTTGTGGGGACATTAGTCATAATATTTCATAATTCACACACCCGCACCCGACTGCAGGTAGCAGTTGGTGGCGCGCGGAATTATCTCTCATATATATATATATATATATATATATATATATATATATATATGCTTACACACACATAATACATACAACTTCATTGGGACCCCAAAGGCAAAAGGCCGTTGTGGGAACATGTGACAACCTCCAGTATACACTTTCAAACTTTTTTCTAAGTATCCTTACAACGACATACTTAATTAACATGTTACAGAACATTCTATCAATGATTTTTTCTTCTGAATAAGATTTTATTAGAATCAACCTTTCCAATAAACATTTATTCATGAGTTGACTTTCTGTGAAATTACAGTCAATGGGAGAACACACTTTATCTTTCTACATTGTTCACAGTTAAATGCTTGCTTTTCTCTAATGAATCTAAAATTGTTAATATATGTCTATTTTGGTTACGAATTGGTTTGATTTATAATTATCACGAGTCTTATGTATTTTCTAATCATAAATATAAATAATTGTAGAGGTTTACGATATAACAACAGTACCACGGCCGTCCAGAGATTTCTGTATTCTGTTGAGGTCGAATAAAAAGCTAGATGAATCACTTAATAATTTCTCAAATCCTCCTACTACTATTTTCATATCTCTGTGCTTCAGCCAGCTTAACATGCTATGGATTTAGCGGCTTGTGTTGGAGAAGTCGTGGCTCTGGGAGGCACTATCCTACGGGTAAAGGAGCTCGGATGAGCTCCACCACGGAATCCTCTTGGTATAAATTTGGTTTGACACCAGTTTATGAACTGTATTTCAAACTCATTTTCAAACCTACTAGATTATGTACAGCTCGTAATCCGAAGACACACGTAGCTCATGCATGCTACAGCATAATTTACATTTTTAGAGAAGAACTAGCCAATGGCTACTATGAAATATTGATAGCTAGAAGCTGAGCGATTCCATGGCCTGCACATTCTTCTAAAATCAAACCTTTTTATTTTTATGTTAGGCCACAACAAAATTAGTATAGAAAACAGTGATTAATAATACAGGGACGTTTCATCAATGTGTAATGGAAGTACTTGAAAAGAACTGCCAGTCAATGATCCGACGGGTGCATGAGTCTGTAGAAGCCAGTGTTCAGGTATAAAGATAGCTGCTGGATATATGTTTATGTTGATAAACCTTGATTGACCTTGTTTTTGTGTCAGGAATTCGCCTCCAAAGTTTTTAAATGGATTTTATCTAAAATTTCACATTTAACAGCGTCTATCGCAAACTATGAACTTACCTAAAAAAGAAAGTATTTGCGAACAGACTTATAAATATATGTCAAGAGTTCAATCGTTTTAATTATGGGCTTTCTTCATTGTTTTCCTGTAAGGAATCCATAAGTGTGTAATTATTTTTTATACATTCATCTATATGTATATATATATTTATCTATATACATGTGTCTGATCGTAAAGCTCGGGTTCAAATATCACCACGGTTGACTTTTAGGAAGGTGACTTCTAAATGTTATCGGGCTGGGAGAGGGACTACAAGTGTATGGCAAATTTGGAAAGTGCATGAAACCATACCACGAAGTATCCCAAATCTTGTGACTGATATTGGAAAAACGGCTCCCTTTGCGGGGCCTTCGATGGTTATGCTAGCACGAAGTCACAAGCCTTCGTGACCGAGTGTTTGAGCATCCTAGCTAGTTAGCTAGGATGTGCGTTGTGGCGCAGTGGATATCGGCTCGGAACGAGAACTCGGGGAACCGAGTTCGAATTCCTAGTTGAATTCCTTGCATTCACTTACGCGCAAATACCCTGGGGAAAGGTATTAATCCATCTCCTCCCTCCAGTTATGGGTTAAATAATAGGACAGATTGGGTTCTATAGCCTTGGTCGGCAACCAGTCTACCGCAGAAAGCAATGGCAACCTACTGCGGGATAATCTTCCGCACAGTCAGGCATGTCTCTTTCGAGACATGATCGCCCAAGCGTGTATCGCGCATGGTACTTAACTGACTGAGCTAGTTAAATTGCTCCCTTCAAAAACTCTTCCTAAAGACCACTCAGAATGGTTGTAGTGTTAACCACAGGCGGGCTCTGTGTGTATTGAATAAACACAAGTATGCCTGAGCAGGTGTCTGCTATCGGGATTAGCTCAACACACCTTAGATAGTTATTTTCAAATACGAGTGGTCAGCCAAATTTATAATTTATATATATATATATATATATATATATATATGGCAAATACGAATGGTCAACCATAATGTATATATATATATATATATATATATATATATATGGCAAATACGAATGGTCAACCATAATGTATATATATATATATATATATATATATATATATTCATATATATATATATATATATGTATATGAATATATATATATGAATATTTGTATGTATGTATAGAACACTTGCTGAACACTGAGGACAAATATTCTTTTCTTCCTAAACGTGGAAAGAATTTAGATAAGACCAGTTACCCACGCAGTGAAACTGAAGACAAATTAAGTGACTAAGATAAGGGCAAAAGCATGTGAGAGAATAACATCAAAGTACTCTTCCAATGATGACTTTTTCGTTCCTGAAACGCATGACCACAGACAATAAAACAACCTTGTGAAAGCCCTGCTACGAGAAACAGAATAGATATATTCGTGTAATGGACAGTAAAAAGACCTACCATGAGCAAAATATCGATTGATGTGTGGAGGATTCTCTTTGAGAAGATAAACACTCTCGAATTACGTTTGGAGTTCATTCTTTCGAATAAAAAATCATTTTCTTATTGGTTAGCTATATCTGCACAGGTATTGTCGTCGTGTTTTGCATTGATAATGCTCCTAGCACGCGCCAAACAATGAAAGAGCACAATATACTATGTTTAGTCAGAGGAATCAATCGTTAGCAAAATAATATGAAATAAGTTATTTATTATAAATGTTTAAAAAATCGTTTTGCAAATGATAAAGACTTTGTCGAAAAATAAAGGTTATCATAGTTTGTTCGAGGTAGAATGAATTACTATCTTACGCTTTGTCGTAGCAAAATCTTATTGTTACAAAGAAATCATTATTTTAGGTTGTTATAAAAAATTAGCCGATTTCAGAAACATGACATTATTTTTTAAGAATTAACTCTCGAAATGGTGAAATTAGCTAAAATTCTAGCCTTGAACATCTATCCATATCTGCCATCGATCGACGAGATTATTTAATCCTAGTTGATAAAAAAAATTTATTAGCTGTGACACAACGAAATCTTCGAAAGCTGATTCCACTTCTGGTTTAGGCCTAAACGTTTTACCATTTTAAAATGTGTTTAAGTGTTTAAAAATTGATAATCACTTGATGAATAAGCAGGCAAATTTAGAGTTTGTGCAAAACACTTTTATCCGAAGTCTGTGAGTTTTTGCAACATCATGCTTACAATAAGTGGCTGTGCATTATCGTGGAGCAGAATAACACCACGTCTATTCACTTATATAGGGCTAATTCTTTGCAGATGTGCATACATTTCTAGAAGTTTATTGCAGTAACTCACTGCATAAATGCACTGAATGTCTTCCAGAAAACTCTAGTGGTAACACTAATTAAAGACTACTATAAAGCACTATAAACTTTTGCTGATGTAACTTTGGCTTTGGGAAATATTTTCGGAGACTCATCACGATCAAGCCATTGTCCTGATCGTTTACGGTTTTTAAAATGATCCACTTTTCATCAGAAGTAACTAGTCTGTCAAAAAAGAGGCCATTTGTGTAAAGCAGAAAGTGCATCGAGTACACTTCAAAACGCCTAAGGTTTTCATTTTCAATATGATCTTGAGGAACTTATTGATCGAGATTTTATCAAGCTTAAGGGAAGCATTTTTCTAGCTTCTTCTTTGAGAATGACGAAATTAAGAACTGCAACTCATACCAATTTGCTATTTAATCTCCTTCAAATTAATGCCATTCAGAAGCCAAACAGTTTAATCAAAATCGTTTCCATTTTTCATTCTCTTTTTTGAGGATGAAAACCAACACTTCGTCACATTTCGTTCGTTTTCTCAAGCGTCTTGAAAAATAGTTCATTCCAAAAAGGATTTAATTTCTGAAAAGTTAAATTTTGTGAAGGGGAATGTTGTGATCAGCCAGAAAATTCTGTAAAAGGGCTGCCATTGATTGAAACTCTATGTTGTAGTAAGATGACTTAACATTACACATTGTCTTTTCAAGAATTGCTATTTAGGATGCATTAAGACTGAAATACGTTAAGTTGAATTTTCTTACGTATAAGAATTTCCTATTCCAGCATATATGTAGGTATACAACACATGTGAATAATAATATTATACATTTGTGTTCCTTCATATTTACATTAATTCACGTAACTATATATATATATATATATATATATATATATATATTTTCTAAACATATGCTATTAAATATAAGAGACAATGAATGTCTGTTATGTTTAATCATGAGCCGTTCTAAACGTCGTATTTTTGCTTTAATTTCAGTTGAAAATAAAGACAAAAATTCTCCATATAATTGGATAATTATTTATTGGTTTTCTTCTAAGCTTTCGGCTCACATGAGCCATCTTCAGAGATGTAGTTTAAACTGAAATATTATAAAATTTTATTTTGTGTTGACATAAAACTCCGCTTCGCAATGGCAATAGTTACCAAAAATAATAAACGCAGTTCTTAAGTTTGCGATGCAGATTTATGACGTCACACCTCGGGATAGCGCGAAATGAGAACAAAATCATGTAGTCAAATGCAATGTAATATGTTATTTCCTGTTTTAAAGTTGATTTTATTGAGTGTTGGTTGTTTTGATTTGATGTACATGGCCTCCAATATCTGCAGGTTCCTCTTACTGTGTGTATGAGTAACGATCACCGTATTGTTGACCAATATCTGTCTGATATTGCCTACATGTTTATGTTTTTCAGAGAAATGTTGTTTAATAATACTCTGATCAGAAAGATGACATGTAAGTCTACGGGAGAGCGTGGTTGTAGTAAAACCAATATATGTACTAGGTTTTTGATTAGTATCAGAGATGCAATATGTCAACACAAAATAAAACCGTCGGTGATGGTGGATTTTATAATATTTCAGTTTAAACTACATCTCTGAAGATGGCTCATGTGAGCCGAAAGCTTAGAAGAAAACCAATAAATAATTATCCAAATGTTGGAGAATTTTGTCTTTATTTTCAACTGAAATTAAAGCAAAAATAGGATGTTTAGAACGGCTCATGATTAAGCATAATAGACATTCATTTTCTCTTATATTTAATAGCATATGTTTAGAAAATTACTTGCTGCCTCGATATACTAAATATATATATATATATATATATATATATATATATATATATATAAATGTATATATATAAATATATAGATATATATATATATGTGTGTGTATATATATATATATAAATCTATATATATAAATATATATATATATGTGTGTATGTATATATATATATATATATATATATGTGTGTGTGTGTGTGTGTGTGTGTGTGTGTGTGTGTGTGTGTGTAGCTCGTTCTTTGGGAATGACGAAACTGAGAACGATTTCTCATACCAATTCGGTATTTAATCGACTTCACATACATGCTCTTCAGAAGCCAAAAACTTTATTCAACATAATTTCCATTTTCCATTCTCCTTTTTTGAGGATAAAGAGCAACACTCCGTCATATTCTCTCCGCTTCCTCAGACGTCTTGAAATGGGGTTCCTTCTAAAAAGAATTTAATTTTTGAAGAGTTAAATTTTGTGAAATGTAATTTAGTGATTAACCAGAAATTTCTGTCAAAGCGCAGTCATTGATTGCAACTCCATGGTGTGGTAAGATGACTTCACACTATACACTGTCTTTACAAGAATATCTCGGGTGCATTAAAACTGAAATACGTTGGTGTTGCATTATCTTACGTATAAGAATTTCCCATTCCAGCATATAGGTAGGTATACAACACATCTGAATATTAATATCATACATATGTGTTTACTCATTTGTATATTAATCCGCGTAACTATATACTTATATGTGTTTGTGTATAGTTCCTTCTTTGACAATGACGAAATTTAGAACTATAGCTCATACCAATTCGGTATTTAATCTCCTTCAAATAAATTTCCTTCAGAAGCCAAACATTTTATTCACCCTCGTTTCCATTTTCCATTCTTCTTTTTGAGGATAAGGAACACATTTTGGTCATTTTCTCAGACGTCTTGAAATATGATTTATTTCCAGTGGGATTTAATTTTTGAAGAGTTAAATTTTGTGAATGTTGTGATTAACCAGAAAATTCTGTAAAAACGCAGTCACTAATGAAACTCTATGGTATGGCCAGACGACTTCACGCTACGCACTGTCTTTTCAAGAATTGCTAGAAGTGCGTTAAAACTGAAATACTTTAAGTTGTATTATCTTAGAGTAACAATTTCTAGTTTTAATAGCGAGCAATGTTTTTCCAATAAATATATATATATATTAGTCATCCACATACAAGACTGTTTCGATGTATCACAGCTCATCAGTTTGGTTAGACACATCCACTTCTTTTAGCCAGGATCGAAACTCGACCGATTTGGTGTCAGTCGGAGTCGCTACCCACTTAGCAATAGTCGCATGGAATCAGAGAAATGAAATTTTAACGTGTATACACACGCCAGTCACCGATAGAACTCAATTCATTTCTGAAGAGTAATGCTTATATCGCAGAAGTGAAAACTGTTTTTGAAATTTTCTTCTCTAGAGAGCTCAATCTAATGACTCCATTTCCGTTGATGTATCCGATATTGTTACAAATTTTACTTCCTTTATTTTTATCTGTATCTCAACATTTTTCTAAAACAAAAAAGAAATAAGAAAAGAAAAAAAAATTATATTTTTGATGTAACTTAAAGGGACATTTTAGTGCAATCATACTATTTTTCTTTCGATTTAGAATGCAAATATTTCTAAAACCCTTAATTTTTAAATAAGATTTCTTTAATATCTTTGTATTAAACAACATTTAAATGCATATTATTTCCATAAAATATATTATTATTATATTCTAATACAATTCTTAACATCATGATACAATTTTTTATTAAAAATTTAAATATACATTTAATTAAAATTCTTTCATAATATAAAAACATTGGGAAAATTAAAGAACAGAATCCTATTTCGTTATTTCTGCTCAACTTTTCTGTCGGTCTTACCTAACTGGTATGTTGATTTCCGCATTTTATTTTAATTTTTTATTTTAATTTTAATTTTTGTCTGTTTAATTTTGTCTTTAATTTGTCTGAATATTTTAACAGGGGTAGTATTCTGCCATTGTAAATAATTTTTGCGTTTAAATCTCGTTTCGACATAAATGGTGAAAGTTTTCATAGTGGTTTCACTGCTTGAAGAAATTCTTTAAGGGTAGGGTCGGTGTAGTATTGGTCATTATGAACCCCTCTTCGCAGCGGGCCATCCTTACTTTCTCTCTCTCTCTCTCTCTCCTCTCTCTCTCTCTCACTCTCTCTCTCTCTTTCTCTCTTTCGAGTTCAACTAACCCAAGATGGCGAATAACACCAGTAAATTCTTTGGGAAAATTAAAGAACGGAATCGTATTTAAGAGGACAGGAATATCCCATTCCAGCATATAGGTAGGTATACAACACATCTGAATAATACTATTATACATGTGTGTTCCATCATATGTACATTAATTCACGTAACTATATATTTATATGTGTGCGTGCACGTGTTTGGAACCAGTGAACTGTGAGTGTATCATGTTTTTTTGTTTTTCTTTTTTGCATTTCGAGATTATTAAATCTTCAGCACTAAAAGACGAATGGAAGACAACAAGTTTGATAACCTAATTAAGATGAAACAGATGTTTCTATTTCCATGATTTCCAGATCGTTTTGGAAATTTGTAGATATGTCTACGATGCTTCCGCAGTTTTTCTTCATTCCTTGCTCTTTTATAGTCTCCAAGAAAAAAGTCTTGCAAAAAAAAAAAAAAAAAATGCTAATTTCCTTTTTTACAACTCTCACCTGATTACAGTGACGTGCCAAAAGCTATGACTGACATTATGCAAATGTAATGTTAAGTGATGCGTTCCTTCCATGACGTCATGCAACTATCCACAGCCAATCAGTTACAGTCTGAACCTGTTACATTAAGGAACAACATTTAAAACGCTCGTGGCCACTCAAGCTATAAGTTTACGTTAGGAGTTAATTCATGCGGCTACGGGTAGAAGCGTTGTATCGTGGAATGAAGTGATACACAGAGAAATATAGATAAACTAGTTTATTAACAAAGTGGCAATACCAAGATGTACAGTACTGTGCAAAAGTATTAGGTCAAGAACTATTTTATCTTTTATGAGGCATCAAAATCATTGCGACAATTTACCAATCGCACCTAGTATATATACAGTACTGTGCAAAAGTATTAGGACAAGAACTATTTTATCTTTTATGAGGCATCAAAATAAAGTTTAAAATCACCCCTGTCCTAACACTTTTGCACTCTACCGGTAATGTGCAAAAGTACTAAGACGGAGGTGATTTTCCTAAAAACCTCACTGAAATTCAAATACAGGGTGAAAAGCCAAGGAAATTTCCTAATAAATATTGATTATTTAAAACTAGGAGTAAAAGAAATGTATTAAAAAGAAGTTATATTTAATTTTTCCTATTTTCTATTAACCAAGTTATTTTGTAACTACTCTATTGAATATCTATGGGATATTATGGATAAAAAATTGATAAATCTAATGTTACTTCGCAAGACACACTTTGGGAACAAATAGAAGCTGCTTGGCAGGAGATTCCATTAGATACATTAAAAAGCTTATGATGTCAATGTCTGACAGAATGAAGGCTGTTATCAAAGCAAAAGACTATTATAATAAATAATAAATTTAATTTGTAACAAGTATTTTTTTCTTGTTAAAGGATTTATTGAGTAAATCAAATAAAATTACTTTAATTAAATTGTTTATTTTCTGACAATATGCCTTATAAAAGATAGTTCTTGTTCTAATACTTTTGCACAGTACTGTATATAATATTTACAGTCTCTCGCAGTAGTGTTTGTTATTTCCCGAAGTCCGTTATAATGACAACTCCCCTGCTAATTGCACATTGTTTTTTAAACATCCGGGCGACCAGATGTCACATGTTACAAGCCACGAAACAAGAACAATATATTTGAATAGGTGAAAAATATTGGGATTTAACTCTTTTTCCACAGTTTCCACCAATGAGTAAATAGAAAGAAAATTTAGGTTCTCTTTGGGTGTCAAACGCTCATACCATATCACTAAAGAAAGGATCGTTCGCATTAACTTGATTACACTAACTATGATTGACCGCTTTATCAACCGGGATCAGATCATTCCTCTTCAAACACGTGAGGTACTAGACGCATGACCAGTAGATCAAGTCAAATTAACTTTAACTTTACTGGCATATAGTGTATACAAATCATGTGGATGCTCTTCTTAACGACAAAGTACCATGCACCATCCTTAACTGAATACTTGATGACGCTAATGAGACAATTCTTACATTCCTGCCTGTGAAACTCGCTTCCATATTCTTGCTTTCCTTTCCATATTCTTGCTACAACCTCCAGGAATTTAAATGCAAGGTCAATACTCATATCTTAACTACTTGACCCTAGTTCTTCCCACACCGTCCTGTAGATCCTTTCCTTTCTCTCCACCTTTGCAACTGTCATCACACCTGTATTCCCATACTTCTGTTGCTCCTTTAAAACTGGTTCGTCCTTCTCCTCCTTCTCCTCAAATCCTTTTACTCTTATGTAGCCCCCTGCACATCAGTGGCGTTACCGCCTTGCTCGAGGTGATATGATTAAAAAAAAAACATTAGTGCCTACATACTCATATAAGTTACAGTTTCATCTATTTCGGGGTGATGATCATGGACACCGTTTGTGGACAGACATCGTAGAGTCTGACTGTCAAAATTTGAATTCAGTTGGGTCAGCAGACCCGTCTTAACATGCCACTTACGAGTAAGCCCTCTCATTGTCGGCTAATCATTAGTAACCATCGTGAGATTTTATCCAGCCGAAGAAAGATGGATTATTCAAGCAGGATAGCCTACCGAACAGAATTCGTTTAATCAGCATACTGGAGACATCTGACGAAATCTTGGACCACGTTAGCTCAACATGTTCGGACCAAAGAGAGCTATTCTTCATTTAACGCCTTGCAACTATAAATATCAGCTGCGAACAGCTACTGATACATGGCTTAAATCTTCGACTAGGTAGCATCCAACGCACGAAATTAACTTGACGTCATGTTGTGACACATTGCCCCGGCTGACTCGCTGCCTCTGGTCCGGAGCCTGTTGTGATGATGATGACCGGAACCTGAGTGGGTTGATGCTATCGAAATGGCACCAATTATGACGACCCTTTCACAGTAGCCTGTCTTCAAGACGTCTTTAACAACGGTGAACTTCTCTGCCCACGCTTTGTGCTTTGATCTCAGAAAGGTCACGTTGAAACCCCGGTGACTGTTTCTCTACCAAACCAAACCAGACCGGACACAGCTGTACACATGTGTTGAAAACAAAATTACAGCACCAATAAATAAATAAATAAATGAATAATTTCGAAGACGGCTGGATGAGTTACGAAACAAAGTCTCTATATATAAAAAATAATAATTAATTATAAAAGCAGAATGTACAATCGCCGAATTTCAAAGTTTACAACGGAGAGAAAGATTCGTTAAGCAATCAGAGCTTTAAATTTTCCAAATGAAAAAATTCTTGTGATAACGGAGCGAAATTTTTGTTAAGAATAGTCAGGGCTTTCAATTTTCCAAATAAAAACACTTCTTTTCACAGCTCTTTACGGAAACTTTACGGAAACGGCCAAATGGGAGCGATGTAGTGACTGATGATGACGACGGCGTTAGGGTCGTTTTGTCTTTGTCGCTCGACAGCTCCAAAAAAAAAAAAAACAAATTCTGATTTTTCTCACTGGGGTCCTGAGTTTTATAGTTGTCTCTAATTCTCTTAGGGGACGCCGGGAGACCTGTGATATCTTTATGCAAATCAGATTCTTGACCAATGATATTATTTTCCACCTACAGAATTTAAGGGAGAGGTATGGCTAAACGAATAAAACATCAACACCTCACATGACGAAATGTCTTTTTGTCCTCTGTTTTCCAATTACATTATCTTCGGTTTTCAAAAAAATTTTAAATCATTTCCCAGCAGGTGTGGGAGCAAGGATTTGACCTTAATTTAGCCCCATCAAAATTCCAGACAATTTATTGTGTCTATCGTCATTTCTCACTTCCACTGGCCCAAAACCATTCGCTTCGAATACAATGAATTTTTTTTCTTTTTTTTCCAAATTTACAGCTTTTTTATTTTTTGGATTTTACAAGTACATAGTATTAAATATTTTTAAGTAAAGATCACATCGCGAATTACAATAAAGCACAACTTATAAAAACACTAATAACAGTTTCCTTCACTTCGTCGTATTAAACCAAAAAGCATATTTACGTAAAAATAGGGTTACACTGTTGTTTTACTTCACCGAGATAGTCAGGGTTGTTTCACCACAAACCAAGCAATTACGACGCATATATCTGCTGAGAATGAAATAAAAAAAGGACACTAACATAACATGATTCAGGAAAACAGTTGATGTTTTTAGAATATGTATTTGAATTTTGATCACCGAAGGACATATTAGAACAAGAATAAAAAAAAGAGTCATTTTAATATATTACTATGGCCCGAGAGACATGATTTCTTTTAATCATTTCACCCCGAGTAAGGCGGTAACGCCACTGATTTCCAGGGGGCTACATAAGAGTAAAAGATTAGAGGAGATTGAAGAGAAGGACGAGCCAGTTAGAAAGGAGCAAGAGAAGGATGAGAATACAGGTGTGATGACAGTTGCAACGGTGGAGAGAAAGTAAAAGATAGGTGTGGGGAAACAACTCGAGTCAAGTGGTTAATTGATGAGTATTGACATTGCATTTAAATTCCTGGAGGTTGTAGCCGTCAGGAAAGCAAGAATATGGGATCAAGTCCTACAGGCGGAAAGTGCGAGAAAAGAAACTGAAGCAGTAGTATTGTCGTCTGCATTTGGCTAACCTAACTGTGAATGGGTGGGACAAAATTTGTTTGTAAATTTCAATGTTTTAAAACAAAATGTCTTTCCCTGTCAACAATCACAGGCGATCTCTCCTGCCTCCCATAAGTATGAAACAAGCGAGTCTCCCTGAAAGCAATATACTGCGCCTCCTCGGCCTTACCATATCTTCCGACCTCAATAGTTAAATCCACTACTAGGAAGTTTGGGTCACTCTGTTGGGTCAGGTATTTTTTTCCGCCTGGATCTATCTTGCATATGCATAAATCAACCATCCGTTTGTGCATAGATTACTGCTGTCATATCTGGTCAGGCGCCCCTGCTGTTCATTTCAGTCTTCTCGACAGGCTCCAAACCAGAATCTATTATATGATAGGTTCCGACATCGCGGCTTGACTCCGGCCATTTTCTCTCCGGCGTGATGTGGATTCCTTCTGTCTCTCCTACAAATATTTTCACAGCTTCTGCTCCGACGAAATTAAGTCACTGGTGCCCCCACCCCAAGAATTTATTCGTGCAACCTGACTGCAACAACGTCTCACCCATTTACAGTTAGATTCAACAAAATGCAAGTAACCATTCTACTGCATCAGCTTCTTTTCTCGCCCTTCCTGCCTGTGGAACTCCGTTCCATATACTTGCTTTCCTGACGGCTACAACCTTCACGAATTTAAATGCAATGTCAATACCCATTTCTTATTCATTTGACTTCAGTCCTTTCTACGACACTCTGAGTATCTTCTTCTTTTCCTTTTTCTCTACTTTCGCAACTGTCTTCACACCTATGTTTCCATCCTTTTTTTGCCCTTTCTCTGACACCTCCTGTAACTGGTTCATTTTTCTCCTCAATCTACTCCTGCCTTATGTAGCCTCCTGCGCATCAATGGTGGTACCGCCTTGTATGAGGTGAAATGACTATAAAAAATATGTTTCTGACGTATTCAGTTTGCCAGTAGGCATTTGTGCAGATGAGATTATCATATGTACTCGTCTTAATAATAAATCAACCAAGGCTGTCAAATTCAACCTGGTTGCTGCTCTTTAAAAGCACCTATAATTTGTGATAGACTAGTAAAGGATATATCTCTTTAATTTTAAAAATGAACTGCCCTTCTTAAACCAACACAGTGAAATATTTCTACCTGCTATCACCCTATTGAGTCACATTATAAAACTGATCGTGTGAATCCTGATGATTAGAGCGAGAAGCAGAATCAGACCAGATATAGGAATGGAGAAAGTCGGGTTCGTCAAAGACACTGAAACAAAGAACGCCATATTTATGATTAGGATGCTTTCCGAAAGGGCAATACAATATTTTTTTTATCATTTCACCCCAAGCAAGGCATTCCATTGCCACTATTGCGCATAGGGCTACATAGGAGAAGGTAGAGAGAAAGAGTGGTTAGATGTAGGAAATGTCAGAAGGAAGGTGATAGATGGTTAAGGATACCGAGGATGAGGGTTGGGCAGAAGGGAAGAGTGTTTGAAAGAATGGGAGCGAGTTAGTGTATTAGGAGGTGTCTATTGACCTTACATTTAAACTCCTGGAGATTGTAGCCGTCGGGGAATCAATCATTTGGAAGGGAATTCCACAGTCGGGAAGTGCGAGAAAAGCAACTGTTGGAGTAGAAGTTGCGGTTGCATTTTATCGGTTTCACTGTAAAAGGGTGGGATCTAGTTTCTAATCTAGTTTCTCGTGCAAATTCGTATCTAGGGGGCATCTAGTGATCTAAGTTCATCGGAGCAGAAGAGACACAGGGAAGTCACGTTGCGCCGGTGAGGTAGAGACTGCAGGCGGTCTGCCAAGTTGGTATCAATCACATCACAGACCCTCCGCTGTACCTTGTCGAGAAGCCCGAGGAGAATAGCAGGGGCACCGACCAGATATGGTAGCAGTATTCAATGCACGGGCGGATGGTATATTTATATATGTGCAGGATAGATTCAAACGGAAAAAACTTTGGGCCCTGCACAGAGAACCGACTTTCATAGCAGCGGATTTAGCAATCGATTCGATATAGTCATTCCATTTGAGGTCCGCTGTCAGTGTGAGACCAAGGAGGCGTAGTGTTTTACTCTCTGGGAGGTAAGCCTGGTCCATGCTAACGGGAGGTAGGAGCGATTGTCTATGATGGTTAATTGATAGTAGCTTTGTTTTAGAAGCATTAAAGCTTACGAGCCATTTCTTACTCCAGTCCACCACGAATTGGAGGTCCTTCTCAAGCTCGACAGCGAAGTTTGCCTTGTCACCTACACCAGATTTTTGATCGAGGCGAGAGTAAACTGTGGTATCATCGGCGTACATGCCTACTTGTGATCTTATGGTATCGGGAAGATCATTGATATAGATTAGAAAGAGCGTAGGACCTAGGATAGTGCCTTGGGGTACACCCGCGTTTGTAGGGTATTTCTGGGAGACATGTCCGTTTAATACCACCTTCAGTGTGCGGTTAGAGAGGAATGATCGGATTAAGTCCAACAAAAGTCCAGTTATGCCATAGCTTCGCAGTTTCCGTAGAAGGCCGCATGCCATACTCTGTCGAATGCTTTAGAGATATCCAAGGCGACGGTTCGGGTTTCACCATTCTTGTCGAGAGCCTGCTATATATATTCGGTGATGGTCGTTAGCATGTAAGCAGTGGACCTGGTGAAGCGGAAGCCATACTGGTGGTCCGAGAGGAGCCCGTGGGCTATGAGATGCTGAACGACCTCGGCATTGATAATGGCTTCGAACACTTTGCCGTAGATCTGAAGAAGGCTGATGGGGCGGTTTTTGCGGGGTCCGATGGTTCACCAGTGTTCTTGAATATTTGAAACACAGAAGAAGACAGAAGTTAGGCAGAGGTTGTAGAGCTTCGAAAGGATAGAGGAGAGTTCAGGGGCACATTTCTTCAAGACTATGATTGGGATTCCATCCCCATCACTCGCTTTGTGAGGGTCCAGTTTTGAGATTATGCTAGAAATCAGCGAGGGCGTGATGTGGACGTTATTCAATTGGGCCTCAGTTCTAGATAGGAAATCGGGCGTATGGATTCTAGACGAATCCAGAGTCGAATTGGTCGAGAATCTATGGGCAAAGCATTCAGCCTTGTTCGCTGAGGAGGTGAGGACCGCAAACTCGTTTATTAGTGGGGGTAATGAGGACTTACTCTTGCTAAGCATGCGTTTGCAGAGGCGCCAGTATTCTTTGGTACCGAAATTGGAGCATGCGCTGCTTCATCCTGGCAGCAAACAGCATCTTCAATAAATACTAAAAATAGTATGAAATACATCATTTATTGGCATTTCAAAAATTTTCTTGAGTCATTTTGCTTGCAAACACATCCTCGAGCCGGTCCACCGGGCCTATCGAGGCTGATGCTTTATTCGTCTGTAAAAAGCACTTTACTGAAATCAGTTTTCATGTATGTTTTTTGCCCACTGCAATCTCCTTTCTTGATGTTTTTTTTTGTTAAAATGGTTTCTTTATTTGATTTTTTTTATATCAGCAAACTTCCTTAATTCTTTACACCTTGTTTCCCTTGACAATATAGAAGCTGCATCTTTTCTTTTAAAAAACTTGGATTGCCTTATAATTATGGCCAGTATATATATATATATATATATATATATATATATATATATATATATATATATGCAAATATAAATATTATTCTATCTTTAATTTCACAGTTTATTAATTGTCAAATATTGTTGATGACAAGGCAGTGCTTTTACAATATTTGATGAATGTAGTAACGGTATTGCCATCAGTTTTCAGTTTGGCCAAAAGAATTTAACATCATCATCTGAATAGATGCCAGTTCTGTAACTTATTTTTTTTAAGCTATATACGTATTTAATTTTGTTATATTCAAAATTTTCTGACTTTAGTTAATACATAATCTAAATTACATTGGTTTATGTTAGTTGCCTAAAATTCTATGGCAGTGGTTAGATTCGTTGCTGACGTATCTTTAACCGTATGAATATTCGGCATGTAATCTATTGTATACATTATTCATATCAAAGGGTGCATCGAAGAAGGTGATCTCTTTGGCGTTAGTTTTGTATTAATATTTTGTTTCTGATTATAAAAATTGTCAGTTTCTATTTTGCAGGAAAGGATTATGCCATCGTATATATAGAGAAAGATTGCTTATGATTATATAGACGTTGCTTCCATGGTCTGACGGAAATTTCTATATAATAATCCGTGATTGTGTCAATATATAAGCTTTATGTATTCATTTGCTTGTATGTAGGCATGTAATGAGTTTATGATCATTATCTAAGGGAGATGAA
>JBBBDQ010000178.1:6252500-6307500 GCA_037127315.1 Ascarosepion bandense
AGTACTGAGAGACAGAAACATCGTATTGGCAAAAAAGAAAAAAAATATTCTGCTATGGGATATCTGGCAGTGAATTCTGGACTATCTCTTCATCGGTTGAGGGCGGAAAATATATCTCTACAGAATAATGCTGGGGATACCTTCGACTGAGCACCTGAGCAAACGAGAAAAAAACTCATACTTAACATCAGGAAGAGAAAGATTAGGTTCATGGGACATGTAGAATGAAAAGAAGACCTAGAGACTCTAATGGCCAACAGGAGGGATAGAAGGACAGACGGCCAGAGGACATCAACGCGAGATATATTTGATTGGCTTGATGAAATGAATGGTGGTTTATGGTTTGGGAGATATGCCAAAAGGAAAGGGTACTGAGATCGACAAGAGGCAGCACACGTAGAAGATGAATGTTGAATATTTACGAATTGTTCCGTGCCAATATTTATGCAGCCTAAAATAAAGACAACATATATATATATATATATATATATATATATATATATATATATATATATATTAGTCATCCACATACAAGCCCGTTTCGCTGTATATTTTCTAAACATATACTGTTAAATATAAAAGACAATGAATGTCTATTATGTTTAATCATAATCGTATTTTGACTTCAATTTCAGTTGAAAATAAAGACAAATTCCTCCAACATTTGGATAATTTTTTATTAATTTGGTTCTAAGCTTTCGGCTCACATGAGCCATCTTCAGAGAGGTTATTATGACGGTAATACAATAACATCCACCAACAAATTTGCAATGCGGTTCTATGACGTCACACCGCGTGATAGCGCGAAATGACAACAGAACCATGTATTCAAATGCAATGTAATGTGTTATGACCGGATTAAAACGTGAATTTATTAAGTGTGGGTTTTTGGATTTAATGTACATGGCCTCCAATATCTGAAGTTTTTTTTTACTGTGTGTAGGAGTAAGGATTATTGTATTATTGACTAAAATCTGTCTGATATTATCTACATATTTATGTTTTCCTGAGAAATGTTGTTTAATTGTACTCTGATCAGAAAGGTGACATGTTATGTTTTTTGTAGAGAATTTAGTAGTGCTTGTAGGATTATTAGACTCTCTCTCTCTCTCTCTCTCTCTCTCTCTCTGTATATATATATATATATATATATATATATATATATATTGATGCACCTACTATTGGGTCGTTTACATTGAAAAAAAATAAAATAAAAAAAATTCAAATTTGCATCACGATTGATATACACACACACACACACACACACACACACACACATATATATATATATATATATATACATATATATATATATATATATCCGCAGTCAGTTCTGTTTCTTTGTATCACAGCTGATCAGTACGTTTAAACATGCAGTTGCATCTAGCCAGGACTGAAACCCAACCAAATTGACATCTGTCGACAAGTGTAACCACTAAATTATGGGCGTTATGGGTATAAATTTGAACACTCTCGTCTACTGGCGTGTGTTTACATTGTATATACACAATGTAAACACACGCCAGTAGACGAGAGTGTTCAAATTTATTATTGAATAAACAATGCGTAAATAACGGTGAGTAGCCACTGTTTTTATGGTCTACTACTTCTCCATATTGCTTAATCGGTGAACGAGAGCGTATATCTATATATATGGCCTTTTCGGCGATTTCTTTTTTTCAGTCGCAAAATACGGAGTCCAACATCTTGCCTGCTGGTCTTCGCTTGTTTAGTCGCTTTGGTCGTTTTTCACCTGCTGCTGTCTACTCGGATGACTGCACATTTGACTCCGGAGTGAAGTGGTGGATTCATGTTGTATTCATTGTTACATATTTAAGTAAAAACCTTTTTTTTTATGCGTTGAAAACAATGCTCAAACAATGTTGAAAATCGTAGACGATTTTTTGTTTTTCATTGATTGTGAGCAAACGCAGCACACAATGTGAATACAGCTTCCCAAATGAGAAATGGTCATTTAAATTGGTGAATACGTTTATTTTGAAAATCTTCAACTCCTGGGATATCTCACCTAACTTCAAATTACAATCAGCCAAAATGAGTTTTTGAATTTTTTTGGTGTTTTCTGGTACAACTGCCGATTTTTTGCGCCCTGAGAGTTTAGTC
The DNA here is from genome assembly GCA_037127315.1 of Ascarosepion bandense. Classification (NCBI taxonomy): domain Eukaryota; kingdom Metazoa; phylum Mollusca; class Cephalopoda; order Sepiida; family Sepiidae; genus Ascarosepion; species Ascarosepion bandense. The sequence continues at coordinate 6,254,625 of JBBBDQ010000178.1, forward strand.
TCATTTGTACTGTACGACCACTTTTAATTTTAGCATACCATCTCTTAACCGTTGTTTCCGACGGAGCACATCCGAAAAACTTCTATCAAGCCATTGCTTTGCTTGAACAGTATTTTTTCAATCAGAAAGCCATGCATTATTAACACACTAAATTCAGAGTTTTCGATTGTTTTGAAAATTTACGTCAGTAGCATAACTGAAATAACTGTAATTTGTAAACTAATAATCCAATTTGAACCAAATTTTGTCACTTGCCATTTGAAGGTTGGTACTTCATTAAAATCATGTGGATTAGTGGCGCCATCTATATGTCAGGCCCAGGACTTATTGAGTGATGTGTATGGGTGGCATTCTCTGTCATAACATAACATATCAATAGTGGGGTTACTATGTGGCGAACTTGTCTTGCTCCAGTGGTAAATGTCCAGAGCAAAAGATCACAAAGTGTTTTCCTTTCTCACCAAAAATAACCAATTAGTTTGCATATTGCGACCTTATAACAATGTAGAAACATCAGGGCTGGACTATAGACTAGTGATATAGCGCAAATCTTAGATATCAAGCTTAACAAAACCTACACAAGCATGTTGAGGTCTATATATATAAAAGGCAATCTGTGAGTCTGTGACCTATGCACGCCTATATTTTTTAAGCTACGCCATTGAAACTTTCTAGGGACACATATCTACAGGGAAGACAGGTCGACACATACTTTTTGAGTTTTAAGTTCAGCAATTTTCCCTTTCGCACTTTTTGCCCAATGGAGCCGATTGTTTACATTTGCTCCGTAAAACAACTTAGATCTTAGATGGTTGCTGAATTACGTCACAGAAATCAAATCACACGTGTCAAACGCGACTAAAATATGCTTTATTAAAAAAAAAGAGCTTTTATACTTAATTTTTATCCAGACGTATTAAAAATTCATTTGGTCAACAACAAAAAAATGTACATTTTCCCTGTAATTTTGAAACAAAAGAAATATTTTTTTAAAAAGTCAGTGATTAATTTAATTTTTTAAGTCTTTTTTTTTCAGATTTAATATTTCATACTTCAGAAAATAAAATTTTAAAAAATAATGATTTTTTTTTTCGCTAACGATTTCCTGCAGGAAATCAACTGTCTGTAATTCGTGTGGCATTAACGTAACTGTTTCCTCTAAAATTAAATATCTGCATTTTTAAATAATCTTCGAAAATTTCTGAACTGAGAGCGTAATAGTTTTTAGATTTCTATTTTCAGTAAAACAAAATAAATAATTTTTATTTTTATCTTAAATTCATTTAGTCAACAAAAAATGTAAATATTTTCCCCACATAATTTTGAAACAAAAAAAAGCAATGTTGTTTAATGTCACGCAAAACATTAAATCACGTTCTGAGTTGCACGGTCAACGCTGGGCAAGGAAGCTAGTACTTAATATATGTGGGTGACATCATCAGATGATATATTTACAATATAATGATATTTTCCATAAAAGGATTTTGTAATGATACATAGTGCCTGGTAGATGTTATCATCGCTCATTTGCGTTTCTGTCTTCAGGAAGAGTGCGGCTCATTTACGTCTCTATCCTCGAAGAGATGGACAGCTGACATAAATAAAATCCTGGGTGGTGCCCGGTCCTGGTGAATGAATGACAGAGGCTGCACCACCACATCGCACTAGAGAGGTGCATCTTTGGTCACTACCGATACCAGCGCTATCATAAACTCAACTCTGTGTCATATCACATCCCGGTAAGGACACGAGATAAATGTCAGTATGTTACATATATATATCAACTCGACACGGAATTCGTTTGGAATATCCGTACGCGATTTCCCACCTAGAACTGAGGTTCAATTTAATGACGTTCACATTATCTCCCTAATTTCAACTCGTGACACCATACAGCGAGCGGGGGCGACAGAAACCCAATCCTTGCCCTGAGGAAATGTGCCCCTGAACACTACACTATGTCCTCTCCAAACTCTACAACTACTGCCTCTCTTCTTGCTTTCCTGCATGCTTGAATTCCCTCTTTGTGGTTTTTGTATTTAAGAATTCTGTCGAACAACTCAAACCACTTTAATTATCGCCCAATCAGCCTCCTACCAATTTTTGGCAAAGTGATCGAGGCTATAATCAATGATGATGTGTTTCAACATCTCAGAGCCCATAAACTATTCTCCGACAGACAGTATGGCTTCCGCTTCTATCGGTCTACTGCTGATATTAACACCGAGTAAATATACCAGGCACTCGATAAGATATATATCCCTCATATCACGCACGTTAATGGCAAGTGAGAGAATAGCGAGGCAGTGTCGGCTCAGTTCATTAACATTATAGCAGTTATTAAACCTTATCAAATATGTATGAAGTCTTTTATTGCGAGTTTGATCTTTAATAGTGTTTTATTATTGTATTTTTTGCATTACTGTTGTGGATTCCGGGTGAGAAACCACACAAAACAAAAAATAACAAAAAAATATGGAGATAGAAAATGTAAGTTATATTGCACAAAATATACAAACTGGAAAACCCGTTAGTCGATTCAGGGATACTATTAGTAGAAATCAATATATACATTCTTGCAGTAAAATAGTATGTCCGTGTAAAGTCTATATCCAAACAACTCCAACTAACTCTGCACCAACTTGCTGACCAACTAAGCAACCGCTTTACAACTCATTACAACTGACCAACTACAATATTTAGTTGGCCTTCACACTTAGGGCAACATGTAACACAAGGTCACTTTTATGTTTGTCTTCCGGGTCATATAGCCCGGCCAAAAATATATCTCTGTTTTTCCCCAGTCGTGACTCTACCTTTCGGTGTAGACACGACTGGGTTAGTGCTCTCCGCTCGAAGGCAGACAGCTGGCAGTGACAATGACAGTTGCAACTGGGCAACTCAGTATTTAGTCGGCCTTCACACTTAAGGCGAAATGTGACACAAGTCCTTTTTTATGTGGGTCTTCCGGGCAATATAGCTCGGCCGCAAATATGTGACTATCGTTACCCAGTCGTGATTCTACCCATCGGCGGAACCACGACCGGGTTAGTGCTCTCCGCCCGAAGGCAGACAGCTGGCAGTGACAATGGCAGTTGCAACTGGGCATTTATAGTATTTAATTGGCCTTCCAACTTAAGGCAACATGTGACACAAGGACATTATTATGTGGGTTTTCCGGGAAATATAGCCGAGCCAAAATTTCTATCTATCTTTCCCCAGTCGTGACTCTAACCTCCAGCGGAGCCACAAGTGGGTTAGTGCACTTCGCTCGAACGCAGAGAGCTGACAGTGACAATGGAAGTTGCAACTGGGCAACTACAGTATTTAGTCGGCTTTTCCAATTAAGGCAAAATGTGACACAAGGCATTTTTTGGATGGGTCTTCCGAGTCTTATAGCCTGGTCAAAAATATATGTCTATCGTTACGCAATCATGACTTTATACTTCGGCGGAGCCACTACTGGTTTAGTGCTCTCCGCCCGAAGGCAGAGAGCTGACAGTGACAATAGCAGTTACAACTGGTCAACTACAGTATTCAGATGGCCTTCCAACTTAAGACCACAAGGTCATCTTTATGTCGGTTTTCCGGGTCATACAGCCCGGCCAAAAATATCTGACTATCGTTACCCAGTCATGATTCTACACTTTGGCGGAGACACGACTGGGTTAATGCTCTCCGCCCGAAGTGTATGTGTGTTTTTGTATTTCTGTATGCGTACTTTTTTTTTTTTAATCATTTCACCCCGAGCAAGGCGGAAACGCCACTGATGTGCAGGGGGTTACATAAATGTAAAAAGATTAATTAGAAAAGAGTGAGGAGTACAAGCTAGTTAGAAAGGAACAATAGAAAGCTGAGAGAGCAGGTGCAATGACAGATACATGGGCGGAGAGAAAGTGAAGATTACACAGGGGAGGGGAGAGAGCTAGAGGCCAGTGGTTAGTAGGTGAGTATTAACTTTGCATTTAAATTTCTGGAGGTCGTAGCCGTCATGAAAGCAAGAATACGGGAGTGGGTTCCACAGGCGGGAAGTGCGAGAGAAGAAGCTGCAGGAGTAGAATTGTCATCTGCATTTGGCTAACCTGACTGTGAATGGGTGGGACCTAGTTGCAGGTCTGCTTGCACGGGTAAACACCTGTTGAGAAGGCATCAGTGACTTAAGCTCATCCGAGCAGAAGCCATGAAAGTATTTATAGAAGAGACAGAGGGAGGCCACATTTCGACGATGGGAAAGTGGCTGCAGTCGAGTCGCCAGATAGTACCTATCACATTACAGACTTTCCTTTGGAGCTTGTCAAGAACACTGAGGAGAACGGCAGGGGCACCTGACCATAAATGGCAGCAGTACTCCATGCACGGACGGATGGTTGACATTGTTTTTCTATTTTTTAATAATGTTAATAATTATTGTATTTCTTCTCTTTTATATCTTTTCTATTTTTCATTCTTATTAAGTTTTCTAATGTCTATTTCTTTTTATCCTAAGAAAGAAACACTTTCTGCCTAATATAAACGCACCTTGTGACATCCTTTTCAACGCCCTATAATCAGATTCCAAAATACTAATGTTTTCTACCACGAGTTTCCTATATAATCTTTGGGTATCAGCATAAATCTAACTAAGTTATACATTTAATAAATAAAATATTATCTCAATCTATTTACAGTTTATAACAACCTTAATTTAAGAAAATCTAATATCTAAAAAAAAAATAATTAAAATCAAACAACATACCTTATGATTGCATAATGCATAAAACTACGGATCCTTCTTAAAACGAAAGATAATATCATGTTATATATATATATATATATATATATATATATATATATATGTTATATATATATATATATACATAAAAGATAAAATAGTTCTTGTCCTGATATATATATATATATATATATATATATATATATATAGTACTGTGCAAAAATATCAGGACAAGAACTATTTTATCTTTTATGAGGCTTCAAAATAAAGTTTAAAATCACACCTGTCCTAACACTATTGCACACTACCGGTAGTGTGCAAACGTATTAGGACAAGATTGAATTTCGTAAAAACCTCACTGAAATTCAAATACAGGTTTAAAATTTAAGTAAATTGCGAATAAATATTTATTATTTAAAACTAGGTGTAAAAGAAAGTATTAAAAAGGTCTATTAATTTTTTTCTATTAAACAAGTTCTTTGAAAGTTCTATTACATTTTCGTATTTTCTATTAAACAAGTTATTTGAAAGTACTCATTATTCTATTATCCTTGACATTTTTATTCTCCCCGACCCACTCTCGAATCGATAAATCTAATATTCACGCTTTGGGAACAAATACAAGCTGCTTGGCAGGAGATACTATTAGATACTTACAGAAATGAAAGCTGTGATCAAAGCAAAAGGCTGTTATACTAAATATTAAATTCATTTTGTAACAAATATTTTTTTCTTGTTAAAGCATTTGTTGAGAAATCAAATAAAATTAGATTAATTAAATTGTTTATTTTTTGTCAATATGCCACGTAAAAGATAAAATAGTTCTTGTCATATTGTGCTCAGTACTGTATATACATATATATATATATATATATATATATATATATGCGTATGTGTGTGTGTGTGCTTGCTTGTGTGTGTGAGAGAGCGCTCGCACACGCGTGTGTCTGTGTGTAAAGATATAGAGGGGAGAAAAAGATAGATAGATAGATAGATAGATAGATAGATAGATAGATAGATAGATAGATAGACTACTGGCTATAATTATTAGGCCACTCCTGTTTTCGTTTTTTTTTTAATGATGTATTTCATACTATTTTTAGTATTTATTACCAACTGGATAATTACAAATGAAAATAAAATGGTAATTTTGTTATTATTACTTTGCAAAATTTGACAATGGGGCCAAGAAGAAGAAGAGACTAGCATATGGAAGAGAGCACAAAAACTGGACACCCAAACAATTCATTTGATGCACATGTTATTGTGCAGTATTAACAAAGGAACAATTCTATTTTCATTGAGAATTATTCATTTGGCAATAAATACTTAAAACAATATGAAGTAAATCATTTATTTAAAAAAAACTGCATAATTATGACCGGTAGTAGAGATAGATAGATAGATAGATAGATAGATAGATAGATAGATAGATAGATAGATAGATAGATAGGAACAGACTGGAATAGATAGATAGATAGATAGATAGATAGATAGATAGATAGATAGATAGATAGAATTATCCATATATGTACGTTACAATATTAATGCAAATATATTTTTTTCAATCAGATATACATTTATAATGCTGGCTGTTTAATCCACACACACACACACACACACACACACACACACACACACACACACACACATGCATATCATATAAATTTACACACCCTCGCATACCCAAATATTATTCTTACCCTAAAATTTGTTTTTCTATGAATTTTTCTCGTTTTTTTGTTGAATTTAATCTAATATTTTGTGAATGCTTCCCAGTATATTTATAGGAATAATTATCAAACTATCTCTTTCTTGCATGTTTCAAATCCTACTGTGTCATTATAACCCAATCCTGTTTGCTTTCATTACTGAGCTATGTTGTTAAGGATGAACCACCCAGCCGCTCAAAACCGAAAATGAAGGTGAAAATCTGTGTAGTCGGTTGCTGAGTTTTATCTCTGTAAACACTTATCATTACAAGTAACTGCTGTTGGCCAATCAGAGAAAATCTGCGATTTTCTTAAATGTCAAAAATATGCAATATGAAAAAAATATGTTTCGGTAACTGTATCGGGGAAAAACATCAAAATCCGTATTGTCATTTTTATTTTTTATTTTTCATTTTTTTTATGGGTAAGGGATGAGGGTAAGAGGAGTCAGCTGCAAATATTTAAAGGAAATGTATTTCTTTCAAACAAATCTTTTAACACGATTTTTTAAGCTGGCACAAAAAAAAAATAAAAAATAAAAATAAGAAAAAATATCTTCGCAGCCTGAGTTTTAATATTAGCATTTTGCAATGAGCCTTCTATTCCGAAATCGGGGAACGCCCATTTCAGCAAAAGAAAAATCCAGGATTATCCATGATTTTCAGAGAAAACATTGGCCAACCGAATTTTAGAATCGTTTACTGCAGGTGTTTGCGGATAGGATACCATCAGTTGAAATTTCATTCGACATGTTTTCTTTCCATTCAGTTAGTTAAATGCTATATCTGATAAAAGCTTAGGCGATCATGTCTCTTTCGATCCATGACTGACTAGGCAGAAGATTTTCTCTCATTAAGATGTCATTTCTATTTGCGGTCAACCTAAGGCTATAGGACCCAATAAGCCCTGCTATTCAATTCTTTATCCAGATCTATTAATCTTCTTACTTGATCTTGTCTCATTCGATTTATGATTGACGAGACAGAGTATTTTGCCGAACTAGGATGCCATTTATTTTTGCTGTAAATTGGCTGTCAAACCTGAGCAATAGAATCAAATCAATCCTGCTTTTCAATTATTTTATCTAGATCTATTAATTTTCATGCTTGATCATGTCTCTTTCGATCCATGATTCACTGGGTAGAGGTTTTCCGGCAGCAGTATGCCATTTTTGCGGTAAACTGGCTGTCAAACCAAGGCTATAGACCCCCAATCAGCCTTGCTATTCAATTCTTTTGTCCAGATCTATTAATTTTCATACTCGATCATGTCTCTTTCGATTAATGATTGACTAGGCAGATAATTTCCCCGCAGTATGATGCCATTTCTTTTTGTGGTCAAACCAAAGCTATAGAACCCAATCAGTCCTGCTATTCAATTATTTTATCACGAGCTGTTTATTCTCATGCATGATCATGTCTCTTTCGATCCATGATTTACTTTTTAGAACATATTTCCCGAAGTAGGATGCCATTAATTTTTGCGGTGAGCTAGTTGTCAAACTAAGGCTATAGAACCTCATCAGCCAAGCTACACAATTCTTTTCTCTAGATCTATCAATTTTCATATTTGATCATGTCCGCTTCGATCCATGATTGACTAGCTAGTTAGAAGATTTTTCCCGAAGAAGGATGCCATTATTGTTTGCGGTGAACTAGTTGTCAAACAAAGGCTATAGAATCCAATCCGCCAAACTATTCAATTCTTTTGTCCTGATCTATTAATTTTCATATTTGATCATGTCCCTTTCGATCCATGATTGACTTTTTAGAAGATTTTCCCGAAAATGGATGCCATTACTTTCTGCGGTGAACTAGTTGTCAAACCAAGGCTATAGAACCTCATCAGCCAAGCTACTCAATTCTTTTGTCCTGATCTATTAATTTTCATATTTGATCATGTCCCTTTCGATCCATGATTGACTTTTTAGAAGATTTTCCCGAAGTTGGATGCCATTACTTTCTGCGGTGAACTAGTTGTCAAACCAAGGCTATAGAACCTCATCAGCCAAGCTACTCAATTCTTTTGTCCAAGTCTATCAATTTTCATATTTGATCATGTCCGTTTCGATCAATTATTGACTTTTTAGAAGATTTTCCCGAAGTTGGATGCCATTACTTTCTGCGGTGAACTAGTTGTCAAACCAAGGCTATAGAACCTCATCAGCCAAGCTACTCAATTCTTTTGTCCTGATCTATTAATTTTCATATTTGATCATGTCCCTTTCGATCAATTATTGACTTTTTAGAAGATTTTCCCGAAGTTGGATGCCATTACTTTCTGCGGTGAACTAGTTGTCAAACCAAGGCTATAGAACCTCATCAGCCAAGCTACTCAATTCTTTTTCCAAATCTATCAATTTTCATATTTGATCATGTCCGTTTCGATCAATTATTGACTTTTTAGAAGATTTTCCCGAAGTTGGATGCCATTATTTCTGCGGTGAACTAGTTGTCAAACCAAGGCTATAGAACCTCATCAGCCAAGCTACTCAATTCTTTTGTCCTGATCTATTAATTTTCATATATGATCATGTCCGTTTCGATCCATAATTGACTTTTTAGAAGATTTTCCCGAAGTTGGATGCCATTACTTTCTGCGGTGAACTAGTTGTCAAACCAAGGCTATAGAACCTCATCAGCCAAGCTACTCAATTCTTTTGTCCTGATCTATTAATTTTCATATTTGATCATGTCCCTTTCGGTCAATTATTGACTTTTTAGAAGATTTTCCCGAAGTTGGATGCCATTACTTTCTGCGGTGAACTAGTTGTCAAACCAAGGCTATAGAACCTCATCAGCCAAGCTACTCAATTCTTTTGTCCTGATCTATTAATTTTCATATTTGATCATGTCCCTTTCGATCCATGATTGACTTTTTAGAAGATTTTCCCGAAGTTGGATGCCATTACTTTCTGCGGTGAACTAGTTGTCAAACCAAGGCTATAGAACCTCATCAGCCAAGCTACTCAATTCTTTTGTCCAAGTCTATCAATTTTCATATTTGATCATGTCCGTTTCGATCAATTATTGACTTTTTAGAAGATTTTCCCGAAGTTGGATGCCATTACTTTCTGCGGTGAACTAGTTGTCAAACCAAGGCTATAGAACCTCATCAGCCAAGCTACTCAATTCTTTTGTCCTGATCTATTAATTTTCATATTTGATCATGTCCCTTTCGATCAATTATTGACTTTTTAGAAGATTTTCCCGAAGTTGGATGCCATTACTTTCTGCGGTGAACTAGTTGTCAAACCAAGGCTATAGAACCTCATCAGCCAAGCTACTCAATTCTTTTGTCCAGATCTATCAATTTTCATATTTGATCATGTTCGTTTCGATCAATTATTGACTAGTTAGAAGATTTTCCCGCAGTAGGATGCCATTTCTTTTTGCTGTAAACTGACTGTCAAACGAAGGCTATAGAACCCAGTTAATTTTGCTATTTAATTCTTTTATCCGGATTATATTAATTTTCATACTTGATGTCTCTTTCGACTCATGACTATCTAGGAGGGTGATTTTCCTGTAAGTGTTTGCTACATATTCTTGCGTAGACTAGTAGCTATCTTCCCGGAGCAGGTTGTTTTTTTTATTATGCGGTATACTGATTGCTAATCAAGTTTCTAGAAAACAATCAATCTTGCTATTTATCTCTTAGCTGGAGGGAGAAAAGATGGTTTCATATCTTTTCCAAGTGGATTTGCGCGAATTCAACGAATTCAACTGGAATTCGAACTCCCCTCTCATATTTCTAGTTTTGAGCAGACATCTATTGCAACAATCCCCCCGAACACACCTTTCAATCTATAGCAATATATAAAAAAATTGCGTTTTAATAAAATAATATACGTTAAAATATGTCATTTTACTAACGGGTACATCATAGTTTTCTATAGATTTTTCTTGTATTTTTTCTTTTTCATTAAATGAATGGCCGCTTAGAAATTTCAGGATATGGGGTGGTGTAATAGATGATGCCTCAGAATTGAAACATACAGAGCTGATTTCTAATTCCAATCTGGCTCGATATTCTCACTTACACTTAAAAAAAAACACTGAGAATGATATGAATCCACCTGTTTTCCACCCTCACCAGGTATAGGTTAATTGCAGGATTCGTATAAAGAAATCTTTATTATACCCCTTATTGCTACATCGTTGTTAATGTGGTTCCCTTACGGCAGAAATGTTTTTCCAGATTCGTGAGAATTAGTTATCCCGTTCACATGATAAAAGTGCAAATTTCTCATTGCTAATTAGCAGCATGACTTATGATTTTATAAAAACAAAATACCTCATTAGCAAGCAGCAAAAATCAGACTAATTGCTTTTTTTATTTTATTATTTTTTTGTTTTACATTCGGGTATTTTTACTTTTAACGATTTCAAAAACAGAATTATTTCTTTCACGAGAGAAAAGAATAAATTGAAGAGAAACTTTCCTAGAACAGAAAGGAAATAGGATTGCGGAATGAAATACATTTCGCCGTCAGTTTTTGAATGAATCTGTGACATGAGTGTTGCTAAAACAGTGATACACGTTTGGATGAACATGTCTCGAAAGAGATAGACTGACTGGGCAGAAGATTTTCCCGCGGTAGTTTGTGATTACTTTCTGCGGTATACTGCCATATCAAAGACATGGAACCCAAACGTTTCTGCTATTTAAGCCTATTGCTGGAGAAAGAAGTGACGTATTGATAACTTTCCGAAGCGGTATTTTAGTGTAAGTTCTTGGAAATGATGGAAACAAAAAGGAAATTACTACTGAGCATCAGGAAGAGACAGCTGAAGTTCCTGGGACTGGCAATGAGGAAGGAGGGCTTGGAGAACCTGATACTAACAGGCCAGACAGAGGGAAAAGAGACAGGGGAAAGCAACGGATAACATATTTAAAGGACCTAATCAGGTGGCTGACAGAACGAAGATTGCACTGTGTAACAGAACAAGGCGTGATCAGAGCCACCAGGGATAGGAAAACGTGGAAAGCCATGATCGCCTATGTCCTGAAGAGACAGGGCGCATAGAAGAAGAAATACAACGAATTCAACTATAATTCGAACTCGGCTCTCTTATTTCGAGTCGATATCCACTGCACCACAACGCACATCTTATTTCATTTAGTTAAAATGTGAGTGACAATCTTTTCTAACTTCATATACATAGGACCAAAGCTCTACTACGTTGGCTTTATTGCTGTAGTTCCCCAACCCTTTTCGAATTCACTTAACTTTCTCCTCAACTGGTCGGCAACCAAACCTATTGATCAAAGTCTGACCTAATATTTAGCGTATAACAGGATGTACGTTTAGAAGAAAAATAGGTTTATAAATTTCCTACGGGTATTTTTCCGAATGCAGCTGGAACCGAACTGGGTCTCTCATTTGAGCCCGGCGTGCTGTGCTGTTTCTTGTTCTTGTGGTCAAAAAAAAAAAAAAATATGAAACACATTTCTTGATCGCCCGGAGCCTCACCATCAAAATAAAAGGAAAGTAGAAACTTTCAACATACACAGAGAGGAACAGCCAGCTTGAAACACACAGAGGGGAAAGGACAGCTCGTAGAATAACATAGAGAAAGAATTCAGCATTTCAGACAACAGACAATATCACGTATCAATGAACATTGTTTCACCCACTCTTTCACTCATCTCGCTCGCAACACATAGTCCTTCCTTTCCCTCTCACATTCCTAAATCCTTTCTTTCTTCCTTTCTACGGTTTTACGGACAACTATATTTTTGTATAAAATTCTTTTATTTTCTTTTTAACGAAAATAAAACAAAAGTTTGTTTTACCTTATTTGTAGTGTATTTTCCTATTTATTTATTGTTCGGTGAAATTATACAAGCCTCCTACAGTGCTGATCCTGTTTTGAGAAAAAATACCATCTACGCTATACACACATGCATTAAGTTAAATTATATCATATATCTATCTGAAGAAACAATTTTAGTAAAAATAATAGTTGTTAATGAATTATTAGGTTGTCCCAAATTTCGTAAACACTTGCTAAAAATTGAAATTTTACTCGCCAAGTCATCTAAAGTTACCAGAAAACACTTAAAAAAATTGAAATTTTACTCGCAAAAACAACAAAAATTATTGCTCAAAATAAATACCATCATTTCCAAAACTTTCTGCTATTGATCTGCAAGCTTTCGGATCTGGTCAAAGTACCATTCAGTCGGCTTCGAATCAAAGAATTCTTGACACGCTTCCTCTACTTCATCAAACGAGTCGAACTGGCGGCCCTTCAGAATGTGTTGCATTGAGCGGAAAAGACCGTAATCTGATGGAGCACCGTCAGGACTGTAGGCTGGATGTGGCAGAATCTCAACGCCGTCCAGCTCTTCAAACTTGTCTTTGGTCTTCCTGGCGGTGTGTGGCTTGGCATTGTCCTGCTGCATGAAAGCGCGCTTTCGGTTGATCAGAGCCGGGTACTTTTGCTTCAACTTTTCATAGACACGCTCAAAGTGCTGACAGTAAAGTTTGGCACTGATGGCACGACCATTCGGAACCAACTCAAAATGCACGATTTAAACAAAGTTCCACCAAACGCACAACATATCTTTCTTGCCGAATCGATGTTGTTTCGGAACCGACGGTGCCTCTTGCCCTTTCTGAACCCATCGCTTGTCTCGATTGTGCTGGACCGGATAGACCCATTTCGCAAGTGTTTACGAACTTTTGGGCAATCTAATAAAATTTAATAGTATATTTTTAGTAATTAATAGAGATACGGGAGGCCAGATGGTTATCTGTACTGAAATTGGAACCCTCCGACAAATTTCAAATATCAGGCTAAACTATTACGTACACCTGGAACTAATGACTTTGGGATAATTAAGAATCTATCTTGTTTACTAACCCATCTATGAGTTAAATTGTAGATTGCACACTTGTTACTCTGAAATTAAATACGAAGAGAAGGCAACGAGTAAATCGCTGATGGAATTTTCCCAAGAATATTTATGGCGGTTCACAATGTACAGATAATGTTAAGAAACATATTAGAGACATGACCGCCTATCTTCTGAAGATTGTTTTAAATTCTTAATTAGTAGACTAATTCTTAGTAGTCTCATGTTTTCCAAATTTCTTGAGTGAAGCAAAGTCATTACTAAATTTTTCCGTGATTTTCAGTCCTCTTTGATTTTGCGTATTTTTTTTTAATTTCGGAAACAATTTGTTTCTTCTATCCAAACAAGTAGCACAGTCAGTTAAAATATGTAAATTTCCCAGTATTTTTGATCGCTCGTTCCCCGTTTTGTAACAGAGACGATAACATTTGCATAACGATTCGGGAAATTTTACTAAATATCAGGTCTCATTTTAGTAGGCTTTTAGTAGGCTTCGAAAGCTAAACCACGATCGTCATGAAAATCTAGAAAACCTATAAAAAATAAGATGAAAATAAACAAATAAAATGGAATAAACAAACGATATTTAAGTATATTGTATTTTGTTTTGTTTTTTTTTTATCTCAGACTATTAACTTATGCCCACATAGCTATACTCGCCACAAGGTCATGTTTAACGTAATGACCCTGAGTACATGGGGAGATGGTAACATTTGTTCAGATGCATCAATGACCCCGAAAAATCTAAAAAGGCTTATGATGGAGGCTTGATATTTTCTATTAAAATTGAAATAAAAAGGGCATACTGGTTAAAGCCCCAAGGAAGACAGTTACTTCATGAGGAAAGATGTAGAAGGGAATTAAGATAAAAATAGGAGATAAATATTATCCTTATACATAAATAGGTTAATATGGTATTTGTTGAGTTAGTACCAAATAGTAGCATTTCATAAGAAAAAAATTGAATTTTATTTTGAGGAATAATATGGGAGGATTGCGTTGTGGATACTGACTCGGAACGACAAATCGGGTAGCCGAATTTTAATTCCACTTGGATTCCTTGCATTCACTTACGCCCAAATACCCTTTGGAAATGTATTCATCCGTCTATTTCCTCCAGTTATGGGTTAAATAATAAAAGAGATTGGGTTCTATAGCCTTGCTTGGCAACCAGTCTACTCTAGAAAGCAATGGCATCCTATTGCGGGATAATCTTCTGCCCAGTAAGTCATGTCTTTTTCGAGACATGATAGCCCAAAGCGTGTATTACGGATGGCACTTAACTGACTGAATATGAGAGAAATGAATTCACCTCCGTGTTAGTATCATGGCGCGTTTTAACCGTAATGGTCTGAATTGGTGAAATTAAAATAACTTATTTGAATATTTGCCATGGAAAATAACAATAGGGTAGACATGGACATATGATGTTGATAATTTGCAAAATTGGTTGCATAGTATAATATAAATTCTTCCCCAACAAGACCATTTAATTTTTTTTTTTTACTTCAGCCAAGATTAAAAAGTATAAGTATCACTTGGCTGTATTTGACATCTATTTTTGGTCTAATCTGAAGCTTAGAAACGTAAAACATTCCAGGAAAAAAGTACTTACTAACCCAGAACGATAGCATGAGTGATACCAAGACAATATATACCGCCAAATCTAGTTTTCTTGGTACATTTGTTAATCATTTCATCTCAAGCTGGTGACCGCTTGGGAATACCAGGTGCTGTAAGCGTTTAGTGACGATGTGCGTTGTGGTGCAGTGGATATCGGCTCGGAAAGAGAAATCAGTGAGCCGAGTTCGAATTCCAGTTGAATACCATGCATTTACGTAAGCACTGGTACCCTTGGGAAAGGTATTAATCCGTCCCTTCCTTCCAGTGATAGGTTAAATAACATGGTAGGATATGTGGAACCTGCCCTTAAAAAGCAAATTGCAATGATTCTTGATACTCGAAAAGAAAAAGTATTACTAGACACAAAAACCTACATAAAAAAGCAACAATAAATTGTTGAAAGAAAAAGGTATTACCAGCATTAAATAAATAAAAAAATTTAGTTGGCAATAAATGACCCACCGAGGTTGATATGCCATAAAATAAAACAAGCCACCAACTAATCATCTCAAGCTAGGCGTTGACCCCACTGATGTGCAGGAGGTTACATAAGAGAGATGAAGTATTAGGCAGGAGGATAGTGCAGACAAAGACGAACCAGCTACAGGGTGTGAAAGAGAAAGGGCAATAGAAGGATGTGAACACAAGTGTGAAGGCAGTTGCGAAGGTAGAGAGAAAAGAAAAGAACGAGATACACGAGATGAGAATTGACCTTGCATATAAATATATGGAGGTTTATAGCCTTCAGGAAAGCAATATTTGTGGAAGGGAGTTCCACAGGTGGGAAGCACGAGAAAAGAAGCCGCTGAAATAGAAAAAACTCACCTGCATTTGGTTGATCTAACTGTAAAAGTGTGCGACCTTGTAGCCAGTCTGGTTGCCCGAGTAAATTCTTGTGGAGGGGGCACCAGTGATCCAAGTTCGTCCGAGCAGAAGTCATGAAAATATTTATAGAAGAGACAGAGGGAAGCCACATGCCGACGATGAGAAAGTGGCTGGAGTCGAGCTGCCAGATCTGGACCAATCTCACATAACACATTCTACACTGGAGCCTGTCGAGAACATTGAGATGAACATAACAATTGGAATAAATTTGAGAATGTGCGTTTTGGTGCCGTGGATATCGGGTTGGAACGAGAGTCGATTTCGAATTCCAGCTGAATTTTTTGCATTCATTTACGGGCAAATAATCTTCTCCCTCTAGCTATGTGTTAAATAGGAGGACAGTTCTATATATTTGGGTGGCCACAGGTTTGAGAAAAGGAAAATTATGAATTCAAACCAGTCTGGAGAATGTTGGGTTTTGTCAGGCTCTCGTACCCAAAGAACCGCCACTTCTACTGCGGATGCCCTATAAGTGTTGACCGTAAAACTCTAATAATGACTCAGGGAAATTTGGATCTGTATAGCTATTTCAGCAGTAAAACTATGAAACTTAATTCATCATCATCCCTACTTCCTGTTGTTTTAGGTTTCGTATCAACATGAATTATTATTCGCATGCTAATGTTTTTAGCCTAGTCTTCCATGCTAGCTCAAGACATATTAAAAGAAAGCGCTTGATGATATTCCCGCAGTGAATTGTTAGTTCTTTCTGTGGTATACTGGTTGCCTACCAATGCTTTATGTCTTGCAATTAACCCGTTCCAAGATGGTTTTGAATTTATAAGTAAAAGGTTTAATTTTGTCAAAGCCATTTTTAATCAGTGATTTCAGAAAACAATTTTTTTTAATCATTTCACCCCGAGCAAGGCGGAAACGCCACTGATGTGCAGGGGGCTACATAAATGTAAAAAAGATTAATTAGAAAAGAGTGACGAGTACAAACTAGTTAGAAAGGAACAAGAGAAAGCTGAGAAAGCAGGTGCGATGACAGATACATAGGTGGAGAGAAAGGGAAGGTTATACAGGGGTGGGGAGAGAGCTAGAGTCCAGTGGTTAGTAGATGAGTATTGACTTTGCATTTAAATTTCTGGAGGTTGTAGCCGTCAGGAAAGCAAGAATACGGGAGCGAGTTCCACAGGCGGGAAATGCGAGAGAAGAAGCTGCAGGGGTAGAATTGTCGTCTGCATTTGGCTAACCTGACTGTGAATGGGTGGAACCCAGTTGCCAGTCTGGTTGCACGAGTAAACACCTGTTGAGGAGGCATCAGTGACTTAAGTTCGTCTGAGAAGAATCCATGTAAGTATTTATAGAACAGACAAAGGGAGGCCACATTTCGACGATGGGGAAGTGGCTGCAGTCGAGTCGCCAGATCAGTACCTATCACATTACAGACTCTCCTTTGGAGCCTGTCAAGAACACTGAGGAGAACGGCAGGGGCACCTGACCATAAAATGGCAGCAGTACTCCATGCACGGACGGATGGTTGACTTGTATATATGCAGGATGGATTCAGGTGGAAAAACATCCTGGATCGACATAGTGACTCAACCTTCTTAGCAGTAGATTTTGCTATGGATTCAATATAGTGGTTCCATTAGGTTAGAATTTATACAGTTTAGATATTTCTGTACGGGTTGGGCGTCATCCAAGACATGTGTTATTAAAAAACAAGGCTGTTCCGTTAATGCTTTAGTTGTGTAGTAAATGGTGATGTATAATCAAAGATTGCACAATTCCCTTATCTTCGAGATTAAATTTGTTGTAACTGGTTCAAACACCGAGAACGTTTAATGTTTGTTATAATTATACGCGTTATCGCAGATTGTTCATCAACATGAAACATTTGTCACATGTTTCCTTCTTTAAGCCTAATCTTCCATACTGGCTCGAGGCATTTTAGAAGGGAGTACTTGTATATTTTTCTGTAGTAGATTTCTATGGGAGACTGGTGCAATGAAAAGCTATATAACTAATCTGTCCTGCTATTAACCTTCTCCAATTGGTTTTGAATTCAGTTGTTGGTTGGTTGGTTGTTTTTATGACATATCAACCTCGGCGAGTCATTTATTGACAACTAAATTTTATTTATTTATTGCTGGTAATACCTTTATCTTTTAACAATTTATTGTTGTTTTATATACGTTTTGTGTCTAGTAATACTTTTTCTTTTCGAGTATCAAGATTCATTGCGTTTCTTTTTAAGAGCAGGGTCCCCATATCCTACCATGTTATTTAACCCATAACTGGAGGGAAGGGACTGATTAATACCTTTCCCAAGGGTACAAATGCTTAAGTAAATGCATGGTATTCAACTGGAATTTGAACTCGGCTCACTGATTTCTCTTTCCGAGCCGATATCCACTGCACCACCACGTTCACTAAACGCTTACAGCACCTCGTATTCCCAAGCGGTCACCCATCTAAGTACTGATCAGGTTCAATGTTGCTTAACTTCGGTGATCGAGCGAGAACCGGTCTATTCAACGTGATATCGCCGTAAGCCTTTGAATTCAGAGTTTCATTCACCGAGATAGGTTGCCTCCCCAAGTCACGAAGCCCGTTTTTCCTGCTGTTATTCTTATAAATTGGAGAAGAGATAGATTAATACCTTTCTCAAGGGCATTAGCAATCTCTACTTCAGAAACTTCTTTTCTCGCACATCCCGTCTGTGGAATTCAATTCCGTTTACATGCTTCCGCGACACCTACATTTTCCAAGAATTTAAATGTAAAGTCAATAGTCATCTCCTATCTCACTAAGCTGCATCCTCTCTCTCTCTCTCTCTCTCTCTCTCTCTCTCTCTCTCATGCACCTTTCTCCGTCCACTCGACTCTTATCAGGATTCTCACCCTTCTCTTACCCACTTCCTGACAACTCCCATAACCTGTCACTCTTTCTCATAATTTTCCTCCTATGTAAGCCCCTGCACAACAGTGGCAGTAAAATGCCTTGCTTGGAGCAATATGATTATACGAAAATAGATAGATAGATAGATAGATAGATAGATAGATAGATAGATAGATAGATAGTCCGACAGCTACAATCTCCAAGAATTTAAATGTAAAGTCAATAGTCATGTCTTATCTCACTAACCTGCATTCTCTCTTATGCTCCTTTCTCCGTCCACGCAACTCTCATCAGTATTTTCACCCTTCTCTTACCCACTTCCTGACAACCCTATAACCTGTCACTCATTCTCATAACTTTCTACCTCCGTAAACCCCTGTGCATCAGTTTGAAGTAAACTGCTTGCTTAGGGCGATATGATTATAAAAAAATGTAAAGCTTCTTTTTTCTTTTAAGTACCATCTCCAATTATAACGTCTGCAATCATAGCCTTCCATAATTTCCTCTGTCTTCTATTTCCAAGTAACATTTGCATTTTAACCATTCGTCTTGCAGTTACTAAAAAAATAAAAATGACAAAATAAAAATGAAAATCGACGAGACAAGTTCGGATTCACTGCATTTACTTTTGCACAAACACCTTTAGAAAACCTATGAATCTATGTCTAGTCAAAGGTGCGATAAAATAACAGGGTAAACTGAGATCCCTAGCCTTGGTTGGCAACCGGTCTAGAAAATAGAATAATAAGTATGGATTTTAAACCTAATCCGTATAAAGTTGATTAGAGTAGGAGTGCAGATTTTATGCCTGTGAAAGAAAACGTGATAGATTTCAACAACTATAGATAAATGCAGTAGACGCCTATAGAATAATCTTAAGACCACATCATATTCGGCCCAAGGAAGATGGTTAGAAATTATTATCTATACGAGTATGCATTTCCCTGTATCGAAGATTCGGACTGACTTTCATCTTTCAAGCATAAAAAAGACAAAACGTTGGCAAATGTTTTTTCGTTCCATGAAAGAAAGCTTCAGGAAATTAAAAAAAAAAATAGTAATTCACAAAGAATTTTTGAATTATTTTTTTTCTATCTTGCTTGCTATGACCTCTTCCTGCTGTAAAGAAATAAAAAAAAAATTCCCCTCCAAAAAAAAAAAAAAAAAAAAATCCGGGTTGTGAATATTTACCTGTAACCCGATGGGCTTAAAATGGCTGAACCAGAAACAGAAGATTTATGCAAAGCAAGTATATCAGATGCTTAATTGGTGCTTATTTACCTAATTCCCTTTAATTAACCTCCAAATTATACGTTAGGTCACAATAACCTACTCTCAATACGTGCATTTACACAGGTACAGCTCAGTGAGGTTTGTCAGTGTAAATGTATATACCTTATAAGCATTTCAAGTAGAATATGCTTGAAAGCTGAAATAGAGATTTGCGTCTTCTCTTATTTCACTTGTTTAAGCTCTAAGGAAAATTTCCGCCCTCTGTGAGATGGATCATATAACACCTGAAGCAATATCATGAATTCACTCAGAGATTTTATTTATTCATTTTCTGTTTAATCCACATGCAAATTTGTGAGGCCTTTTATCATGTTTTGGTAACGAATTTGACGTTATTTCTTTCAAATAGTTTCAGTGAAATGTGACTAACTTTATTAAATATATTTACTCTTGTGCATATTCTTGCAATCAAGAAATGATTGTTTGCACATGAATAAGAGAAAAGAAATTATAATTATTATAATTAAATTGGATTCTAGTTATGATTAAATTAAAAAATTATAATTAAAATTAAAATTAAATTTAAAAATTAAAAAAATTAAAAAATTAAAAAAATCAAAAATTATAATTAGAATAAAAAATTATAATTAAATTGGGTTCTAGTTATGATTAAATTTAAAAAATTATAATCAAAATTTAAAAATTTAAAATTTAAAAATTTAAAATTTAAAAAATTTAACAAATTAAAAATTTAAAAATTAAAAAAATTAAAAAAGTAAAAAAATCAAAAATTATAATTAGAATAAAAAATTATAATTAAATTGTGTTCTCGTTGTAATTAATTTGAAAAATTATAATTAAAAATTAAGAATTAAAAAACTAAAAATATTAAAAGATTAAAAAATGACAAAATTATAATTACATTGTGTTCTCGTTGTAATTAATTTGAAAAATTATAATTAAAATTAAGAATTAAAAATTGAAAAAATTAAAAATTAAAAACTCAAAAAAGTTAAAAATTTAAAAATTACAAAATTAAAAAAAAATTAAAATTATAATTAAATTAAAAAATTATAATTAAATTGTGTTTTCCTTTAGGATTGAGGACTGCAGCACAAATATTTAGCATTCGTTGCCTAAGTTTCTCAAAGTATCAATTTGATGAATGATATCATTTTTTATTAATGATTCTAAGATCTCTTTTTTATTGTTCCAGTGTCTTTGACGAACCCGCACTGTTCCTGTCCTATTTCTGGCCTGATTCTGCTTCTCTCTTTATTCATCAGGATTCTGACAATCAATTTTGTAATGTGGCTCATTGAGCTGATAGTTCTGTGTAGTTCGCACTCGTTTGCACCTGGTTTCTTCGGCACTTGCATAGGTCGTTTGGTAATATTTCACTATTGTAAATTTCGTTTATTATGTCGGGTTTTTCTCTATGCCCTACTCTTCCAGGGATATCAGCAGCTGTATTACGACGCCGTCTGGACCAGCTGCTTTGTTTCTGTTTAGTTTAGCCATTGCAGCTTCCACTTCGGATTTTAATATTTCCGGTTCGTCCTCCTCCTTGTGTATTATCGTTTGTTCTCTGCTGTCGCCAAAAAGATCTTTTATACACTCTTCCCATCGCTTGAGTATTTCCTCTTTCTCCAATATGATTGTTCCATCATTGGATTTTATGCATCCTCTTGAGGATCAGGTTTTTTGTTCTGTCAGTCCTGTGGAACTCGCTCCCGTATTCTTGCTTTCCTGACGGCTACAACCTCCAGAAATTTAAATGCAAAGTCAATACTCATCTACTAACCACTGGACTCTAGCTCTCTCCCCTCTCCTGTATAACCTTCCCTTTCTCTCCACCTATGTATCTGTCATCGCACCTGCTTTCTCAGCTTTCCGTTGTTCCTTTCTAACTAGTTTGTACTCCTCACTCTTTTCTAATTAATATTTTTACATTTATGTAACCCCCTGCACATCAGTGGCGTTTCCACCTTGCTCGGGGTGAAATGATTAAAAAAAAAAAGAAAAAAAAGTTCTCTTATCTCTTGCTACCGGCCATAATTATTAGGCCACCTCAGTTTTAAAAGAATATGATGTAATACATCCTATTTTTAGTGGATAATTCTAAATCAAATAGAATTGTTCTTTAGTTAATATTGCATAATAACATCTGCATGAAATGATCTATTCTGGTGTTCAGTTTTTGTGCTCTCTTCCCCATGCTGGTCTCTTCTTCTTATTGGCTGGCCGAAGCAAATTCTTCCTGGCTGCCTTGTAAAAATTTTCAAAGTAATAATAACAAAAGAATCATTCTGTTTTCATTTAGAATTGTTCACTTGGAAATAATTACTAAAAACAGTATGAAATACATCATTTTTGTTACAAAACTGGGGTTGCTAAATAATTATGGCCGGTACTGTAGTATACTTTAACACAAAAGCGGTTGTGTTTCGGTACTATCTTATTAGCACTTCGTCTGGCAGTTAAATATTTTTTTTTCTTTTAGGAATCATAATATATCACTGGCACTGAAAACAATAGAGTGTTCAACTTATTGTAATTGTCTACCCCTGTCTTACACTTATAATCATATTACGCCTGTAATTGTTTGGATATAGTAAATATTATGCTATTTTTAAGGTTATATATGTAATGATTCCTAAAAGAAAAATATTTCACTGCCAGACGAGGTACTAATAAGATACTACAAAACACAACGGCTCTTGTGTTGCAGTGAACTATGTTTTTATTACAAATTTATAATCAAAATATTCCCAAATATAATGCTCTACTAGGTACTGAGTAGTCTTAATAATGTCAATCACTACAAGCAATGGACAGCTAACCGTTAATTTGTATTATTTCAAATATATATATATATATATATATATATATATCTGTTTTAAATGACATGAGGAAACAAATATAACTGACTAGCAGTATAGCTTGGCGTTGCTCGGGTGTAATGAAAGCTTAAAACGAATCCATGGTCTTGAAGCTCAGACTCAGCCTAAAGAATATTTGTGTGAAGTTTGGTGAGAATCCGATAAAAATTGTGGATTTGTATATAGGACATACAGACAGATAATCAGACACACACAGACACACACACATATCTTGCCTTATATATATATATATATATATATATATATATATATATATATATATGTGTGTATGTATGTATGTATATTATCGATTTTCTGCACTATTGTAAGAACTACAACCTTGAAATTTCTGAATATCATTTCTTATGTCTTTGTCTATGAGTGTATCAAATTTGATTAAAAGCGGACCACTCCTTCTATAACCCGATTTTTCCATTATCGATTTTGGATATTTATCGGGGTATCTCGACACAAAACCTAGCTAAGAACACTCGCAGACACTTATAGTACAACTGTGTAAATTTTCAAGAAAATCGGCTCAGCCGTTTCGGAGTCTATAGGAAACGGATACACACACACACACACAGACACACACACAGACAAAGTTCCATTTATAATTAAGTTTAGATAGATAGATAATAACTGATATACAGGAATCCAGCATATTTTCTAAGACATGAATATTACATCCCTGAGATGGTCACCACCCCGAAGAGAACATGCATGATTTTGCGCTTTCTTTTCAATCACAATTGGCATTGCCTGTCTCTTTGAAACAGAACACTGGGTCCCCTTTAGGGATGGTGCTTGCCCCTTTCCAAAAGGCTGAATTTCATTTGCGCCTCAACTATTGTTCTTTGACTTCTGAAGAATGCGTCGAACTACGCAATTTCTTCGACAATTTATAGGGGTTCACTGTCAGTAAAAAAAAAATCAGATGTCCATAGGAAATATCATAATCTTAGATAATATGCTGAACACTTTTATAACTGTAATAAAAATGATACTTTTGGTATTGTGTGCAATTTTTGTAATCGATCATGCTTGCTATAGTCCATGAAAATGAGACACCCAATATATAGTCATCCGCAGACAGATCTGCTTCTCTGCTCATCAGGACGGTTAGACATCCGATTGCTTCTAACCCAGGATTAAAACCCGGCCGAAATGTCGTAAGTCGGCGATTCTACCACTGAGCTATGCGCGACTCTTTACAAATGAATTGATTTCTTTCGGTGACTGGTGTTTGTATACACTGCTTATATACAACACGTTAAAAATCTACTTTCTCTGGTTCCATGCGCCTATGGCTTAGTGGGTAGCGACATCGACTGACACCAAATAGGTCAAGTTTCAATCCCGGCCAGAAACAAATAGATGTGTCAATCACACTGATAACCTGTGATACATTGAAACAGGCTTGTATGTGGATTACCTATATATATATATATATATATATATATATATATATATATGATCCCGACCAGAAGCAAGTGGATATGTCTAGTCACACTGATGAGCTGTGATACAGCGAAACGGGCTTGTATGTGGATGACTAATATATTATCCTCTCATTACGATTGAGCTCTCTGGAGAAGAAAATTTTAAAATCAATTTCCACTTCTGCTATATATGCATTGCTCTTCAGAAATGAATTGAGTTCTCTCGGTGACTGGCGTCTGTATACACTGCTTATATACAAGACGTTAAAAATTCCCTTCTCTGATGCCCTGCCGATGGCTTAGGGAGTAGAGACTCTGACTGACACCAAATCGGTCGA
Source organism: Ascarosepion bandense (assembly GCA_037127315.1). NCBI lineage: Eukaryota > Metazoa > Mollusca > Cephalopoda > Sepiida > Sepiidae > Ascarosepion > Ascarosepion bandense. The sequence continues at coordinate 6,279,162 of JBBBDQ010000178.1, forward strand.
GTTTCGATCCCGGCCAGAAGCAAGTGGATATGTCTAGCCACACTGATGAGCTGTGATACAGCGAAACGGGCTTGTATGTGGATGACTAATATATTATCCTCTCATTACGATTGAGCTCTCTGGAGAAGAAAATTTTAAAATCAATTTCCACTTCTGCTATATATGCATTGCTCTTCAGAAATGAATTGAGTTCTCTCGGTGACTGGCGTCTGTATACACTGCTTATATACAAGACGTTAAAAATTCCCTTCTCTGATGCCCTGCCGATGGCTTAGGGAGTAGAGACTCTGACTGACACCAAATCGGTCGAGTTTCGATCCCGGCCAGAAGCAAGTGGATATGTCTAGCCACACTGATGAGCTGTGATACAGCGAAACGGGCTTGTATGTGGATGACTAATATATTATCCTCTCATTACGATTGAGCTCTCTGGAGAAGAAAATTTTAAAATCAATTTCCACTTCTGCTATATATGCATTGCTCTTCAGAAATGAATTGAGTTCTCTCGGTGACTGGCGTCTGTATACACTGCTTATATACAAGACGTTAAAAATTCCCTTCTCTGATGCCCTGCCGATGGCTTAGGGAGTAGAGACTCTGACTGACACCAAATCGGTCGAGTTTCGATCCCGGCCAGAAGCAAGTGGATATGTCAAGCCACACTGATGAGCTGTAATACTGCGAAACGGGCTTGTATGTGGATTACTTATATATATATATATATATATATATATATATATATATGCCATCTTTCTGATCAGAGTGCCATTATATAACATTTCTCTGAAAAACATAAACATATAGGTAATATCAGACAGATTTTAGTCAACAATGCAATAATCCTTACTCATACACACAGTAAAAAGAACCTTCAGATATTGGAGGCCATGTACATTAAATTCAAACAACCCACACTTAATAAAATCACCTTTAAATCTGGTCATAACACGTTACGTTGCATTTGAATACATGTTTCTGTTGTCATTTTGCGCTATCACGCAGTGTGTCGTCATAGATCCGTATTGCAAATTTAAGAACTGCGTTTGTTATTTTTGGTAACTATTGCCGTTGCCTAGCGGAGTTTTATGTCAACACAAAATAAAATCGTCTGTGATGGCAGATGTTATTGTATTACCGTCTTAATAACCTCTCTGAAGATGGCTCATGTGAGCCGAAAGCTTAGAACCAAATTAATAAAAAATTATCCAAATGATGGAGAAATTTGTCATTATTTTCAACTGAAATTAAAGCAAAAATACGACGATTAGAACGACTCATGATTAAACATAACAGACATTCATTGTCTCTTATATTTAACAGTATATGTTTAGAATATATATATATATATATATATATATATATATATATATATATATATATATATATATGCGGGAGGATTAATTGGAAGAACTTTGTCACTTAATTCACCAGAAATGCCGATTTCGATGTTTCGTGAAGACACCATTATGATGTGCTCGCTTCGCAGGTTTTTTTTAAATCTTCAGAATTTTAGCAAATCTTTAGATTTTCTTTTAGAAAAAGAAAATCTCTGAGAAGTGAGGACATCATAATTGTACCATTACAAAACATAAAAGTTGGCATGACTCTACTTAAGAGACAAACTTGTTCATATGAACTTTATTAACCCTCTATCTCGAGATCGAGCACTTTACATAAAAAAACCCTGCTTGCCAAAATATATTTTATCAATAATCAACTTTCAGAAACAACAATTTTGGCACTAATATTCATCACAACTCAACACCATATATATATATATATATATATATATATATATATATATATATATATATATTTTCTAGACATATGCTATTAAATATAAGAGACAATGAATGTCTATTATGTTTAATCCTGAGCCGTTCTAAACGTCGTAGTTTTGCTTTAATTTCAGTTGAAAATAAAGACAAAAATTCTCCAGCATTTGGATAATTATTTATTGGTTTTTTTCTAAGCTTTCGGCTCACATGAGCCTTCTTCAGAGAGGTTGTTTCAACTGAATTATTATAAAATCCACCATAAACATAATAGACATTCATTTTCTCTTATATTTAATAGCATATGTCTAGAAAATTACTTGCTGCCTCGATATACTATATATATATATATATATATATAGTATATCGAGGCAGCAAGTAATTTTCTAGACATATGCTATTAAATATAAGAGAAAATGAATGTCTATTATGTTTATGGTGGATTTTACAGGAGCAATTTCATTTCATTACTTTGACAGGAGCAGGCCTGTTTACTTTACTGTTTCATTATTTTGACAGGAGCAGGCCTGTTTACTTTGACAGGAGCAGGCCTGTTCACGTTCAATGACATCATTTCAGTCTTCTTGGTGCTAATCCGCAACCCTATCAATATATATATATATATATATATATATATATATATATATATATATATTTATTGATTGTTTAATTTCTTAGTTTCTGGTCATCATAAGATTAGACCAGTGCACATTTGTATTAAGAATTGTTAAATACAATTATATTGTAGAATTTTTGAATATTTTCTATTTGTAAACGAGTTATTACGCAACCTAGGTTTCTACTATGAGTGGTATCTTCAGGCAATTTGTAATAACTTGATTAAAAATATAATATATATATATCATCGTCATCATCATCCGTTACACCCAATGGTTCTCCACCTCTGCCTATCTTGGGCCAGACTAGTCAATGAACCCCAAGAGTCCTGCATGGCTTTCCTCCCATGCTTCACCGTACTTCTCCATGTCGTTCTTGGTCTTCTTCTCTTTCTTTTATCATCTGGGGTCCAGTACAGTGCTGTTCTTGTGATTGACTGTGGATCCTTCCGGGGCACATGTCCAATCTATCTCCACCCTCTTCTTGTAATGATGGTGCCCATGTTATCTTGCTTGCATTTCTCCAACAGGTCTTCATTGGATATCTTCTCCGGCCAAAATGTTCTCAGCATACGTCGGAGGCATATAGTGCGGAGGCATATAATGTGAAAAGATCGAAGCTCAGATCCGTAGAGGAGAATAGATACAACACATCTCTGGTATAGCTTCAGCTTGGTATTGATGCTGTATTGTGTTGATCTCCAAATGTTGTTCATTTCCTTAAACACACTCCTGGCCTTGCCCAGTCTGCTTTGAATATCCTCTTTCGTGGCACCCTCGGGTCTGATGATACTGCCCAAGTAAGTGAACTTGTCTGTATTACGTAGACCTTCTCTATTCACTTTGACAGGAGCAGGCCTGTTCACGTTCAATGACATCATTTCAGTCTTCTTGGTGCTAATCCGCAACCCTATCTGCTGACCAAAGTTTTCCAGTCTGCTGGTCTTGTCCTGTATAGGTTGGTGAGTATGGGAAAGCATCGCCAGGTCATCGGCAAAATCCAGATCATCCAAGGTTGAGAACAGGCTCCAACGGATCCTTCTCGGAAGGTCCTCCGTTGTCCTTCTCATGACCCAGACAATGGCCAAGTTGAAGAGGACTGCTGACATCACTCATCCTTGTCCGACTCCAGTTTTTACGTCAAAGAGGGTGTTGTTATGTCCTACTGAGCATCTGAAGTTGTTGTAAAAGCTCTTGATCAGGAGGACCATTTTGGATGGGATGCCATAATGTCGAAGTATGCTCCAAAGGTTATCTCTGTGAATGCTGTCAAAAACCTTTTCAAAGTCCACAAAGTTCACATACAACTGTCGTTGCCACTCTGTACACTGCTCTATGATGTCTATGAAGGCCTGATCGGCACATCCTTGTTGCTTCCTGAACCCAGCCTGTTCTTTTCTGAGTGTTTCGTCCAGAGCGTCTGACATTCTTCGGAGGATGACCTGTTCCGCTTTATCACAGCTTTTCAGTGCAGGTAGATAGCCCGTTTAGCTTCTAGCCGGGATCAAAATTCGAATAATTTTTTATCAGACGAAATATATATATATATATATAGTCATCAGCAGACACATCTGTTTCGCTGTTATACAGCTGATCAGTACGGCTTGAATTGAAGCCCGACCGAATCAGCGTCAGTCGGCGATTCTACCCCTAGGCCAAGAGCGTCCGGTAGAAGAAGGCAGGCTTTTTAGCGCGTATAAACACGCCCAATAGCTAAAAAGCCTGGGGAATATCTGGCTTTGGAATAGCTGACGAGGGAGTAATAGACAAACTCAATTTGTATCAGTGGAAGGGTATGATAAAAAGAAATTATCATATTTACACGGAGATGCAAATTGCAACAAATACCTCACTACACATCATCAATCAAAACATTCCCTTTACTGATTTTCTGCCTGTCTTCTTGTTGACGATGAGCTCCCAAATGTCTTCTTCCTAACGTCTGAATGTTTGCTTCATAATGTTATTATATTTGTTCCACTTTGATGCCTAAAATTTATTTCCTTTTTAATTTTTATTAGTAACTTTTTTCGATTCTTAAATGGGGTTTTATTAAAAAGTATATGAAAGAAAATATTTTTCAATATAAAGCAAAAAAAATCTTTCAGTTTCAATTCTCATTTTAACCGACGAAATTGTCATGTTAATATTAGACGTTTTCTTATATGGACACATTTGGTATTCATTGATCGATCACATGGGGATACTCGATTTTAACTTTGCTACACAGCATGGCTGCCGTACCGGGATCAAAGTGTAGTATCAGCCCTCGGACAGGTAAACTATATTTTATCTTTCAATTGTGTCTCTGTAATCGTTCAGAGCGCTACTCAGTCGTATCTCTGTGTAAAAAACACAATTGAAAATATTGTTGAGAGGCCTTTACCACTTTTATTGACCTAAAGAGTGGGGCCGGTACTAATACTGATTCGAGCGCAAACGATAAATATGGGGATTGGGTTATTTTTAGACCTGGTCTAGGTACTCAGATTAAACTGACCTTGTGTCACATTTTGCCAGCAAAAAGCAGAAAGTAAATATAATCTGATTTTAGGTGGTATACGTACGACAGTATAAAAATTAATGTGTATACATTCCTGTTTCGCTGTTAAACAGCTCATCTATACAGTAGACATTCGATTGCTTCCAACTGGGATTGAAGCTCGACCGAAGTGACATCAGTCTCTACTCCAAAGCTATCGGAGTACGGCTGAGAATGGCAGATTTTAGCGTGTTATATAAACAATGTAAACACACACCAGTAGCCGAGAGTGTTCAATTCATTCTTTTCATAGTCACCAATAATCATCAGTATATTATGATTGAAATTTGTGAAAAATTATATGTATAATTTAAAGCTATTTTTATTTTCCATTTCTCGAGTTCCCAAGTACTTTCAATCTTCTTCGGAGATCATCTTCAGGGGTTCAAATAGTATTAACAAAAAAAAAAAACACAAAATTTTGATGCAAGTAGTATTAACTAAATAAGTATAAATTAAAAAATAAAAATACAGAATATCTACTGAAAAACGTGTATCGATTAAAAAAAATATTCAAACAAATAAATTTCTTCGGAAATTTCCGTAACATTATCTGTTTACAATTGTTTACATTACGATAAATGTCAAAACAGAAATGGTTACATACGAATAATCGAAAATTGTGTATAGAAGGCGTGATTTAACTTCGATTTGACTGTGGAATAATTATATATATATATATATATATATATATATATATATATATATATATAGTGTTGACTTTTGATAATATTTACCTCTTAATATTGTAGCTTTTTCAGTATTTTTCATCATAAAGTACTCGATATCGGAGTAGAGACAGAGTTTTAATAAGATTCAAGCAGAGAAAATTCTCACAGATGTACACAGAAATCTTCGAAGTCAGTATGATCCTTCTCAGTTAAGTGATAGACGTCTATGCATTAAGCATATATATATATATATATATATATATTGTGAAATATATGAGACAATGAATGTTTATTATATTTAATCATGAGCCGTTATAAACATTATATTTTGGCTTTAATTTCAGGTGAAAATAAAGCCAAAAGTTCTCCAACATTTGGATAAATCTTTATTAAGTTGGTTCTAAGCTTTTATTAAGTTGGTTCTAAGCTTTTATTACGTTGGTTCTAAGCTTTTATTACGTTGGTTCTAAGCTTTTATTAAGTTGGTTCTAAGCTTTTATTACGTTGTTTCTAAGCTTTTATTAAGTTGGTTCTAAGCTTTTATTACGTTGGTTCTAAGCTTTTATTAAGTTGGTTCTAAGCTTTTATTACGTTGTTTCTAAGCTTTCGGTTTACATGAGCCATTTTCAGAGAAGTTACAATGAGGTTTACATACAAACATCCACATCAAAGACGATTTTATCTGTTGTTGACATAAAACTTTGCTAAGACACGATAACCTCTTTGAAGATGGCTCATGTGAACCGAAAGCTTAGAACCAACTTAATAAAAAATTATCCAAATGTTAGAGAATGTTTTTTATTTTCACCTGAAATTAAAGTCAAAATACGATGTTTAGAACGGCTCATGATAAAACATTCATTGTCTCTTATATTTAACAGTATATGTTTAGAAAAGTATCTGCTGCCTCGATAAACTATATATATATATTTGTATTTGTGTTTGTGTGTGCATGTGTCTGTGTGTATCCGTGTGTGTGCTTGTAAATATTCTCAGAAAATTCGAGGAGAGAAACAGTATGATTTTTAAAAAAATACAAAAGAAAGACAATATTTTGTTTTAGACGAGACGTTTCATCCATGGACGGATTTTATCGAGACAAAAAACGAAATTAATTTATTTGAAATGAAGTTTCTATAAACAGTAGATGTGGGTTACGGGGAAAAAAGGCTCATAATTACTCAAAAGATCAAGTAGAAAATATTAAATATAAAAAATAAAAAGAATGACATATTTCTTAATCAAAGAGAAGATCTTCATGTGACGTATGTTGTTATAAGAAGCTGAAATGATTGAAATTTACCGTTTTCTTTTTCTTTATTGCATGATTGTTGTGTATATTGGCTTGGGGAAAGTATTGTTCTATGATGAATGGTTAGATTTGGGAAGATTAATATTTTGATATTATTTGATAGAGACACTCACGAGGATATTTTTCCTTCTGAGTAAATTATTTTCTCTCTTGATGAGTATGTCATTTATTTAGATCGAAATTGTGACCGAATTTATTACTCCTTATGACCTATGTATTTATCAAAATAATATATCAGTAATTTAAGTGCCATACGTGATACACGCTTGGGCGATAGGTCTCTAAAATAAATAAAGTGACGTCAAGACGAGGGTCGCGCTACCTTACGTTACCTTTGCTTACAATGAATGTTAATGTTTTAAGAAAAGATTTGATTTATTTCAAGCTGCTCATTCAAATATTACCAAATGATTCCTTATAGTCAGTTAAGTGCCATACGTGAAACACGCTTGGGTGATCATGTCTCTCTCGAGACATGACTGACTGGGCAGAAGATTATTCCGCAGTAGGTTGCCATTCCTTTCTGCGGTAGACTGGTTGCCGACCAAGGCTATAGAACCCAATCTGTCCTGTTATTTATCCCATAACTGGAGGGAAGAGACGGATTAATACCTTTCCCAAGGGTATTTGCGCGCAAGTGAATGCAATGAATTCAGCTGGAATTCGAACTCGGCTTCCCTTCCCGATTTCTCGTTCCGAGCCGATATCCATTGCACCACAACGCACATTTTGTGTTTATGCATATGTTTTTAATTATATATATATATATATATATATATATATATATATATATATATATATATATATATATATATATATATATATATAGTCATCCGGAGACAGATCTGTTTCGCTGTATCGCAGCTCATCAATACGGTTAGACATCCGATTGCATTTTACCCAGTATTGAAACCCGACCAAATTGGCGTCACTCGGCGATTCTACCTCTGAGCTAGAGGTTCTCGGTAGAAGGGGGCAAACTTTTTAGCAAGTATATTATCATTATACAGGCTCAATAGCTGAGAGTGTTCTAATCATTGCTGAATGAACGATGCATAGATGCTAGAGTAGCTACTGTTTTTCAAAGTCTACCATTCTTCCACAGTACTCAATCAAGGTGTGAAAGCGCTATATATATATATATATATATATATATATATATATATATATATATAGAATAATTAAAGAGCAAGTATAAAAAAAGTGTCTTTGTTTAAAATGTTTCACTTTAACATGATTTTTCAGAGATTTATTAAAGACGAAGAGATTTAAAAAGCATTTTAGAGAATTAAAAAAATCTTTTGAAAATTCACAGAAACATTATGTTGATCACGCAATGGATCAATATTTAAAATCTACAGAAAACCTTTTGCCTATTAACGTGTGTGTGCCACGTGTAATAAAAAGATGTGTATATATAACTTACGTTTGTAGTTTGACTTGAATTTGCACGTTCAGCGACGTTAAGGAACATCGACGTCTGTATTTAGATGGATGACCGCCAGGGAATACCACCTGTTTCGGGCGTGGATATGAGAGTAGTGAAATAGATTGTGTCTCCTCGCTTTCACTTTTCCGAGTAGCTGGTTTGAGTTTGGTATTTTGTTTGATTTTTTCATGGTGTTTTGGTTGAGGAGAGAAATCTACAGTAGAATCAGTCGGTCACTATTTGCAGCATGTGAGGAATGGAGACTGGCGCAGCCTGCAACATAATGTGGCCTCGGGGTTGCCCACCGGAGGTTCGTGAAAGGACGCCCGTTCATGCGCGATATGGCACTACAGGAATCCCGATATTATTCAACTGTTGATCAGAGCAGCCTCTCAAGACCCTACGTAAGAGTTCGGGCTCCTAACTACCAGTCAGAAGCAGCAACCAGGAAACTGCCAACCCTGTACCCTCAGAATGGAGAGACATTGCCACCATACTCAATAACTGCAAAGAGTTTCCAACTGAACTAACACTATGACCGAAAGAGGAGGTAGAAAGACCGCGAACCCCTTCCTAAACAGGAAACAAGGTGATCACCTCTACTCCTGTTCAAAAGAAGTGGGTGGAGTGTGAAACCGGGCGATAGTAGGTACTATCTACTCCAATTTAAAAAAAGAGGAAAAAAGTGGTGAGTTAACTAAGTTTTAACTTAGTTAAAGTCCAAAGATATTTCTTTACAAAAACATTCGTTCAAATGACCAGTGAATTAAGCAAAAAATTATAATTAAGAAAAAAAAGAAACATAAATACATACATAATAACTTACTTTAGCGAGTTTCAACGAGGAAAAATAAGTAAATCCTTCCAACCAGTGTTCACCCCCACACACATTATTCAAAGCCATTTGAAAAAATAAAGTTTATTTTTCCATGTTGGACATAGGTAAATCAGTGATGCCAAAATCCTTTTGGGAAAATTATGAGTGACACTTTTATATTTATTTCTATTTTTTATAATCATATCGCCGCAATCAAGGCAGTTTACTGTCCCTGGTGCGCAGGGGGTTAGATAGCAGGAAAGTTATGAGAAAGAGTGACAGGTTATAAGGGGTGTCATAAAGTGGGTAAGAGAAGGATGAGAATGCTGATGAGAATGGAGTAGACAGAGAAACGAGCATGAGAGAGAGGATGCAGGTTAGTGAGATAGGAGATGACTACTGACTTTACATTTAAATTCTTGGAGATTGTTGCTGTCCGGTTATCTATCTATCTATCTATCTATCTATCTATCTATCTATCTTTATAATCATATCGCCCCAAGCAAGGCATTTTACTGCCACTGTTTTGCAGGGGCTACATAGGAGGAAAGTTATGAGAAAGAGTGACAGGTTATAGGGGGTATCAGGAAGTGAGTAAGAGAAGGATGAGAATACTGATGAGAGTGGAGTGGAGGGAGAAATGAGCATGAGAGAGAGGATGAAGATTAGTGAGATAGGAGATGACTATTGACTTTACATTTAAATTCTTGGAGAGTGTTGCTGTCCGGTTATCTATCTATCTATCTATCTATCTATCTATCTATCTATCTATCTATCTATCTATCTATATAATCATATCGCCCCAAGCAAGGCATTTTACTGCCACTGTTTTGCAGAGACTACATAGGAGGAAAGTTATGACAAAGACTGACAGGTTATAGGGGGTATCAGGAAGTGGGTAAGAGAAGGATGAGAATACTGATGAGAGTGGAGTGGACGGAGAAACGAGCATGAGAGCGAGGATGCAAGTTAGTGAGATAGGAGATGACTACTGACTTTACATTTAAATTCTTGGAGATTGTAGCTGTCGAGGAAGCAAGTAAACAGAAGGGAATTTTAACAGGCGGGAATTGCGAGAAAAGAAGTTTGTGGAGTAGAATTTGTGTTTACATCTTATTGGTTTCACAGTAAAAGGGTGGGACCTAGTTGCTAATCTTGTTGCTCGCGTAAATTCATACATAGGGGTTCCCAGTGAGCTAAGTTAATCAGGGCAGAGGTCGTGTAGAAGAGACATAGGGAAGCCAAATTTCACTGCTGAGAAAGTGACTGTATCTGAGTTGCCGAGTCGAGATCGATCACATTAGAGATTTTCCGTTTCATTTTGTCAAGGACTACTAGGGGGATAGCAAGAGCACCCGACTATATATGACAGTAGTATTCAATGCACGGGCGAGATAGTAGATTTATATATGTGCAATATAGATTTAGACGGGAAAAACTCTTCCTTGATCTACACAGTAAACCAACTTTTTAGCAGTGGATTTAGCTACGGATTCGGTATAGTCATTCCTTTTGAGGACTGCTGAGAGAGTTAACCCGAGTTGAATAAAAGTTTTGATTTCAGGGAAACTTTCCTCATCCTTGCTAAAGAGGGTAGGAGCAAGTGTCTGTGATGGTTAATATAGAGCAGCTCTGTTTTGGAAGTATTAAATTACATGATCCTCATTTCTTAACCCAGTCAACCACTTTCGAGGGACATTTGCTTTTCGTATTATAATATTAGGAGGCATATCCGTTCAATACACCATGAATTTTGTTACTAAATAATTATTATTTCTACAAAATGTCTTACAATCTAAAAATGTTTTCCGGGTTTAGATAACCGGAAAAGGGTAGATTAGCTGTAAAAACTGAATTATTTAATCAAGGGTGTCTGTAAAATGGAATGTATCAAAATCATTCAGAATTCGAACTTGTTTCGTTGATTTCTCGTCCGGATGTTTAAATCGTTACATTAACCGCACATCCAGAATTTAGAATATATTGACAAGAAAATGTATTTTTTTTTGTTCGTAAGGCTAGCATATAAAATAAATAATTTGAACAAACAATAAAGAAGTAATACTCGAAGAGAACAGGTTAAAATGGGATATAAATAAGCAGACGATATAAATTTTTAATTCTAATCCAAATCTACAATGGTCGTTTTCGTTTATGCAGCTACAAATAAAAAAAAGATTCGAAGAAAATAACCATATTATCAAATGTATATATCGAGATTTTTTTTTGGCAGACCGTAATATATTTTTCAGTTGTTATAAAATTTATGAGCAGGGATCTTTTCTGATATGTCATCTAAATATATATTTTGGTAACATATTACTATGTCGCGAAAAGCTATAAAAAATCAAACAGACACACACATATACACACACATCTATATGTACATGTGTGTCTTCAAGAATTCTCACTAACGTTTTCTACATTTAGAGCCATAGCCAATGAAATAAAAATCTTCAATTATATCTAAAAGGAAATTCATATTTTCTGATTTCATATTAGACAAATTATATAACCACAAGGTTGTGCCTTATGGTGCCGTGAATATCGACTTGGAACAACAAATCGGAGATCCTAGTTCGAATTCCAGTTGAATTCCTTGCATTCACTTACGCACAAATATCCTTGAGAAAAGTATTAATCCGACTTTTCCCTCTACTTATGGCCTAAAGAATAGCACAGATTAGGTTCTATAGCCTTGGCTGGCAACCAGTCTACCGCAGAAAGCAATGGCAACCTACTGTGGGATAATCTTCTGCTCAGTCAGTCATCATTCTTTCGAGACATGATCGCCTGTAGAGTCTATCACGTATGTCCCTTAACTGACTGATATAAGCACTACGCTCATCGAAAAACAACTGAGTTCCATAATTAACAAAATATTGTAATATCAATCATAAATATGAATTCTCGTCGTTATTTTAAGAAGTAAGCGGGTACAAATGAAAATATTTCAAATAGATAGCTTTTCTATTTTTTGCCACATCAAGTATTTTTCACATTTATCTGGTCATTTTGTTCTTTCGTTCACTGAAGCCAAGCAGCATCACTAAAACGTCATTTCACCGGATGTCTATTTTTCAGTATGGCAGTGAATGCTGGACGATAATCATCAAAAATGAAGAAGAAACTTGAAGCAACTGAAACGTGGTTCAACAGAAGGATGATGTGGACAGCATAGATCAAGCATGTGAACAATGATCAGGCTTTGAATATTATGGAGACGAAAAAGAAACTAATGTGACGCCTTATACACGGGGGTGCTCGTTCGTTGTGACACTCGTTCTCGTCGACGTTCGTGATGATCCCAGTTGTGACACTGCCCCCGGCTGGCCGGTTGGTTCGGTTGCTGGTCGTGACGATCTCGTCCGATGGTGTCGTCACAAAAGCTGGTTTACAAGACGTCTCTTGCAACAACGCCCACTGTCCCACGTTGTGAATTGATCCCAGACGTCCCATCGTGCAATTTTAGTAGTACTAATATTAATTTCTCTTTCCCCGCTGTATTAAACCAAACAAAAGAAAGTACACTCGCAGAAGATAGTGTCACACTAATACTAAGTACCACAAACAACAGGTAAATTTTCTGGAACATGTAATGAGGAAGGAGAACTTGGAAGATCTGATACTCACTGGTCATATATAAGGAAACAGAGACAGGGGTAAGCAGCGGGTAGCATACTTGATGAGCCTAAGCAAGTGGAAGGCAGAGTGGGGTTTGTGTCGGGTAACAGGAGAGAGCGTGCTAAGAGCCATCAGAGATATAGAAAAGTGCAAGGCCATGATCACCTACGTCCTGAAGGGACAGAGCATATAGAAGACAAAGAAGAGTGCTAGATATGTCTGTTGTGTTTCTGAGAGTTTTAAGTGGCACTTCAAAGCACCTGAAATTGTGGAAGGAAAATTAACATTTGACCATCATAATGAGAACAAGTTTTAGCGCTGTAATGATAATGTCCTTTGTAAAGAAGGCTACAAGATACACCTGACAATAGTTCAGTATCTTCTTACCTGAATTTGTTGATGACACTTAATTATTTTTTAACACCGTACTACTTGAATAGGTTACCCATAGAAATTTATGAATTCTGTTAGCTATTTTTAAAATTAAGTGGGTATAAATAATATGAAATTGACAAATTTTCTCATTTTAATAAATAACGCGCCAAACACTTTGCTTTCTTTCTGTCTTTCTTCTTCTTCTATTTGCGTTGTCCTTTCAAGACGTAGGCAATCATGGCCTTTTACGTCTCCCTATCTCTGGTGGCTCTTAGCACGCTTTCTCTTGTAATGTCTCGCAGACCCCGTTCTCTCATCCACCTGCTCATGCCTTACAAAAATGTTATCCGCTGCTACCCTCTGTCTCTTTTTCCCCTCTATATGGCCTGTTAGTATCAGATGCTCCAAGCCCTCCTTCCTCACAGTATGTCCCAGGAACTTTCGTTGTCTCTTCCTGATGCTCAATATTAATTTCCTTTTCGTTTCCATTCTCTCTAACACCTCGTCATTGTTCACATGCTCGGTTCATGATATCCACAGCATCCTTCTGTAATCATCTCTAGTATATCCTTTGCGTCCTTGGACGTCATCAGTTCTGATTAGTTCATTATTTATGAGTAGAGCGTGATGGTCGTGCTAACTAAAAACAAAAAGAACAAATAACATGATATGATAATTACATAAATCTCAACACTCGACAATTTTGTTAATTCATATGAGTAGAATCTTTTTGCATATTTAATAATAGGAGTAGTTGCATATCAGTTAGTTAAGTGCCATACGTGATACACTTTTGGGCGATCAGGTCTCGAAAGAGACATGACTGACTGGGCAGAAGATTATCCCATAATAGGTTGCCATTGCTTTCTACGGTAGACTGGTTGCCGACCAAGGCTATAGAACCGAATCTGTCCTGTTATTTGACTCATAGCTAGAAGGGGAAGAGCTGTATTATATTATTATGTAGTAATTAGTGGGTGATCAGTTTATTACTTCATAACAATATAAAACTGACCCCCCACTTTATGACCAGTAGAAGCTTTAATTATGCTTTCAACTATTATATTCAGTCAGTCAGTTAAGTGCCATACGTGATACACGCTTTGGCGATCATGTCTCGAAAGAGACATGACTGACTGGGCAGAAGATTATCCCGCAGTAGGTTGCCATTGCTTTCTGCGGTAGACTGGTTGCCGACCAAGGCTACAGAACCCAATTTGTCCTATTATTTAACCCATAACTGGAAGGAAGAGACGGATTAATACCTTTCCCAAGGGTATTTGCGCGTAAGTGAATGCAAGGAATACGAGTGGAATTTGAACTCGGCTTCTCGATTTCTCGTTCCGAGCTGATATCCACTGCACCACGACGCACATCCTTGTATATACATAGCATATATTAATTAATGCATATACATAGCAATATTAATTTATGAGCAAAGTTTAAAAAAAGATTTTGGAACCTGTAGACGCGTGAAAGGATAGTTAGGATGTTAGCTTTCGACTATAGGATCCGAGTTGATATTTACTCTTCTCCCCAACTTGAGAGAGATGTGATACAAGGTCTTTTTTTTTAATGTGGGGAACACGAGCCTGTACGCCCAGGTCATTGCTCAAACATTACTTATCCATCGCGTGTTAAACTGGTTTTAAACTGGCCTTATACTGTCTTAATTGGTCAACTGGCCTCCCAGCCCCAATTACGGAGCCGAGTTTGAATTTCAGTACGGTGGTTTTACCAATGTATAAATTATACGAGCATGCAATACTCTTGGGATGGAGCTAACTTCGAATATGCATAAATGGTTAGATCAAACGAAATTTGCGTTGTGGTGCAATGGTTATCAGCTTGAAATAAAAAATAAAAAAGTTTGAATCCAGGTTGAATTTGCTGCATTTATTTAAAAACGAAACCCTTAGAAAAAGTATCTACCTGAAATTGTGAATTAAACAGCATATCAGTCTGACAACCAAATTACCTCGCCCGGATGACAAAGAGTTTTGGTACTTCTTCTATGGGCCTTGTTCTTTCAGGACGTAACCGATCATGGTCTTCCATCTCTCCCTATCCGTGGTGGCTCTAAGCGAACTTTCGCCTGCAACTCCACGCAACCCCTGTTCTGTCATCCACCTGCTCAGACCCTTCAAATATGTTATCCGCTGTTTCCTTTGACTCTTTTCCCCTCTATCTAGCCTGTTAATACCAGGTTCTCTTTCCTCATTGCATGTCCCAGGAACTTTAGTTGTCTCTTCCTGATTCTCAGTATTAATTTCCTTTTTATTTCCATCCTTTCCAAAACCTCATCATTGCTCACATGCCCGATCCATGATATCCACAGTATCCTTCTGTAGAACCATATTTTAGCTGCTTAAGTTTTTTTCTTTGATGATATTGACTAACATTCACTGCCATATTGAAGAACTGACCTCACATTGCAATCTAGTACTCTGTTTCTTGTGAAAGTGTCATGTGTTTTAATACTCTACCCATCCTCTGGAACGCGTCATTCCCTATGCGAATTCGCCTTCGGATCTCTATGTCGCACTTTCCGTCTTCTGTTAGAAAACTTCCCAGGTATTTAAATTTTTGTAGCTGCTTGATTTTAGTATGTTCCAACTGTATTTGCCATTTTGGGCTGCTCTTTTTGCTGATGACCGTACATTCGGTTTTCATGCAGTTTATTTGTAGTCCTTTTTTGTCGCTTTCTTCAGCTACCTTCTGTAGGAGGTCTTGTAGTTTCCTTTCTGTGTCAGCCATCAGCACTGTATCGTCTAAGTACAGTTTCTGTGCAGCTATCTATATATAACAGAAGTTACGGAAGCATCTAAGACCCATCATGGATCTTCGATGACCTCAATTCTAACGAGAGTAATGTGTTCACGCTGAAACCGGCAAAGTCCGCGTGAGCATGTATAGCAATGTATCCTGATTGACGGTTTTAACAATATTGATATTGTCCAAGATAAAAAGATATTTCCAAAAATAACGTAAGGTTAGAACTGTTGGTGCATAAACAGCAGGTGAAATATCTGAAACGCAATTGTGCCTGAGCAAGTTTCAGCAACATGGATTAATTTTTAAAAAAAACTGACGGATTTAAAAAGTGCAGACAAATATAGCTTATTATTATAACGCTTGCGTAGACCTTTTAGACATTCATTAAATGACCACAACTTCATGTCGAATCGACGTTATTAATGTCTTTGTAAAATACATTTAATTTTCAGATAAGGAATGCAATTAATATTGTTAATGTTTGTTGCATCCAAAACGAGATAAATTGAAACAAACAATTTCATTTCTTAAAAATATTAACCACTGATCTAAAAAAATATTTATTAAGTTTCGCGTCGTCTGTTCCGTGCCTCAAACCAAGTGTTCGGCAATTAATCCAAACAATTTACAAGTAAATAGAATCGAAAATGATTCGCCAAGCGAGACAAGTGTCAATCATATGATTGCCAACTAGACGTTATCACTCTCTCAGGATTCATTGAAAAGGATTTCCGAACAAAGTTATTTTTTTCAATATCAGATGATTAATGTCCGATATTTTCTCGTGAATTACCTGATTACCTAATTTCATCAAACTTCATTTTTTAATGTGTTATGTGGAAACACTTGGTTTTTCCCAAATTTATGCCCTACCAGACGAAGTATTCGAGTGGCTTAATAACGTATGGGAAATCAGGTTAAAGAAATGCGTTTCCATTGCTTGAAAAAATAAGGAATAATATTTACCCAAACATAGGTATTTAATGAAATATAATAAAAAATAATAAGATATATATATATATATATTATATATATATATATATATAAATATATGTATATATAAATATATATATATATATATATATATATATATAAATATATATATATAAATATATATATAAATATATATATATATATAAATATATATATAGATATAAATATATATATATATAAATATATATATATAAATATATATATATATATAAATATATATCGAAATATATATATATACATATATATAAATATATATATATATAAATATATATATATAAATATATAATATATATATATGTAAATATATATATAAATATATATATATATAAATATATATATAAATATATATATATAAATATATATAGATATATATATATATATATATAAATATATATATATATATATATATATATATATATATATATATATATATATATATATATATATATATATATATATATATATATATATATATATATATAAATGTATATAAATATATATAAATATATATATATATATATATATATTTGTAAGACTTGACTGTTATCACTATAGTCCACGTTATGTCTGGGTCTTTTCCATATTTTGATTTCAATTTTTACCCGTGGCTAGCCAATTTTGTACAGTTTTTTAATCATCTGCTTTTGCAAAAGTACATCCCTTAAATGGCCAAAATAAAATATATTTGAGATCAACCAAAGACCAGGTGGCTCAATGACAATTCTACATTCAAAATAGAAAACTTACACTATTGAATGAAAGAACAGAAATAACTTGTCATTTGTCAAAATTTGGTGAACCTCTCTCCCATATAGATGAACATATAACAAATAATATAATTACGATTGAGCCTTCTAGAGATGAACATTTTAAAAACAGTTACCATTTCTGCGATTTAACTGTTACTCTCTAGTAATGAATTGAGTTCTTCCGGTGCTTCCAAATAATGATACGATCATATTCGCATTACTCAATAGATTTTTATATTTTTGGCGTGCCAAAATATATTTCATCAGAAAGACAGCAGTGGATTTGAAATTAAATTTTGATTTAAAAAATCGTGGCATTGTAAGTTGCTGAACTTTAAACTGATAATATCTCTGCCACTTTCTCGGCAATTTAATTAGATAATTACTGTTGGGTGTTAAGTTGAGGGCCTAACAGAAGGTTTTTGCGGTCCGGGTGTGGCGCGGGGTCCGGGCTTGCGAACTCCTGATTTAGAGCCTCAGAAATTTGCGTATATCTTAATGCTTGTAATAACAAATACGAATTATTTCTCGTTGGATGAAATTGAAGTGCTAAATCTTTTTTCGAACATAATGTTTGGCGAACATGAAGATATGAAGTTCTTTTTTGAAGGCTCTAATCAAGCATAGTTGTGTCAAAGATACATTTCAAAACCTATGAGGAGTTTTGAGTAACATTAAGATTTCATTGAAAACAAAGAAAAAGGGTACTCGACTATTATGTAATATGTATCCTCCTCTATGTCAATGTGGGACGATCTCTTCAAGAACGAGGAGGAGAGGCGAAGCAGTATAAATGGAATTCTACAGGGGGATCCTGAGGATACCATGAACGAAGCATGGTATCAATGACAAGGTGTTGGAAATGATACAAGTTTAAAGGAAACTTATTCTTAAGGATCTACGTTGTGGCGCAGTGGATATCGGCTCGGAACGAGAAATCGGCTAGCCGAGTTCGAATTCCAGCTGAATTGATTGCTTTCACTTACGCGCAAATACCCTTGGGAAAGGTATTAATCCGTCTCTTCCCTCCAGTTATGGGTTAAATAACAGGACAGATTGGGTTCTATAGCCTTGGCTGACAACCAATCTACCGCAGAAAGCAATGGCAACCTACTGCGAGATAATCTTCTGCCCAGTCAGTTATGTCTCATTCGAGACATGATCGCCCAAGCGTGTATCACGTATGACACTTAACTAACTGACTAATTCTTAGCATCAAGAAGAAAGAGCTAATATTTCTGGGAATCTGTTGTGTCGTGAGTAAGAATAAATAACTCAACAACAGGAATAGGTTAATTGTTGTATTCCGTGAAAATAGTATTTACAAAGGTTATTAGTATCCAATACAAGAATAAAGGTTAATCGTCTCAACCGTCGTAAGACGTAGTATGAGCAATGGGTACTTCCGGGTCGTCACCGGAAGTCTACTACTGACTTGTCGATCAGCTGCTCGGCACACTCTCATACGTAGATGCCACCATTACTTTACATAGTAATGGAATAGTCCATTAAAGCCGAATAGGCGCGGGTGTCCCAACAGAATCATAATAAGAAAGAATGGCTTGCGCAATCTGATACTCGCAGGACGGGTAGAGGGAAAGTGAGACAGGGAAAGACAGCCTGAGATATAGTTGGCGGGATTGAACGAGGGGATAGTGAGCGAGATTTAGGAGAAATAATATGATGACAAATATTGAGGAACCCAAGGGATATGTGTAATCGTAACGGTAGTAAAATCTCCCAAGATACATCAGAATTTGTAAACAATATTATTTTTACATAGCACTACCGTCTGTTGAAGTATGGTCAGTTGAGAAAATTTAGTGAACTTATCTCCCATAAAGAGGAACATCTGACAAATAAGAAAATTATATATATATATATATATATATATATATATATATATATATATAAATGCAGACGAGACGAGTAATCAATAACAAAAAAGCACTCAGGTCTAAAGCAGAGCAGAATTAGTAAATATAAATTGTGAACCAATAAACCTACCAAGATTTCACCTAAACGGATCTTCAATATATAGTATTGCGCAAAAATATTAAGTCAAGAATTATTTTATCTTTTACGAGGCATAGTGACAGAAAGTAAACAATTTAGTTAAAGTAATTTTATTTGATTTACTCAACATTTAATGATTTAAAAAGAAAAAAAATACTTGTTACAAAATAAATTTAATATTTAGTATTATAGCCCGTTGCTTTGATCAAAACCTTCATTCTCTCAGGCATTGACATTACAAGCTTCTTCAGTGTATCTAATGGTATCTCCTGCCAAGCAGCTTGTATATGTTGCTAAAGTGTTCCTTGCGAAGTAACATTAGATTTATCAATTTCATTATCCAAAATATCCCATAGATGTTGAATAGGATTAAGATCAGAGCTTTGTGGGGGCCAATTCAAATTCTGAAGCCTTCCACCCTCTTCCTTTTTAATTAAATAATTCTTACAAAGGTTTGACTTTTCAACCTGTATTTGAATTTCAGTGAGGTTTTTAGGAAACTCACCCCTGTCGGAATATTTTTACAAACTACTGGTAATGTACAAAAATGTAAGGACAAGGGCTGATTTTAAAATTTATGTTGATGCCTCATAAAAGATAAAATAGATCTTGTCCTAATATTTTTGCACAGTAATGTATATTAAATGATCTCCTAAGGCCTGAAAAGACGCGGGACAAAATGAAGAAAATCAACCTGAATTAATAACTCAGGAGGTCAGTCACAAAATCATTTCTCTCAGGTAAAACTCTGATGTCTTAATGGTTATTACTGAATTTGTTTATCTGGTTTTAAATAAAAACAGCAAGGATTGTGCTGTGATACCTTTGACAATCCAAGAACTATGGTGTCTTTGGCCCGATGGCTGACAACGTTCTTCGCTAATAAAACCATTTTTTCCCATCTCCATCAACAATCATCCCTATGTCCTAACTTTCCGATTATGTATATATGCTGATAAAACAACTATTTACTTATGTTTTAATATTAAATCCGTTAGGTTTGACAAAGCTGCACTCAAGAATTACACCCAATCCGTTGTTAACTGTTACAATAAATGGGATGTCAAGTTAAACGCCTATAAAATGAAACTGCTATCATTTCTTCTTCTTCTATTTGAGTCCTTTCAAGACGTAAGTGATCATGGCTTTCCACGTCTCCATATCCCTGGGGGCTCGTAGTACGCTTTCTCCTGTAACATCACGCAACCCACATTCTGACATCCACTTGCTCAGGCCCTTCACTTATGTTATCCGCTGCTTTCCTCTGTCTCATTTTCTCTCTATCTGGACTTTCAGTATCAGGTTCTCCAAGACTTCTTTCCTCATTGCATGTCCCAGGAACTTCAGGTGTCCCTTTCTGATGCTCAATATTTATTTTCTTTTCGTTGCTATTCTTTCCAATACCTCATCATTGCTAACATGCTCGGTCCAAGATATCTGCAGCATCCTTCTGTAGAACCCCATTTCCGCTACTTCAAGTTTTTCCTTCATCTTTGAAGATAATCGCTAACAATCACTAACATACTGAATAACTGATATCACATAGCAATCTAGCAGACTCTTCTTTGTTTCTAGTAAGATTTTACTGTGTATTAGTACTTTATTCAGCTTCTGGAACGCGTCATTCGCCATCCCAATTCGACTTCGGATCTCGGTGTCGCACTTTCCATCTTCCGTTAGAACATTGCTTGATTCTAGTATCCCCCACCTGTATTTAGCATTTTGGGCTGTTCTTTTTGCTGATGAGCATGCATTCGGTTTTCTTGCAGTTTATTTGTAGTCCTTTTTAGTTACTCTCTTCAGCTACCTTCTGTAGGAGGTCTTGTAGTTTTCTTTTCCGTGTCTGCAATCACGGCTGTATCATTTAGTCATCATAAAGAATCATTTTGATGCAAAAAGTTCTAACATCCAGAAATTGCAAATTGTTGTTATCACGTGAGGTGAATTGCAATGATTATATAGAAACCGTTTACATTTGTTTTTCTTCTTCATGCTAGACACTTTTTTGACTTCATATTCCATCTAGTACATTTATAAAGCTACTATTTGTACGTGCATTGATTTTTGCTGTTATATTTGGACTGGTGCTCCGGTTATGTATCTTGAGTTTCTTAACAAAATTCAAAGAACGATGCGTAATGTTATCAATCTTAACTTTGTGTCTTGACTTCAGTATCTTTCTCATCGTCGTGATGTGGCGTACCGCTGTTTATTTCATTATTATTTTTTGATTCTTTTATAAGCAGGTTCCCCCTTTGCGACATAGACCGCATGAATTAAATCTAATTACTTGATTGGCTATTAGGTTTCATGGTTTTACTATTGAAATTGCTTGATGTAATAGTTACTTTTATTCTCACAGTTACTTTTAAAACAATGCTTCTATGATTTCTTAGTTGTTTTTTCTTATCATATCACCCCGAGCAAGGCTGTAATGCCATTGATGTGCAGGGGGCTACATAAGAGTAAAAAGATTAATTAGAAGAGAGTGAAGAGGAAGACGAACCAGTTAGAAAGGAGCAAAAGAAGGATGGTAATACAGTTGCAAGGGGTGATCAAAAAACTAGAGTCAAGTGGTTAATAGATGAGTATTGGCATTGCATTTAAATTCCTGGAGGTTGTAGCCGTCAGGAAAGCAAGAATATGGAAGCGAGTTCCACAGGCGGGAAGTGCGAGAGAAGGAGCTGCAGGAGTAAAATTGTCGTCTGCATTTGGATAACCTGTGAATGGGTGGGACCGAGTTGCCAATCTGGTTGCACGAGTAAACACCTGTTGCAGAGGCACCTGTGACTTAAATTCGTTGAAGCAGAAGCCATGGAAGTATTTATAGAACAGACAAAGGGAGGCTACATCTCGTCGGTGGGGAAGTGGCTGCAGTCGAGCCGCCAAGTTGGTACCTATCACATTACTGATTCTCCTTTGGAGCCTGTTAAGAACACTGTGATGAATAGCAGGGGCACCTGACCATATATGGCAGCAGTATTCCATGCATGGACGAATTGGCAAGCCTAAAATGCAACGTCAATCACAAACTTCATTTCTACCTGAGCTCTACTCTTTTATTGCTCTTTTCTCTCTTTAAAGTCTTCCCGTTTCTATCCACTCGTCTCTTTGTTTTATTGATAGCCTCGTCTTAATTCCAGTTGAATCCATTGTATTCACTTTCGCGCAAATACCCTTGGGAAAGGTATTAATCCGTCTCTTCCTTCCAGTTATGGGTTAAATAGCAGTATAGATTGGGTTCTATAGCCTTGGTCGGCAACCAGTCTACCGCAGAAAGCAATGGCAACCTACTGCGGGATAATCTTCTGCCCAGTCAGTCATGTCTCATTCGAGACATGATCGCCAAAGCGTGTATCACGTATGGCACTTAACTGACTGACTGATTCGTCTTGGTTTGGGTAAAAAAATTTTTTTTTAAAGTCGCACAAGTATTTCTGTATTTTATTGCATGTCTTATATTACCATATCCTGGGGTATGATAATTGACTACATCCGGCAGCGAAGTAATTGCCTCTTAATTGTTGTTGTACTCAAGTTTATTCTGACTCTATGTAGTAGCATCTGTTAGGATTCTAGCGATAAGCAAATAGTGGAGCCCTCAATGGTAAATCACTATGAAAATACATTTTTATAGTAAAAGTACTAGCTAATCTTCATTTTTTATTAAAAATTAAATTACCAACAATACCTATTGTCTTCACCTTTGCTGCCATTTGTATGACGTTTCGGCCGTTGTATATTCCGGCATTCTTCAGGTACTAGGAATTTTGAACCGAACCCTTTATTACAATCACTGGTGTATATGAACTCCATTCCTTGAGGAAAGCCTTGATTGGAAGTCATAAGATATCTCTGTCTAACCCTGCAAGTTCACCCCTGCTGTAGGCTTGTATTGAACTCAAAACTCTAACAGTCAAGTCAGGAACTAACCAACGTCTATATCCACTAGGCCATGTGTCCTTACAAATGGCAACAAAGATGCGGACAATAGTCTGAATAATGTAAATACTGTAAATACTATATCATCTCAGAAATATAGACAAAGAGAATGATTTATTATTAACAAAGATGCGGACAATAGTCCGAATAATGTAAATACTATAAACACTACCTCATCTCAGAAATATAGACCAATAGAATGATCTCTTATTAAACGTCGTTCAAATGGCAACAAACATGCGGAAAAACATACGGACAATGGTCTGAATAATGTAGATAGTGTAAATACTATCTCATCTAAAATATATAGGCAAATACCTATTTATAGTAAAATGACCAACAAAATGTTTTATCTGCAAATAAAGGTATGCACCTGCGTTCAAAATATTTAGATTTTGCCATTAAATAAACTATAGACGTTCGTATGTCACTAAACCAAATGAACCAACCAATTACTTTCCGTAGAAATGTGTTCAATTTTCTTTCATTTCATTCTGAATTCTACACACTTATGATTAACGGATTCAATGTCAAACATCCTAGGATATACTTTTTGCCATTTTGCACATCAATGTACAAGTAATCCCTTGATAAACCAAAATATAATTTTCACTTCAGAACATAGCATAGAAGTAAGACCCATTCCAAAACTACTTCCTTCCGATCCTTGTGAAAACTTTACAAGCTGGCCAATCAGAACTTTGTGCAGGAAACCGATCCAAGATTAACAGTCAACAACATGAAAGAATACGTCCAGATAAATAGCGCGCAATATAACACGTGAAAGATGAGAACTACGTGTTGAAGATTTTGATTTTGTTTCAGAAAGAAAACGCTCAGGTCGGTGGAATGGTTTAGTGCTTGCTTACACTTTGATGGCATGAGGCATTCACATCAAAATAGGGATATTTATTGCATCAAAGCCTCACTTTATTACGCTGTTTATAAAGTTTCCCTTTCAATAGTCAATTCAAAGCCTGAAGTCATTTCTCCTTTTCTCTTATATGTTGACATTTGAACTCATCTGACAAACATGGATGTGCAGATAAGATTAATGGCAGCGCCGAGGAATATGAACATGTCGTGCTGCGTTCAAACCCTTCATATCTGTGCGTATGTGAATGCAAGGAATTCAGATGAAGGTCTATATCCACGGCTCCACAATACTCGGCCTTTGTACTATGATGTACGTTGTGATTTAGGACGAGAAATCGGAGAGCCAAGTTCTAATTACGGTTGAATTAGATTCACTTACGCTTAAATAATCTTGGAAAAGATATTAATTCGTCTCTTTTCTCCAGATATGGGTCAAATGACAGGACCAACTGGGTTCTATAGCTTTGATTGGTAACAGATCTACCGCGGAAAGTAATGGCTATCTACTGCAGGAAAATTCTCTGCTCAGTCAGTTACGTTTCAAAAAAGACATGATTGCCCAAGCGTGTATCAGGAATGACACTTAACTGTGTTCAAGTTCAGTGAATATAACCCATTGAAAGACAGGAATTCAGATGACGCATCTGTGGCCACAGAATTAATTCGGACAAACAGGAAATATTAAACATTGACAGAGGAATATGATGACGTCAAAGTTAGTTGATGAAAAACAATCATAATAAATCGAATATGATAAACATATGGTGATGTTTCAGGCAGAGTTCAGAGAGAGACAGTCAGGAGATCAGAGTAAAAGCAAAGGAAGACAACTTTAACCAGTGCCTGCCTACCTCTAACTCCTCCTCTACACACAACGGTAACCAAATAAAATAAAAATATAAGTTAATATTTATTTTCCTTGTTCATCGTTCGTCGGCTAAGATGCTCATCATTTTCGTTGGCCGGTTCTACAACGTTAATCGATTTGAGAGTAATTAATAATCTCTACTGGCAGCAATAAAAATAGAAAATACAATAGTGGTATAATACCAGACGGCCTATGCAAATCTATTTTCAAGGCACTGCTTAAGAAACCAGGGGTAAACGAGTGCGAACTATACCGAACTATCAACTTAATGAGTCATATTACAAAACTGATCATCGGAATACTGATGAATAGACGAAGAAGCAGAATCAGGCCAAAGATAGGACAAGAACTGTGCGGGTGTGTCAAAGACACTGGAACAAGGAAACCCATATTTACGATTCAGATGCTCTCTGAAAGAGCAATTCGAATGAAGAAGGACTTGTACCTCTGCTTTATCGATTTTTCGAAAGCGTTCGACAAAATACGCCACAAAAAACTGATTGAGATGCTCATCAGCCTCGATTTGGGAAAGACATTAGGGTAATTAAGAATCTCTACAGGCAGCAAACTGCCTGCGTACGGACAGGTAAGGAATTCAGCAGATATACAAAGTTAGAAAAGGGTGTAAGACAAGTATGTGTGTTTTCACCGGATCTATTCAACTTGTACAGCGAGACTATTGTGAAAACTCTAGATGGTATGCCGGTACGCAGATGATACAGTGCTGATAGCAGACACGTAAGGAAACTACTTGTAGAAGTTAACGGAAAAGAGAGACAAAAAGGATTACAAATAAACTGCAAGAAAACCGAATGCATGGTCATCAGCAATAAGAACAGCCCAAAATGCCGAATTCAGGTGGGGGATACTAAATCAAGCAGCTACAAAAATTTCAATACCTGGGAAATGTTCTAACAGAAGACGGAAAGTGTGACACAGAGATCCGAAGGCGAATTGGCAATACTTTGCCACCGAGAAAAGGATCGTCTGCAATGATTTCATGATCCCGGTTACCGGTTTAACGTAAAAATGAAAAAGAAATAAATAACATGATAATTAGGCTTTTCTTAATTCGAACTGATGCCTGTTTCAAAGGACCCTAGAAGATATGCCAGGATTAGTCATCGGCGGCCATAATTGAAACAATATAAGGTACGCAGATGATACAGTGCTGATAGCAGACACAGAAAGAAAACTACAAGACCTTATTTAGAAGAAAGCTGAAACGAGTGATAAGAAAGGACTACAAATAAACTGCAAGAAAACCGAATGCATGGTCATCAGCAAAAAGAGTAGCCCAAAATGCCAAATACAGTTGGGAGATACTAAAATCTAGCGGGTAAAAAATTTAAATACCTGGGAATTGTTCTAGCAGAAAACCCAAAATGCAACACAGAGATCTGAAGGCGATTTGGCATGTTGAAGAACGCGTTCCAGAAGCTAAGTAAAGTATTAAGACACAGAAAACTTTCACTAGAAAGAAAGAAGATAGTACGGGATTGCTATGTGATCCCAGTCTTCAATATGGTAGTGAATGCTGGACAATATTATCAAAGACGAAGGAAAACTTAAAGCAATTGAAATGTGGTTCTACAGAAGGATGTTGTGGATATCAGAGATCAAATATGTGAGCAAGGATGGGATTTCGGAAAGAATGAAAACGAAAAAGAAATAAATCATGGGCATCAGGAAGAGACAACTACATTTCCTGGGGAAATGTAATGGGGAAAGAGGTCTTGGAGAATCTGATACTAACGGGCCAGATAGAGGAAAAAAGAGTCAGAGGAAAGCAATAAACAACATATTTGAAGGGCCTGAGCAGGTGGATGACAGAACGGGAGTTGCTTGGTGTTACAGAGGAAAACGTGCTAAGAGGCACCAGGGATAGGGAGCCGTAGATGGCTATGATCGCCTACGACCTGAAACGGCAAAGCACTGAGAAGAAGAAGACCTTATTTTTAGTCGTAGTATATTTTATTTGCTCTTTTCTTATTTTCTAATGGTAATTCGGAGCCAAAAACTTCTCTGTAATTGTCTTATTTTCAACACCAGAAAAAACATTATTTCGTAATCAACGATCCAATGCCTTTTCCTAAGCACGGAGGGATTGAAATTAGTTTTCAAACTCGTTATTCTGTGGGTATCCAATGGAGGTTTTGTACTGACTGATAATGATCAACGTTTTCAATCGCGGAAGCATTTAAGATTACGAAGGCAGTATTGGAGGGCAGTTCACTTTGAGTAACACTTCTACTGAAAGTACACTCGGCCAAATTAAGTCTTGCAAATATTCTAGATACACCTCGTAAATCAATATATAACAGGGTCGATTCTCTCAAATCATTCATGATTTTAATGACTCTGATTCGCAACGCTATTTATTTAAGTATTCGAGGGAACGAGAAATGAAATAGGGAGGGACAAGGATATATCCTCCCGGGTTAATCCATTTATTTCCCGATAGCCTGGACTAGTGTCATTTTATGCTCTGAAAATACCCCTCCTCTCACTCTCTGTATATATATATATATATATATATATATATATATATATATATATATATATATATATATATATATATCCTTCTCTGTCTCTGTCTCTCTCTTTCTTATATATTTACACTTTTCGGAAAAAGAAACGCACCTGGGTGTATTCGAATATCAGAACTGTTTTTTCACACAAAAATCTCGTAAATTGGTCTAAACACATCTCTTTGTCCCAACCAGTTATTGGTTATATATAATCTTACTGCAAAAATTCTTCTGCTATGAATTCTTTAGTCATGAATCGAAAAGAGATACGATCGCCCAATCACGCATTGCACGTAAAAATTTATCGGAAATAAATGATATAAAGGTTAGAAACCAGTTTAGACGAAGGAAAAAAATGAACCATAAGACATGGATTTGAAGATACTCGGATTGCAAATATAAACACAATATATTTCAGCAAAACCAG